>JAJPUD010000051.1:1046045-1144372 GCA_023553655.1 Myrmecobius fasciatus | reverse complement strand
GTAATTTAGTATTAAGATCCTTTCCTACTTTCTGCCATTTTTGGGGGTGGATTTCTGGCCCATTCACTATGAACCACAGGGAAACTTCATCTATAAATAAGAAGTTAACCAGATCTTTTCCTTTTACCCTTATTCCTCTCTCCCTGAAAGAGCATTTAAGATACTTAATAAAAAGAAGTTCCTTAGAGAGTTTATGGCCTATTCTCGAAATGCGGTGGACGAATCAACTTACCAAAGCAGGGGTCCGGACGACATAAAACGAATCCAGGGGTCCACAGAGGACGAACTCAGGGGTCCACCGGGTCAGGGTTCCGTTCCTCGAGGCCCACGTTGGGCGCCACTTGTCCTGGCCAGCAGGACTTTAGTAATTCGTGGGGGCGAGGAGGACCCGACCTGAAGGGAGAGAATAGGCGAGAGAGAGGAAGGAGACTACATGGCAGATGGAATAGTCTCATTTATTGACACCAAAAGGCTGGGGTTATATAGGTTAATGCCATTCTGGATGGGGGGTTTCAGGAATGTGGAGGTAGTTGGGTTGGGCAGCAGGGTGTGGTATGCAAGGACACAGATATGGTCGGGTAATCTCGGGAAGTATTTAGCATATGTTTGTTCTTCCTGTGCATTCAAATTCTCGGCCCCAGACATTCCTGTTTTATCATATTCTCGGCTCCAGGCATCACAATAATTTAAAAATAGCTCCTTCCAAGTTCAAACTGTTGCCTATGTCATGAGAGGAATGGGGTGAATTGCTCCAAAAAACAAACTTCTCAGTTTTCATTATTGCTGAGACTGCTATAATAACTGTAAAAACTTAGAAAGAACCTTGAAATATCAGCCATAGGAATGAAGATAAGAGAACTCTTTTTATTCATCAGTACTAAATCTCAACAAAAGTAGAAACAGATACTGACAGTTATATGCAAGAATTTCATACTGCTTTTTGTCAATGACATTCTTAACTTTAACTTGCTAGATCCATGTAGGGGCATTGTAAGAAATAACATCGTGTATAACCCAGATTAAGTGAAATAGAAACAGAAATTGAGAAATTACTTATCTGAAAAGGAAAAAGCCTAAGATTCTGAAGATTCTGAAAATGTATGTTTAACACAAGGACACTTAATGCAAATTCCAGAAATGCCAATAAGCAATGAAACAGATAGCAAAAATAATGCCCAAGTAATTTTGAAAAAAATATGAGCAGACTTAAAATGGAATTTTGGAAAGCCCTTTTTGAGTTCCATAGAACGAATTAAAATAACAGATCAATTATATCAAAATAAAGTAAATCAAAAAAGCTGATATGAACAAATGCATTCTCCTGCAATATAAAAACATTTCATAACCTGCATACAACAGTATAGCTATTAATATAACTGAAAAATATAACTGTGGTCATTGCATGTTAAGGAACTTAAGGTTCCTTAAAAGGTAGGGACAGCTAAGTGTCACAGTAGATAGAGCACCAGCCCTGAAGTTAGGAGAACTTAAGTTCAAATTTGACCTCAAATACTTGTGTGACCTTGAACAAATCACTTAACCCTGATTGCATTAAAAGGAAAAAAAAAGAGGAAAGGTGGAACTTCCTGGGAACTGTTCTTAGGATGGGATATAAATACTAACAATTTAGGAAAACTATTGATCTAGAGAAAAACTTTGGAAGATTAAATCAATATTTAGCTGGTACACACTATTAAAAGTCAGCTAGGTGGAATAGTAGAGAGCTAATTCTGAAGTCAGAAAAGACCTGAGTCTAAATGTAGCCTCAGGCATTTACTAGCTATATGATCCTGAGCAAGTCACTTAACCCTGTTTGCCTCAGTTTCCTCATCTATAAAAATGAACTGAAGAAGTAAATGGCATGTTTTCCAGAAAAATCCTAAATGGGATCACAAAGAATTGAACACTACTGAAAAACAACAAGCAGTGGTAAATTGGAACACCATATACACCACTTTCAAATAATGAAAAAGAAACATATGAGATATCATCTAGAAAAGTAAAAGCATATGACAAATTTTCACATTTTTGATCCACATTGAAAAATAAAAGTCAAAAGGTTAAATTGATACAAGGAAGAAAAAGCAATGAAAGAAACAGAACAATTGTATATCTATCCAAAAAAATGGTTTGAAAAGCAAAAAAATTCTAGCTATGTGACCCTGGGCAAGTCACTTGACTGTAATTGCCTCAGGGGGAAAAAAAGCAAAAGAAATTAGAAAATGAGAGATCTTAGAGAAAGAGGATATAGAAAGTTTCCTCTACTCTAAGTTGAAAGTTCAGTATAGTGAAAACACAAGTTGGATCAAAAGGAGAATTTGTGTTTAATATTATGAATGACAGAACTGTTTATGTTAAATGAAGTTACTGAAGATTTTGCAGATAGGTGATACAGGAATAGAGCACTGGACCCGGAATCAGGAAGACCTGAGTCAAAATTCAATATTAAACATTTACTAGTTATGTATTTGGGTAGGTTACTTAATCTCTGCCAGCTTCAGTTTCTTTATCTATAAAATGGCTATATAATAGCATATGTCTCCCAAAGTTGAATTGAAGATGAGATAATATTTGAAAAGCAATTTGCAAACCTTTTAGTTCTATATAAATGTTAATTAGTATTACTGATGAGGACAGGGCAGCAATTCCTAGTTAAAAATAAATATGTGACAAATTCAGAATAGCCATTCTCTTTACCAAAAGGGACATTTATTTAGGAGAAGAGGTTATAGCCAAAATGAAAATGTAAAATAAAAAACAGGAGTGGTAAATGTGAATAGATTTTGGAGAGCAATAGGGTAATCAAGGAAAGAAGTCTGGAATAATCCATTAAAGGAATATGCCATGAGATCTGAGTATGTCATTTACTGGCAGGTTAAATTATAGAGGAGTACAGCAGACTCACCAGAGTTAGCTATAACAAAGAAAAAGACTATATTAAAGGGAAGACACTATGAGAAGGGAGAGAAAGAAAGAGAGAAAGAGACAGAGACACTATCTCATAGAAGACTTAATCCTGAAAAGGACAGCAAAGATCTTCATCATGAACACATCTTTTATAAGGGAAATATAACTTTGGGGATTTCTCTGGGGAGGAGGAGGAAGTACCAGGGAAGAATTTGGTAGCTCAGAGAGAGGAATCAAAGAGGAGCCAGTTGGAATACCTGGCAAACCAGTTCCTAGACCTGTCTAAAGACACCCTAATCAAAATCTAAAAGGTTACTTAAAGATGCCTAGAGCTTGGAAGGACAGACAATGGAGGTTGATTAAAGAGTTCCATCCTTATATCACTCTATACAACAGGTTAGTCTGGGACTTGGTATGTCTTAATAACACCTGGTTGGGCTTCTTCTTGATATGGGAAGAGAATGCGTTCAAAGTCCACATCATTATTAAAAGGTTATCAAGGAAAATAATAAGAAAAATAAACTTTAGAAAGTGGGTTTCAACCTACTTTTTAAAAAATGTTCTTTTTGTTTTTGTTTTTGTTTCACAAAGTGGCTAAGATGAAAATATGTTTTACATGATTATAAATGTATAATCTATTTTTAAAAAAAGACTTGCCTTCTCAAGAAAGGGGGAAGGGAGGGAGGGAGAGAATTTGGAATGCAATTTAAAAAAAGAACGTTAAAAAATTTTTACATGTAATTTGAGAAACAAATTATTAATTTTTTTTCTTTTAAAAAGGGTATCAAAGAGAAAGCTGGGACTATGTGTGTTTAGAGATTACTTGGCATAGTACTCAAGGCCAAAACTTAATGGGAAAAACACATTTAGAGCAATTAACACTTTTGCAGTAATCCTCTTATTGTATCCTTTGGCTTGGTCGCATGGAAACCAAAGGGGCTAGAAGATGTTCACACAAAAATCTGTGCAGAGTTAATGAAATATACAAGACTCATCACCTTAAGACAGCTGTAGAAAGATGAACACTTCCTCCTCAAAAAAAAAAAAAAATAGGACTGGTAGGTCTTTCAGAGCATACAATAAGATTAAAAATTTACAGAAATACTTAACTGAGATTTCATAAAGTGAAAGTAAAGACTGTCACTAGATTCATTAAATATAACTGAATGAGGATTGCTACTGGTAACCATTTGTATCAGGTTATATTGATTTTAGTTCCAAAATTCTGTTCCGTTGGCAGGAAATTTAGTAATGGGGGCTAATAACGAGCCCCCTTTTTTCTCTCATAAAACTAAGAAGTGCTCATTGTCTGAGTTCGGGTACAGGATAGCAGCCTAGACTTTTGGATGACAAATCAGACATCCTTGAAGAATAGTTTGGTGAAATAAAGATGTCAGGCTCAGCTCCCTTTCTTTCACACATATTCTTCAGGGTTATGTCACATCATTCCCAATAGCTACATTCTTAAAGTGACATATTATTCCCAAGGCCAGTTCCCTGGGGTTTCTTGAAAAGTATTGAGCTCTCTACTTTTGGGGTTTCTTCTACATTAATTTGAATCCCTGGTAGCCTGGGGATTATTATGACAACATTCCTAAGGACTGTACCATTTCAGTATGATCATTTTTTTTTTTTCTGAGAGACAGAAGGGTGGAGTATAAAATGCTTTGGATTAAAAGTTAGGGGCTCTGGGATCTAGTCCCTGGATTTAACCAATTAATCTTGTGTACCTCAGACCTGCCTTCTCATCTATAAATAATTGAGTTTAGATAAGATGTCCTCGGTAGTACCTTTTACGTTCAAAATGCTATGAATATATGGTACTGAATTACTCCATCACTACTATTTTTCCTTTTTATTATTGGTTTTTAATTTTTAAAATGAATTCATTTTATTTTTACAAAACATTCACTTGAATATGTTTCTCTCCTCCTTCCTAGTCAGTGAGTCATTCTTTGTAACAAAGATTAACTTTAAAAAAAAATTCAACAAAAACAATAAACACATCCATGATACTTAAAAGCATGTACAATATTCCACATTCATAGTCCTCTATTGGAGGAATTGGAATGTAAGGAGGAAGGTATATTTTCTTGCCTTGGGGTCAACCTGGGACATCAGTTAATCTTTCTTTTTTAGAGTTGTATTCATTGTGTATATTATTTTCTTGCCTCTGCTTAATTTACTTTGTATTAGTTCATATAATTTTTCCCACGATTTTTAATAATCATTGTTTCTTATGGTACAATATTACATTATGTTCATGTACCACAACTTATTAATCCATTCTCTAGTCAATGGGTACCTACTCAGTTTCCAATTCTTTAATATCACCAAAGGTGCTTCTTTGATTATTTTAATATACATGTGACCTTTTTGTCTTTGACTTTTTTAGTTATAGGTCTAGTAGTTATATATCAAAAGACTGGATGAATTGACATCTCTGTATCAACAGTGTATTAGCAGACCACTGCCACATTGGCATTTCATTTTTCCTTTTTTTTTTGCCTGATTTTTAGTACCCCAGGAGTATAGAATAACAAAAACAGAAAAAGGCCTATTAAATAATAGCTAATGACAGTAATAATGCCAGAATTATGGTAAATTATATTAATTTCAGTTCAATTTAATATAACCTCATAATATACAGCTAATGTTAGTCAGTCAATAAACATTTATTAATTGCCTACCACGTGCCTGGTGCTGTGTTAAGCACTACTCTTTTCTCCCTCTCTCTTTTCCTTCCTCCTCCCTCTTTCCCTCCCTTCTTCCCTCCTCTTTTCCCTTCCTTCCTTCTTTCCTTCCTTCCTTCCTTCCTTCCTTCCTTCCTTCCTTCCTTCCTTCCTTCCTTCCTTCCTTCTTTCTTTCTTTTCTTCCTTCTATTCTTCCTTTCTTCCTTCTTCCTTCCCTTAACCTAGTTGTATTGTACAGATAATGCAGAAATTTAGGAAAATCCAGTATGCAAAAATCTATATATTTGAAATAAGTGCTATTGTTTTAGCTGTGTCTGACTCTTTGTGATCTCATTTGGGATCTTCTTACTGGAGAAGATTGCCATTTCCTTTTCCATTTCATTTTACAGATGAGGAAACTGAGGCAAATAGTAAGTGACTTGCCTAGAATCACACAGATAATCTGAATCCAGATTTAAACTCAGGAAAGTTAGTCTTCCTGACTCCAGGTCTAGCACTATGTTTATTTACTGGCCTGATTATTAATATTATAGATTTTTTCTCTTTACAAAAAAATTCACTGTGAAGTTCCTTTAATTATTATCCTCCTTTAGGAAATTTAAAATGATTCAGTTTATTGAAATCTGATTTACATCTAGCTTCTTGGGAATGGATCTAGCACTTAAAAGTGCATAGCTGTGGTTAAAATTAACCATCTTAAAAAAATAAAATAAAATTTACCATCTTAAAATACAACTAACTCCAGATGTGTGGTTATAGGCTAAGTTATCTTAATACTTCTAAGTGCAGTCATCTCCTGTGTGCCTAATTCCTTCCTTTCTTTTTTTCCCCCTTAACTCAGCAATGATAGTTGCTTGCCTCTAATTCCCTTTAATATTCACATTTATCTATCTCCATCTAGCTTTGATATAGATTAATATAACATCATCCTGTAGTTATTTCTGTTAGTGTTTTCATTGTTAAATATGTCAGTGAATACCATAAAATAATTTTACATGATTTATTTGTTGTACTAGGAGAAATAACACAATGTTGGAAGAATAAGTAAATTATAAACTAAGGGCTCAGTGCAATAACCAATGTTATTTTAGTTTTGTTTGAAACTTTTAAAGGCTCTATGTTAATAAAGTGTTATCAACATTCTGCTTTTCATTTTTCCCTTTCTGATTTAAAAACAAACAAACAAAAAACACTTTGGTGCTGTTGTGGCTTCCCTTCGAAAATACTAGAGGGTAAAGGTGAGCCCTTGCTATCATTCTGAAGTGTGTGCATGAGAAAGATACTTTGGTGTTCTCCCCTTTCATCTTTGCATGTTTACTTGTTTCACATTATAACCCCACCCACTTTGGGGATATGTATGAGCATTTTTTTCTATGGAATATTTGTATTTGTCTTTTGAAAATTATATTAAATGGATAACTTAGTAGCCCAATTTTAAAATTTGATAGTGTGTGTGTGTGTGTGTGTGTGTGTGTGTGTGTGTGTATGTGTGTGTGTGTGTACAGGGATGGGGAAATAAGGGTGAAGGTAATAGGAAATTTACTATAAGTTGGGAATGATTTTTCCTTTGCCTTGAAAACAGTTTCTCAATGTAAGCATTTGTGAAGTTACTATTCTGACTTTGACTATGCTAGTTTTATTTTGTTTTGTTTCATTCTGGAGATTGACTCATAGATGAGTTATTCCTTCCCTTGATATAATTTATCCATGACCCATTCCAAATTTGGTTTACCACATATATCTTTAAAAGGGGTACTTGTTTTGGATTATTGAAAATTTGTCGCTAAATCTTCAGAAGAAATGTTTTCCATTTTGTTGCATTACTTCTAATTTGGAAACTACTGTGTTTTCCATCTCTTCTTCCCTTTTCCTAAAATGTGTGTGTGTCTGTGTGTAATTTTGGTGAATTTATGGATCCCTTCTCAGAGTAAAATATTTAAATGTGTAAAATGTAATACAGAATTTTGTAAAGAAAACCAATTATTTTGAAATACAGTCATCAGTTTCTAAAGCTCATCTAGATTAAGAAACTTGCTCAATATCCAGTTGATGTAATAGTTTAAACTAACCTTCAAGATAGATGTTTTAAAACAGAGATCCTGATTAATCAGTCCTACATGTTTTGTCCTCTTGTTGTAAGTACTTATTTTAGTACTTTTCCCTTATTAATTTGCTTGCTATAAACTTTCTTATTATCATTTTGAACTAAGTTTTCTTTTCCTGTTTCCCCACTTAAATTCTACAAAAAGTCTTGTAGAAGAGAGAATAGGATTGTTAAGCTAATTTTACTTTGGGGTTCCCAATCACAGAATCTACTTTAATTTTTGTAGATTTAGACAAAGAGTCTTCTGTGCCTCCACCAAACCTGCAGTTCAATCTAGCCGCTTATTTCATTTCCTTTCAGCTGCCCCAGCAGTGTTTCAGAATTCTCTCAGGAAGTAATTTATTTTCCTGTTATTTGAATCCCTTCCTTAAATGTTTTGTTTTACACTGGCAGCTATAAAATAAAAGCTAGAAGAGAGGTCAGGACTCTAAACACAGGACCATCTGTCTGGTTTACTTATCACTCAGGAAAAATTTTTGATACCCACAATTAAACTTTCCTGGTCCAATCCACATACAAGTCAAGATATCATTGTGATGTCATTGGTCTTCTTAGAAAAGATAGTATGAACACCCACCAATGGTAGAGAAAAAAAATTTTCCCTTAGGACACCCACAATGAATGAATGAATGAAAAAGCATTTCTTTTTTTTTTTATTAAAGCTTTTTATTTATATATCATATGTATGGGTAGTTCCCCAACAATGATCTTTACAAAGCTTTCCATTACAAATTTTACCCCAGTCCTCTCCCCTCCCCTAGATGGCAGGAAGTCCACTACATGTTAATAATGTTGAAATGCTTGACAAGTTATGCAAGAAAAATCCTATCTACAAGAAAAAAAAAGAATCAGAGAAAGGCAACACAATGCAAGCAAACATCAATGGAGAGCATGAAAATGTTACGTTGTGGTCCATATTTCATTTCCCTCTCTCTGGGTGTATATGGTTTTCTTCAGTGAACAATTGGAACTGGTTTGAGACAATTCTTTGTTGCAGAGAGCCTTGTCCATCAGAATTAATCATCATGTAATACTGTTGTTGCTGTGTATGATGATCTCCTGGTTCTGCTCGTTTCACTCAGCATCAGTTCATGCAAGTCCCTCCAGGCCTCTCTGAAATCATCCTGCTGGTCGTTTCTTACCGAACAATAATATTCCATGACATTCATATACCATAATTTATTCAGCCACTCTCCAATTGATGGGCATCCCTTCAGTTTCCAGTTTCTAGCCACTACAAAAAGGGCTGCCACAAACATTCTTGCACATGTGGGTCCCTTTCCCTCCTCTAAGATCTCTTTGGGATATAGGCCCAGTAGAAACACTGCTGGGTCAAAGGGTATGCACAGTTTGACAACTTTTTGAGCATAGCTCCAAATTGCTCTCCAGAATGGTTGGATCCGTTCACAGTTCCACCAACAATGTATTAGTGTCCCAGTGAAAAAGCATTTCTTAAGCACCTAGTATGTACTGGGCACTGTGCTAAAGGACTGGAATGCAAATGTATGTAAGCGTGGAGGAAATGTATAAAATATGTGTTGTTAGTTTTAGGGAACATCTTCCCAGAAACAGTAGCTTGAGAGGTTAAAGAAATGTAGCCTGCAGGATGGGGTAAATAAAGATAAACTCTCAGTCTGGTTTCATCTTATCTCAGATTCCACCTAGATATTCTGAGGAGATTATACAACAAACCAGATTTTGGCTTTTCTTCAAGGTTATTTCAAAGTTAAGACATTTCCCCTCCCCCAAAATCACCTGATGACTTGTCCCACTTACCTGCCCCCCCCAAAAATGGAAAATGATTGAACAACTTCATCTGATAATTTCTTTTTCAATAAAGCTGTGTAAAACCCTATGAATGAATTATCTCCTTATGTTCCATGGAGTTGTTCCACCCAGTTGTCCAGCAGTTGATGGATAATTAAACTTTTTATCTTTCAGCCTTGTGTCTGGATTGATTGACCTTTCCTCAAAGGTATCTGGGTGGGAAAATTTCTCTCTGGGAGGATCTGAAGATTCCTGTAGCCTGAACACAAGCAAGATCCTTCTTCCCCTCAAGGAATTTACTTGCCACCATTATGTTTGAAATATTCAATTCAGCAAATATTAAGAATGCTTTCAATAATGAGGATGAGAATAAGAGTGCTTACCTAAAAGCTGATGTATATGAAAATTATTTGTACATGTAGTTACAAATTCTGAACTTCCATATACTAATGGGTTTGGAAGTTGGGAAGGAGGAAAAGTCATCCCCAAATCCTTTTTTCCTTATAACTTATAGAAATGGGGACAATCTGTTAAGTCAAGAAACTTTTCCTTCCTTTTGAATTTTGACTGGATTTAGCTATATGTCTATAGCTTTTATTTAGTGCAAAATTTGAGGTTCATTGTTGATGAGGGAAGATGGTACTGATGAGGTGTGATAAAAGGGGAGAGCAAACCCCCTTTTGGGCAGTCGCAGGCTTTGTGGAGGAATCCACAAACCCCAAAAACTGAGGCATGAGGTTTATGGCAAAATGGGTTTATTATAGCAGAGAAGCAGCTTTCTTAGCAAGACAGTACCGAAAGGGAGAAGTAAAGGTGGGTTATTAGCAAAGATGGGTTTACACTGAGCAGGAGCTCAGAGGGCCTTTCCCTTGTGGGAAATCAGCAAAGACTTGGGGTTCAGAGTCATCCTTTTATTTTGCCTTCTAAGGCTTCAGGCTGGGAGATTAGGAGCTAGTTTCTGTAAAGGGCGGTGATTACACCCTAGGAAACAACAATTCTGATTGAATTGCAAGTGAAGTTTGCCTATGAATAGGTTGGTGGGGCCCCTATCTCGATCTGAGGGTTTTTGAAATTTAGGGTCTCTCCAGTCCTCCCCATACACACAATCAAGGACACAGTTTACATCATTGTCACTTGAAGATAAAAAATATATTATTTTAAATTGAATTTTCAATATAGTGTTCTTATAAGTTATCTACAAACTTTGATTTCTTTTTTCTTCTTCTTCTTTTTTTTTTTTTTTTGCTTTTTTTGCTGAGGCAATTGGGGTTAAGTGACTTGCCCAGGGTCACACAGCTAGGAAGTGTTAAGATTTGAACTCAGGTCCTCCTGACTTCAGGGCTAGTGCTCTATCCACTGCACCACCTAGCTGCCCCAAACTTTGATTTCTTGCAATTTGTCTGGGACTTATTATTCTTGCTTGTTTCCTTAACTATCTCTGTACTTGTTTTTGAAACTTGATTCTGCTAGCTAGCTAGCTCAACAAAGATGGAGTATTTTTGCTATAACTGATTACTCTAGTATTTTTTTCTCTGTGCCTCATTATGGCCTACGTATATCTTTTAAAGACTCTGTACTTGAAATTGCTACTGTCCCTGAATCATTATAAATGTTTGTATATGTTATTGTCATAATTATTTTTGTGAATGTTGGATAATTGGGGTAGAGGAAGTGGTAACCTGTTTTGTTTACTGAAATCTTTCCTACCAAATCACAACTGGGAGAAAAAAACGACTTAAATGTCATTGTCAAAGATTTCAGTTCTGACTATAGCTTGATAGATCAGAGTACCTGCCATTTCAAAAGCTGTCAAATCTTTAAATTCATTTTTTTTATTTCTTGTTACATAGGTAAATTAATCAATTAAATATATGAGTTGTTTGGACTGCACTATTATTGGTACCATGGGAAAGATATTAAGGAAATTGAAGTTATGACTCCTGATCTCAATGAAGTTACTATTGCTCTTGGAACTTAAAAGTCTGGTTAGAAGCTTATCTGGCTCATATTACAGGATACTATCTGCAGAACATCTGAGAAATATAAAAACATAGGAAACATGAACTACACAGTGCATCCTCTACTGCAAATTTCCTTATCCTAATTTCCTGTGGCCCGTTTATATCTGGTGTAATTTCCCGAGTCTAATTCTGTGTTCTGACTGCTGCAAGTTGTATTGAGTTTGTCTGGCTGTGTTCCTTATAGGATCTCAGTGACAGGAATGATGAGCTGCAAACAGAGTTGGAAGGCCTGCGCTCCCAGCTACATGAGAGCAAATATCATTCTTGGAGTCAAGAGAATGACAACATGCCAGATGAATACATTCTCCATGCTGATGATCAAGAAGGTAGAACTCTTAAAATGATAAAGAATAGATTTGGAAACAAACACTCTTAGAACATTTCTCCTGTGCTGAAGAAGTCTGTTCTTTGATTCACTGAGGGGGGGAGATGTTGTTTGATTGTTCCCACTATTCTTTTGTGCTAAGGAAAAGGACTTAGGAAAAGGACTCAACAGTATTTATAAAACAGTGGTTAAAGGAAATGAATGGTTTTTGTGTGGATGGAAAGTATTGTGAGATTGAGAGACCACATTTTAGATTAAAAAAATAAGGCATAGAAAGACAGTACATTGCCTAAAGCCACATAGTAAATAGCAAAAGTGAGATGTGAACTCAGATTTTCTGCCTTTAAATTCTGTGTTGCTTCTGCTACAACATGCCGAATCTTATATCTTGTATGTGTGTGTGTGTATACATACATGCACAAATACTTAATTAAAACAAATTTCAATCAAAGACCTTCCTTTTCTCCCTCCTTTCTCCCCTGGCCCACCAACTGAGAATGGAAGAAAAACAAAAAACCTATTATAGACATGTATAGTCAAGTGAAACAAATTCCCACAATGACTATGTTCTCTCAGATGGTCTCAATCTGCACTTTAGAGAATATTTTCAAAGAGTGGAAGAAAGGACTAAAAAAATTTCTAGGAATAACCTAAAGAACAAAAAGCCCTTTGGTTTGTGTGCTACCTTCTCCTAGGAAAAAGGTCTATCATTGCTGCTATTGTCATGTCAGGGTATTGAAAAAGAGGGCAGATCTGAGTAAATGTGTGTGCAACAGACTAACAATTCCTTCTACAGGTAGGTGTACTAAAAATAACTGACATTTCTATAGGCTTCCTAAAATTTGCATACATTATTGTGTCCTTGGAACCTTGCTGCAATGTTGTGTGGTCTGTGTTATTATCCTCACTTTTCAATTAAGGGGATTAAGGGATTTGGAACATTGTAAATTGTATGTGAGATTCAAACCCATGTACCCTCTGTCTTTAAGTCCAATGTTTTTTTTCCACTTTATCCTCATGCCTTTCAAAATAGAATAGATATTTCTGTACCCAGAGACCTGGAATGCATTCCTGCATCCCTACTACCCAAAGTCACAAAAACAGCCTGAAAGACCGTAGGCAAGATCTCATGGAACTCTTGAGTAGCATTAGAACTGTTGTTATAAGTCCTGGATTCAAATCGTAGCTCTTCCACATATTATGTAAAGTTGAGCAGCTCATCTTATCTGTCTGAATATGAGTTTCCTCATATGTAAAATGAGGCTATTATATTAGATGGTACCTAAGTCCTCTTCATATCTAAAATCTTTTCCAACCTTCATATTCCGTAATTTACATCCATGTTGTGCTTTAAGGGTGCAAAGCATTTTGCATTTATTACCTCATTCGATCCTTTAAACAGTTTTGTGGAAGAAGTTTTACATTTTACAGATTAGGAATCTGAGACTCTTAATAGTGACTTGCCTCACATAATGAATAATTATGAGAACCTGGCCTCAAATCCTGGTTTCCTAACTTTGAGTTCAGTGTTATTTAAACATTATGCCTCCTTCCTGCCCTCTAGAGAAGTTCACAGGTACTTCCTTCCACATGAAAAATTGAAGAAAGGGTAGAATACCTTTTATGTCACTGGGAAAATTCTTAGTTGTCCTTCTGGGATAGTTCCATCATCCTTGGTCCTTTATGGATTTGTAGTGAAGGGCAAATGTCTTGGCTGGGGAACAACATTCATTGGGGGACTTTCTTTACCAAATAGGAGCATTGGGCTTTTGTTGTAGTGATGGAGAATGGGCAACTGAGTCATGTTACCTTCTCCAGCTATTTATCTGAAGCAACTCTACCTTTGTTAATTAATTTACTCATTTATTCACCAGCCCTGAACTCAGGAGGACCCGAGTTCAAATCTGATCTCAGACACTTAACATTCCCTAGCTGTGTGACCCTGGGCAAGTCACTTAACCCCAATTGCCTCAGCAAAAAAAAAAAAAGAAAAAAAAATTTACTCATTTATTGCATATGAAACACTGTGGAGACAGTAAGGATACAGTGATAAAAAGGAGACTGTTTTTTCCCTCTTTACACAGAGATAAATCAAATCAGTGCAAACAAATAAATACAGAGTAATTGGAGGGGGATAAGGAAAGGTCTCCTCTCTGAGATTATACTTGAGCTGTTCCTTACATTTAGAAATTGTTACATATCTGGTGGTCCTAAAAGCTTTGTGAGCTGTCAGACTTATAGTTGAGGTTTGGGAAATCCTCTAATAATGTCCCCACTAGAGACAGTGGGATGAGAGGGTACAAATGCCAGCCTAACCATGAGGTTTTTTTGGTTATTTTTTTCAATTTCTTAAGGAATTAAATTGATCTTCATTCCTTCACTACTTTTACCCTAAGACATTAAGATGCATTAATAGTTACATGATCCTTGCTGATGGAGCAAAAAGGGCAGCCAGTATAACCCACATCCCTGCATCATCAGTGCAGGACACGTGCCAATAATAAATGCTTTACATAGACTTTCAGAACCATGCAAATGTGGGATCTCAACTACCTCACTGAACAAGTTCTCTTACTGAGTGATAGATTTCTACTTCTGTGGAAATGGCTTACTTACAGTGTGTAGGCTGAGTCTCTCTTTGAAACTTCCAGATTCCCTAGATTTTCTTTGTCATTTATTTATTAATTTTAAATTAATGAAAAAAATGTACCCCAAGGAGTTAATGAAGCATCTAAATAGAAAACATAAGTAGTAACTGACCATCTTGGAAATTTCATTTTTTAAAAGTCAATCAATCAGAAATTTATTAAGTGCTGACTGTATTGGTAGTACTGATTATGCAAAAGCAAGAACATGAACCAATCCACTGTCCCATTGAACTTATGAAGAAGATGCAGTGGGTAATAATCATTGTAATTTCAGTTTTATTCAAGTCGAAGAGCCGGAAAGCATAGAATCATGGCGGGGGAGGGGGGACGGGAATCAATTATAGAATTTCAGTTAGAAGAGAACTCAGAAGCCATCTAGTTCAATCAGAGAGCTCAAACAAGAACTCACACTACAAAGTATATAAAAAAAAAAAGAGAGAGAGGTTGGTCATCTAACCTCTGCTTAAAGACCTCCAATGAAGAATAACTCACTACTTCCCAGCACAACCTGTTTCACTCTTTAAATAGCTCCAATTGTTCTTTTTATCAAGCCTAAATCTTCCTTAAAACAACCATGCCAAATGGCATAAGTCTTAATTTCTTTTCTAGATGATAGTTCTTCCATTACTTGAAGAGAGCAATCATCCTTCTCTCCCAAGCCCTAGACTTTTCCAAGCTAGATATTCCCAGTTCTTTCAATCTTCACATGGCATAGTTTGAGGTTGTTCACTATCTTGGTCATATCCAGTTCACATGCAAACCTAGACATCACCCTCATGATGCTATTGATCCTCTTCAAGAATGAAGGGAAAAAACAACCACAACCTTACTCTCCTCTAGATCAGTTTATTCATATACTTTAAAAACTGTGAATCTAAGATTGAGCAAAATATTCCTGATGTAGTCTAGGGCTTACCACCTCCTTATTCCTGGAAGCTCTGTCTCTCAATTTAACCTAGGATTACATTAACTTTTCGGACTTCTCTATTACATTCCTGACTTACATTGAGATTACAAATCTCCCCAAAATTCCAGATCTTTTTCAGACAAATTATGTCTATCTATATATCAAGTTGATTTTTGCCAGAACCAAGAATAAAACTCAATAGTTTTTAACTCATAAAACTTTTTATAAATCATTCTGTGCTATGATATTAGTAGGCAACTTTATATACTGTATTGTTCACTGAGAAAACCAACATTATTTTTAATAACTATTAGACCTTTTCTTTCTGTTGTTTCTTCAATTCCCCTCTTATAGAAGCAATAAAGAGAGTCAATTGGGCCCTTCAAATGAGGAGAAGTGTGTCTGCTACAGGCAAAAATGGTAAGAATATTTAATAGAGTCACATATAGGGCTTTCTCTAATAAGGATTGCAATTAGTGGTGGCATTTGCAAAAACATAAAGTATATTAAACTAAAAACGCTTTCTGGATTGACTTCCTTTTCTCTGCCTCATGAAATGATTACAGAACTGAATTTCAGCTTGTTATATTTTTTTGTTTGTTTCCAGGGTAACAAGATGTCTTCCTTTTTCTATGTATCTGTTCCCTAATTTTTCTTTGCCAGAGTATCACTGGATCTGTCGTATTTTTTCCTTCAATTTCAACAAGTATTAACTATCTATTGTATGCACAACATACTTCTGTGCACTGGGGGAAATAACTCAAATAAGACAAGGATCTTTGGGGCAGCTAGGTGGCGCAGTGAATAGAGCACCAGCCCTGAAGCCAGGAAGACCTGAGTTCAAATCTGATCTCAGACACTTAACATTCCCTAGCTGTGTGACCCTGGGCAAGTCACTTAACCTCAATTGCCTCAGTAAAAAAAAAAAAAAAAAAAAAAGACAAGGATCCTTGCCAAATAAGAGTTCTTTTTCAAATAAAGAAATGGTTCTTCTTCTTGTCAAAGCAACACTTCTACATATACAACTGATACCATTCCACCTGGTTTTCTCCAGCAGATTGCCCTTTATTTATCCCCTTTCTCCCTTATTTTCAACCTCTCCTTGTCTATTGGCTGCTTCCCTACTGCCTACAAACATGTGTATCCTCAAATTCCCTCTTAATCAATCCATCTGTCCCCCTTACCTATTGACTCACATTTCTCCTCCTTTTATAGCTAATTTCCTTGAGAAAGCCATCTGCAAATTGTACCTCCATTTTCTTTCCCTTCACTCTCTTTTCAATTCTGTATTCTGACTTACAACCTTTTCATTCAACTAAAACTACTCTCTACAGTTATCAATTGAGAATTAATTGCCAAATGTAATGACCTTTTCTCAGTCTTCCTCTTTACTGACCTCTCCATGGCATTTGACATTGGCCTTCATTCTCTTCTCCTTAATGTTCTCTTCTTTCTAGGTTTTCTTGATCCTGTTCTCTCCTGATTTTCATTCCATCTGTCTGACTGCTCTTTCTTAAGATTCCTTTGCTGGATCTTCATCTAGGTTGATGAACCCCACTCACTGTGGGTTCCTTCCAAGGCTTTGTCCCAGGATCTCTTCTCTTCTCCCTCTATTTTACTTGATAATATCAACAACTCCTATGAATTCAATTATCATCCCTAAATAATTAGTTTTATATATATATTAGCCTCCAATCCTAAACTTTCCTTTAAAGTGTTGTCTTAAATCCCAAGCCAGATGTCCCATAGACATATTAAACTCATGTCCAAAACCAAACTTATATCTTTTCCCTCAAAACCTTCCCTCTTCTTTATTTTTCTGTTACCATGGAAGGTACCCACATCACCCAATCACCCAGATTCACAGTGCAGGTGTAATTCTTGACTCCTCACTCTTTTTGAGCTTTCATTCCTAATCTGTAGCTAAGTCCTGTCCATTTTACCTTTATAACTTCACTTATACACACTTCCTTTTATATAACACTTCCTTTTCCTCTCTGACACTATCACCATCCTCTTGCAGAACCTCATCTCTTCATATTGGACTGTTGTAATAGCCCACTGGTTGGTTTCCCTGCATGAAATGTCTTCCTGCTTTAATCTACCCTCCACTTAAGCTACCAAATTCATCTTTCTAAAGTACAGGTCTGACATATTGTTCCTCCCTTCCCCATTCAATCCACTGTTACCCCCAGAATGAAATATAAAACTCTCTCTGGCATTTAAATTCAGCACCTTCTTACTTTTGCAGACTTCCTGGAAAATTTCCCTTCCATATCCTCTGTGACATTGTGATCTCCTTGCTATTCCATCTCCCTACTCTGGGCATTTTTATTAGCTCTCTCTCATGCATGGAATACTTTCCTTATCTTCATTTCCTGGTTTCCCTAGTTTCCCTCAAGTCTCACCTTAAGTCCCAGGTATCAAGAAGCTTTTCTTGATGTTTCTCGATCTGAGATTATCTCCAGCTTATTCTGTATATATCTAACTTGTACATAGTTATTTGTATTTTGTTTCTCATTTTGACTGTGAGCTTCTCAAAGGCAGCACCTATTTTTTGTCTTTCTTTGTATCTACTACACTTAGCACTGTGGCTGGCACACACTAAATGTTTATTGACTTCTTTCCTTCATGGTGCTTATAGTCTAATGGGGAAAAAGTACAGATACTCTCTAAAGTAACCATAACAGATAATATAACAGCATAAATGTATTAGAAAGATACAGAACAATAAAAGATATAGGAGGTCCAAAGGGACAACAACAGTCATTGAAAGCTTTGTGGAAGAGATCTCATCAGAGATGGGCCTCAAAAGTGAAGAGGGGGAAGGAGGATGTTACAGGTCCCGAGAACAGAAGCACAAAGACAGGAATGATAAGGCTTTTTGGGGGGAAGGAGACAAGGGACGTAGAATGTATACAAGAAAATAATATGAGATAAGACTGGAAAAGTAGAGTGGAACCAGATTATGAAGGTTGTTTAATCTTAGTCAAATCTGTCTGATCTTTATCTGGTTGACATTAAGGCAATCTTTGAAATAGAGGAAGATGCTGGGCCAGATGATATTGAGATTGGACTAAAAGATTTGTCTGGGCCATATGACTTGCCCAGAATAACATGATCACAATATGTCAAAGGCAGCTCTTAAATCTAGGTCTTCTTGCCTTGGAGGCATCCATTTCAACCCGACCTGTCTGCATATCTCTGTTAATAAGGCAAGGGTGGAGGTGGGGAGGTGATATGTATGTATATGACACCTTACTGTATTTGTATATGTGCATATATAAACACATGTATGCATACATACCCTCTGCTTAAACAACAATAGGCAATTAAGCAGAACAATCCATTTTCTGATCATACCAAATAAGTGTAATTACTGTATCACTTGGTACATAGGAAAATTCTTGATTGGCAGTAAAATTGAGTCAATAGAACAGCAAAGTGCCATTTAATCTCTGTATATCTCTCTGAGTCACTGATTCTGTTTCCACAAACACACACACACACACACACACACACACACACATCTATAGTGACAGGTATTGTTGTATAGTGAATAAAGAAGAATCTTGCATGTATTGCATACTGGTTGTATGACCCTAGATAAATTACATGTACCAACCAACTCTCTAAAGGCTATTCTAAATCTTAGATAGTAAACCCTCTAGGAAGAGCCAATGGAAACGTTCCCTCAGATTGTATGCAAAGTGACCAGATTCCAAATTTAGAATACAATAAAATATACTCCATTAGTAAATTTAGTCCATTCTCTCTCTGATTCAGAAATAATTTCAGATCTTCCTGGTTTTGAGGCCATAATTGCCACTTGTAATACCCAACTGCCAATTAACAGAAAGCTCTGATTATTACAATAATTGGGAATATTCTATTTTAGTTTGTCCTCCAAAGTCAATTTTATAATGAATCTACCACGTCACATATAGTGTTTTGTACATTTTTTTTTTTTGTGAGGGAAATAGGTGGAAAGCATGAATACTTGACATCTCAGTTTCAAATCTAGGGATTTGGATGGGATCCATTTTTTCTGCCAGTGGGTGAAATGAAATACTGTTTTCTTTTCAGGCATCACTTCTGTTGGAGATGATTATGTACCAGTGAGTATAGAAACAGAGATAATGATAGAGCAACTCAAAGAACATTATCAAGATCTCAACATCAAACTGGAAACCAAGGTAAAGAAGAAAGGGAAAAGAAAGTCACAGTCCACAAAAATAGCATTTAGCCAAAAGAAAATGATTTTGGCTTGTTTTCTTGTCTCAGTGATGACATTTGCCCCCTGGTCACCCCTCTAACAACACGTGTGCTAGTTAGTAAATCATGAGAGTGATGAGGAAAGTCTTGTGAGAGGTAAGTTAGGAACAAAGCTTGGTTTTGACATGCTGAAAGCGGACGTACAACATCAGTTATTGCTGTGGAATGTTGATGAACTTTATGTTGTTTGCAGCCAGCTGTTGGCAAGACTACCAAGACACTGTTACCAGGGACTGGAATTTCCTTTCCTTTTGTTTTAAGCCTGGCAGGTTTGTGTCTTGGACACAATTTCTTGACTCAGAAGAATTATAACTGATGTCAGTCTGGGGGAAGTTACATTCTTTGTATAGAAGCATGTCATGAATACCACCTACTCTTTTTATCTTTCTGATAAAGTTGCCTGGTCATGACTTGTCCAACATAACACAACCAGTATGTGTCAGAGGCAAGACTTGAACCCAGTCTTCTTGAATCTGAGGCTACTTCTTTATTCACTGTGCCATGCTCTCCCTCTCTCAAATATAAATATAGAGACAAAAAAGGATAAAGATCTAGGTCTTTATCTTTTAGGCAGCTAGGTGGTACAGTAGTCAGGAAGTCTCATCCACCTGAGATCAAATCCAGCTTCCCATCCTTATTAGCTGCGTGACTCTGGGCAAGTCATTTGATCCTGTTTGCCTCAATTTCCTTCTTGTTAGACTAAACTCTTATTTGCTTAAAACTTTTTTCTCCTCCCAGATACAGTGATAAAAATTGATTATCCCATGTCATATTCCCCAAGTGAGAGCTAGAAGAGGTAGGCTATTCTTATGCTTCTTGCACTATTGTTTTCCACATTAGATTAATGCAAAACTTGAAATTAAAATTGTCCTTAAACTCATGCTAGAGTTGATGTGTTCATCACTGGCCAGATAAATCACATAACTCTTCTTTAAATTTTGTTCCAATTCCCAATATATTTATAGGAGCCCTTCATGGTATTTGTAATAAGTTCTCATTTTCCATTTTCTCAATAATTGTTAAGCCTTTTGTCCCACTTGGGTAGCATAGGTGCAGCCTATAAAAACAGTATTATTGATGATACTTTTATCTTCATTTCTAATGTTTTTATGCAACAACAAATTTTAGGTTTCGTTTTTTGGGGGTTTTTTAAATTATACTTCTCTCTTTTGATTTTTTACAACTCCATTGCAAGAAAAATAAGAGGAGCACTTCAATAATATCCCAATGATGTCTTTTATTTTAGGTAAATTATTATGAACGAGAAATAGAGCTCATGAAAAAGAACTTTGAGAAGGAAAGAAAGACCATTGAGCAAGGCTTTAAGATGGAGATCAGTGAGTTAGAAGATCAGAAGGCTGCTCTGGAAGTGCTGAATGTGAAATCTCAAGAGTTGATTGAAAGCCTAAAAGATCAGATTCAAAAATCAACCCAGAGTCAAGAGTTTGAGAGAAAATTAGAGAAAGAGAGGTCAGAAATGGAACAGTACTACGCAAAGGAGATTTCCAATCTAGGGCAGCGACTGGCTCAGGAAAAAGACCAACTAGAAGAAGAACTGAAATTGAAGCATCAGAGTGAGCTGCAGTTAATGAGGTCTGATTGCCTATTTTCTTTCTGGATTTTCAAGACTGCACATTCTTGCCCAGAACAAAAACTTGAAATTGATCTAGTCAAACAAATGGGCTGCAACTATAGCTCACTTATAGCCAGGGAATGATGATTTATGGGCTGAGGTGTAAAGCCTGGAAGAATAGGTGACAGGTGTTAGAAAAAAGTTTGTTCAAAGAAAAAAAAAGCTAATTCAAGAAAAATTTTAAAAATCAATTTACTTATTAAATTGTAATTCACTTCTTCTTATATAATTCATGTTATAATTTCTGTTTCCAAATACCCAATGAATAAGCCATTTTTGTCATGTTAATTCTTTTCCTTTACTCCAATGGATATTTAAGATATAATAAGATAGGAAAATTATGACAGAGCCTTGGAAAACTAATGAAAAAAGTATTTTTGGTTAGTGAGATTGAAAAGATTAAAATGTGAAAGCAGAAGAAAAATGTATGTAGAAAAAATGCATATAGTATTATGAGTTTTCCAGGACCAGAAACATGAGACATAACTTCATGTACATGTTTTGAACCCTTAAGTTTTACTTACCACAGTGTTAATTATCTCATCAATACTCAGCCAGTGTGTTCCATACTAATTTCTAAGGACTTCAATCTTTAAGGAAGCTTTACTTGAAAGTCAAGGATTCTTAACATCTATCCAATTTGGAAAGTGATTGACAATTCCCAGGAAGCAGGGATTAGACCTCCAGCCAATATCAATTCAAGATTTGTGACAAACATAATATTGCTTTTTTAAAAAATCCAATCTTGTTAACTTGGGGAGCTCAGAAGGGCTTGTTTATATCAGGAATGAAGAGTTCCAATTTTTATACTGAGTGGAGATAAAACATTCAATAAATGTGGCACAGTGGATAGAGTGCTAGATGTAGAGTCAGAAGGACTTAACTTTATGAGTTCAAATCTAGCATCAGGTATTTATTAGCTATATGAGCATAGGTAAATCACTTGATCTTTATTTGCCTGAGTTTCCTTTTCTGTGAAATGGAGAGAGTGAGAATAGCTACCTCTGAGGGCCTTAGGAGGATCAAATAAAATATTTGTAGCATGCTCTTCAGCCTAAGAATGTTATAGAAATATTAATTAATTAATCAATTAATTTAATTAATAACACCCATTATGTGCAAGGCACTATGATGAGTTCTGTGGATACAAAGATAAATATAAAACATTCCATAATTTCATGGAGTTAATATTTACTCACTTGTTCTTATGGGCTATTTTCTTATAAATAACTTTTCTTTGACTTTTTAAAATATCAGAATAACTTTATAATATATTTTCACCCTTAATTGAATTCTCTCTTGTAAGAACAAAAGACTCCTGGAAGCCCAACCAATAAAAGGATATATGACAGTATAGACAACATTTCTATCTGTAGATTCCCCATTCCCTTAACTTTGTCTTCTTCTCTGGATCAGTTTAGCAGCATTTTTTGAGTTGTTTCCATTAATATAGCCTAGGAAGTTGTGCTCTACTGTGGAGCTGACATTTAAATATGAAGAAAGTCACTGAAAAGGGAATTAATAGATTTTCTCCAGAGAAGATTTTCACTTATTTTTGTCCAGTGATGCCCTGAGACACATACCTAAATATACCATAATGAGTTAATATGCATTGATAAAAGGCATGTGTATATATTTATAATTTCTCCCTTGTATTAGGGAGAATGCTACATTGTCTTTCAATAGGAAATACAGAAACTCTACCATTCATCCTTGGATTCTCTGTTCCAGTTAGGCTTATCCTTGAGGTCCCATAGTCACATTCGGGGAGAGAAGGTGATTAATTGTGCTTATTTAGATTATGCTTTAAAAGAGCACAGTCATATTTCCTCAAGCTTCTTCTGACTGTCACTGGAGATCATACCATTTGGGTAACACAGTGACCCAAAAGCATCAATTGATCAAGCACAAATACTGGACACATAGTGCTCTATATACTTGTTGGTAAAATTGATTGTTTTGGAGCAGCCTTATTCCCTACAGAATGCAGACAATGATTTCTCCCTCTTCAGTTCAGCCCATAAAGATAAATTGAAGATATATCCCTTTTTGCTTTTACAATGGCTTACTTTCTCTGTTAAAGCTTGGTGCAGCACTTAGCAAAAAAGACACTTGGATTACCTCTGTGTCTACCTCTGAAATCCTCTTTTTTAATTTTTAAAAAAATATATTTGAATGAAATTCAATTGTTTATACTTATGAATTGCCCCCCATACCATATTTAAAATCTGTATTTATACATTTTTCAAGTAGGACATGTGAAAATTAATATGGGTGTAAACATGATATAAAGCAACTCATACCAATAGCTTAACTTGCTTTAAAAGGGAGATCAACTTTGATTTAAAAAGCAAACTTATGTTATTTGATACATGATAAATGTTAACATATAAAAAGAGCATTTAGCCAAGAGATTCACATTCAAAAGAAAAGGCAGCTGCAACCTTGATGACTCAGTCTTTTACTCTTGTTCAGTAACTGCTAACTTAACACATTTCATTAAAATCCAAATGATGGGACATTTTTAGTCCAACAGGGCTTTTGTGCTTTAAGCCTTAATGACTTCTAATTCAACTTGACAACCTTTCTCCTTGAAGATCTGTATAAAATTGGGCTGCTTTATGCCAATGGCCTTCTGTATTGAAAATACAATCTTTTCTCATTCCTTCTTTAAATACTCCCTATTTCTTACTTATAAAATCCTTTACCATTTTGAAAATCTATTTTATTTGCTTATTAGGCTTAATTTTATTGCTTTTTAAAATATGAGTTATACACTTTTTTGAAAAAGAAAATTTGAAGAATAATGGTAGCTTTGATGATTTTTGGTGGGAATGGTTAAAAAAAAAAAAAGAGCACATGAGCTGAATATATTAAAACAGACAAAGTGACTTCTCACCTCAAAAGCAAGATCTGTGGTATAGGGCTAGGAGAGCCAACAATATGTATATTGTTATTTAACATGAGTTAATGTAAAATTGTTTATCTGCAGGACAGAGGCAGAGATGGAATTGAATCAAAAGCTGTCATGGACAGAAGCCCAGCATGCTGAAAATTATGAGAAGTTATTGGTGCAACATCAGCATGAAAAGGAAGACATGTTACGGAGATATAGCCTGCAAGTGAAAGAGATAAAGGAACAATATGATTTAGGAAAAAAGCAATGGGAAGAGAAAGAAAAGGAAATAATTACTCAGTATAAAAAGAAAGAGCTAAAGCTGGAAGAAACAATGAATGAGGAGCAAGCTAGGATATGCAAAATGTTTGTCATTGAAAAGGAAAAGGTCGAACTCACTTACAAAATGCAAATAGAAAGGCTTACCCATGAAACAGAGAAAATGAGGGCCCTCTTATCTGATGAGAAAAGACAGATAAATAATGAAACCAAATGTGCAACTAGCCAAGAAATATTTTTTCCACACAAAAGCAGAAACCTAGGGAACCTGTATGAAGAGGACTGGAAACAAGATGAGCAGTTATTGGTATGTCCTGAACCCAAAGGTGAAAATCATGATAAGTCTGAAGATTTGTTTTTTATTCAAAACAAGAGGGAACTTGAAGGAGACAATATTAGTAACTTGGGAACAAAATATGTAACTGAACTAAAAGACCAATGTGAGTTTCCAACATCACTGTCATCTGAAAGACCATTTGATAGTATCAGGATCAGTGATACCAATTTGACTTTGCCAAAGACAAAAGAAGCCACATTCCTTTCTCCAGGGAGAACATATGCCCCACCACCTGGATCTGAAGAAGGGTGGAAAAGTGAGGAACAACAGATGAAGAAACAATTGGTTTCTGTTGATGAAAGAGATATCCAGAGTGAAAATTTCTCAAACCATCTCAGTATCAGAAAAGAGAAGTTGCTTTTATTGAAAACAGAGGAGAATGACTCAGTTGCTCAGTTTCCTCAGAGAGCGAACCTGATTCAAACTCTGGAGCCAAAAAAGAGTTTGACTTTTTCAGGAAATGAAGCTTTTGAGAAGCAGAGAGCAGCTCTTCAAAAACAAGCTGGGAAACTCATTGAAGAACTAGAATTAGTGAAGATGAAGGAACAAGGCTTGACCACACAGGTACAAGAGACAGAGGAGCAGGCCCAGAAACACATAATAGCCTTGGAGCATGAACTTTGTCTCCGGGAAGAAGCTATTAAGAAGGGAGCAAAACTATTAGACATGTATATACAATCGCATCAGCAGCTAGAAAACCAATTGAGGACCAAGGAAGAGGAATTATCAACCCTACGGGAAAAAGAGGAAGTGATTCTTAATCAATTAAAGCAGAAAGAGAAGGCTATGGAAGAAAAGAGGTGGGAGACTGAGACCCAGCTAGAAAGAGAAAAGGATGAAATGAAGATTAAGCTGATTCAGCTGGAAGAGCTAGTCCGGGCCCTTGAGAAAGAAACAAATTCAAGAGAAATTGACAGGTTTGATTTCTTTTTTTTTAGGACAGGTTTGATTTCTAAACATTTTCTAAACATGCAATGAGGACTTTAAATTAGATAAAGTGTTTTTGACTTGTTTTCTAAGTTGTAATCATGATTGTGATTGTGAGTCCATTAAAGTTTTGAGGCTTCTAGTACTTATTTGAAATGAGATATTGAGGAATCAAGGCACTCTTCAGATGTTCATCTTTGATCAGTCTGACCTCAGCTTTATAGATATACTGCCTTTTATTTTCTTATTATCTAATGATAGACCAACCTTCCTCTAACTTGATAGACATTTTGTCAGATCATGTGAAAGTAACAGAAAGTTGGGAATTTAAATTGTTAAGTTCTAGTTTAAAAGTCTCATAAATTCTTTCAGCTTGAGTCTTTTGAGATATTATCACCTCTAGGTCCTTTTGAGCTAAAAAAAAAAATCTGATTCATTGGCATTTTCCATATGGTTACATTTTAGTGTAAGAAATGAGAGGGCTTTTGTTGTGTTTTCAATTGGCATGCTCCTACTTAGGTTGGATTCCTCTTGGGCAAGCTTTAAGTTAAAGTATTATTGCCTCCCTAAGGATCCTGATTTCTTGATTTTTCTCTTTACCAACTCACTGTATAAGCCCATGATTTCCTTTGCATGGTTTTAGAAAGATAAGGAGTTATACAAGTGAAGAACTATCTGATACTAACTCATTAATTCATAAAATAAATTCCCATCATACATATTGTCCCTTAACTATTATAGGATTTGGGGGAGAAAGAAGTCAGAATACGTGGATTTATTAATTGATCATGGATGACATTTACCCACCCTACCTCATTACCTAAGTATACTAAGGACAAATTATATAAGTAGAAAAAGTAAGATTTAGACTGATTCATTATTATTAGTTATTATCTCCCATTCATGGTTGACATTTAAATAAATGATTAATTCTCCCAGTTACATGTTAGAAAATGAATATTCTGCCAGATAGATTTCCTTCATCCTATTGCCACTCAGACCTTTATTTCTCTCCTTATATAATCCCCTCAATTCATTTTTTTTCTTTTCAAAGCTATCTCTGTAAATAGTTATAGATGTTTCCTAGACTTTTGTTGTTGGTCTCAGAGTGGTACAAAAGGAGAGACTAGTAAAGAAAGCTTATCACTCTTAAGACTTCTGTGGATAGATAGAACACCTATGTATTTTTATCTCCCAGTATTGCTACCTTTCTTGGCTTTCACTTTGCCTTTTTATAAGTAACAAGTGTAATTAAGTCACTAGGGTCTACTTAATATCATTTTAAAGTCACCTGCAGGATGTTGCTGGACATGGGCACTAGTGCCAATTAATAATTCTCATGGAAGTCTATCCTGTGAAATTACCAAGAAAACACTGACACATGATGTTATTGAATGGGGAAGGTAGGAGTGAAAATGTGGACAGGAAGATTTTTATAAGGTTTCCTTCCATTGGAAACCAGGCTAAAAAGTAGAATGAAAATAGCAGCCATACCCCAACATCATAATTGTTGGGTTTTTTCTTTATCTGCAGAATTGAGTTGTGTAAACTTTCTGAAGATAACCGTTTACTAAAAAATAAGCTAAAAAAGTTTCAGCAGGATTTAGAAAATATGGAAATAGAAAGTGATCAACAGAGGTAAGAGCTCTTTTTATATTATTTAAGGGGTTATAGCCTACATCCTTCCATGTTGCTAGTCCAGATAATATTTGAGAAGATGGTGGGACATACCTTCTCATTCAACATTTCAAGGTTCTGTGACCTTTGACTGCCTGGATCCTTCTGGCACAAGCATCCACAAGAGAACAGGGAAAGTATTGCCAAGAATCCAGTCATTGTGGACCTTTTTACACAGTGTCTTCATTTCCCCAAACCCTTTGGTGTTTAATGTGCTGTGAGACTTCTAGTAGCTTATAGTATAAATTAGTACATGAGTCTTCCCCAAGGACACATATTATATAGAATACAAAGAAAGACACACAGAGGAGGATATCCAGGCAACTGAATTCCCTAGGGAGAGAAGAGCCACTCACAAAAATCTCACTTGATTTCTTTAACTTTCCTTCATGAAAATACATTGAGTTCTATAAGGTAAAGATCAGCCTAAAAACATTAGCCCAGATTAAGCTCTCTTGTTATAGGTTGGCTGGAGTGATAGACTCTGATGCTTTTATCAGAATTATTGAAAATGTGTAGAAAGGAAGCGCCAAGCCTGGAGTCAGGAAGACTCATTTTTATGAGTTCTACTCTGACCTCAGATAACTGCAAGCTGGATGATCTTGGGCAAGTTACTTAACCCTGTTTGCCTGTTTCCTCATCTGTAAATGAGTTGGAAAAGGAAATGGCAAACCACTCCAGTATCTCTTTCAAGAAAATCCCAAATAGGATCCTTGAGTCAGATATGACTGAAATGAAGAAATGAATGGTCTTCTAGTTCTCCAGAACATTTGCCCTTCTTTACTGTTCTACGATAGTACTTCTGCTTCAGAAAATTACCAGTAGATAGTGTGTGTGTGTGTATGTGTGTGTGTGAGAGAGAGAGAAACAGAGAGACAGAGACAGACAAAGAGAGACAGAGAGATAGAGAAAGAGGCGGGGGAGAGAGAAAGAGAGAGCGAGAGGAAGAGTGGGAGAGGAAGAGGGAGAGGGAGGAAGAGAGAGAGATGTTGTTCAATTGCTCTGTGGTATCTGACTTTTCATAACTCTGTGAACTTTATCCATTTCTTGACAAAAATACTGGAGTGGTTTGCCATTTCCTTCTCCAGATCATTTTACAGATGAGCAAACTGAGGCAAACAGAGTTAAGTGACTTGCCCAAGGACATACAATTAGTAAGTTCCTAAAGCCAGATTTGATCTGAGATCTTCCTGACTCCAGACTTGATAATCTATTTATGATACTACTTAGCTATTTCTCATTTATGTACATGCAAATACACATTGGTATATTTCTTCAGAAGATATTTATGGAGAATAAATACTACCACCACCCCCCAAAAACATCTTGTATGTCTCAAGAATATGGTCAAGAGAGTGTTTTGATAGTTGAGTACAAGTTCTTACATGTCAAGTATATACTTTGTCAATTAAATAAATGGATTAAAGAATAATGTACTTTTGAGAAAAAGGAAACAGAAACTGTAAGTAGCCTAATCTTTAAATTAAGACAATATGCAGTAAAAAATTTTTATTTATATAAATATTGCTGATATAGTATTAGAAGCATATTTAAAAATAATTACATAGAATATAAGGAAGTTCAGAAAGAAAAACAAACAGGACAGTTTGATTACTATGTCAAATTATATATACTTAAAAATACAAGCCATATGTAAAAATGGTCTTTAATTTTATATGCAGTCCTCCTTTTTTTTAAATATGGACTTGACTGTATTAGGTTCATAATGATAAAAAAGTTGACATAGCTCAAAATCCAAACCAGTGATAATACAAATGGAATGCAACTCAGATGAAATAAAATTTTTGGTAGTGCAATTTTATATATTTTACTAATATATATAATTTACTGACATAATATAACACTAAATTAAATAATATATATGTATTAGTATATAACGATGGTTTCACTTGCTCAGAATATGAATAGTTTAGTGGCATTTTTCCCCACTGTTGCCAGTCCTGTTAATGATTTTTTCCCTCTAAACAGGAGACAAATAGAAGAATTAAACAGAGAAAAGGACGAGGCTTTCATTGAAAGAGAAGAATATAGTAAACAGGTAAAATATTGACACCTTTTTCAGAGATGCTTAAGAATAAACTGAAAATCTGAGAGTATGAGGTTTTTCTTGGTCAAGTGATTCCCAGGGACTCCAATCACATTAGAATCATTTCATTTTACAGAGGGAAGTATCCTTTAAGATTGAGTCCTACCTCTTCTCTGTATAAGAATAGAAGACATGCATAGAAGGTGATGTGGTTTGCCCAAGATTATTCAATAAGTACGTGATAGAGCTGGAATTAGAAACAGTGATTTTCCCATATTATCATAATATAACACTATAGTAAAGATACATTTTTGTGGGGGGTTGTTTTTTTTTTTTAAGAACTGCAGTTTTTGCTAGAAGCAACATTAATAGATGACATATACCTAGCATTTTAAAGTTTACAAATGACTTTATATACATTGTCATTTGATCCTTTCAAAAAAAGATTTATAAAGGAGATATTGTCTCCACTTTATAAATTACTAAACTGAGGTCCAGAAAAGTTAAGTGATTTTTCTATGACCACATAACTAGAAAGTGTTAGAGGTGGGATTCAAACTGATGTCTCTCCTAATTTCAGCTTTAATTCCCTTTCTATTTCCCTAGCTTCCCTTCCATGATATTATTATAAGATATTGGTAAATGGAGTTTCTGCATTAACTTAAAAAACATTTTCCAGAAAAATGAGGTTTTTTAAAATTTTGGCAATCATGTTTTACTTTAATATGAGGATTTATTACACTGTGTAATATATTTTAATATGTGGGCAGGGATTTTCAGAACACTAGAATCAAATTATCAAATAATAACTGTGTTTTTAGAATATATATATATCTGCTCCATTTCTATTTTATGTTCTAAAACACTATCAATTAAGGAATGAAATGAAAATGATTACTTTTTTTCTAAATTTTTGAGCTTTTTTAAAAACAAATTTGTATTGATATCTGTCATCACCTAGATTTCTCCCTCTCCCTTCCCAGAGAGCCATCCCTTATTAAAAAATTTTTTTTTGAAAAAAAAAAAGAAAAAAGCAAGTAAAGTTAATAAAAATATCCAAAAATATCTGACAATAAATTCAACATTACACTCACTTTTACAAAGGAGTAGGGGGGGGAGTTGTCTTCTCATCTCTCTCCCTTCTCTGTAATTTTGCAACATTCATTTTCATTTGTTTTGTAGTTGTCATTCTTTCCATTTATATTGTTATAGCAATATGCTATATCTTATGCTATATATTATAACAATATGTTATAGTTTGTACATTTTTTGGCTCTGTTTACATCATGTAGAATGTTCCACAATTCTCTGTGTTTATCATATTGCTTTTTTTTTTTTTTTGGTAGCACAGCAGTATTACATTGCTTTCGCATACTACAATTTCTTTAGCCATTTACTCTCTCATTTTAAAAAATATTTTCCTCTAGATGGAAAAACACAAGACTGAAATCTCCCAGTTCAAAACCAAGATCAGTAAGCTGACTGATGAGGTCTCTGTGCTCCAGGCTCAGAATGAGAGCAGCCAACACACTGTACAAAAATTAACACAGAGACTTACTGAAGAAGGACATCAAAAAAAAGAGAAGGTGAGTGGGGATGGGCAGTTGCAAGAGATAAGCCCAAAAGTTAGAAGAAAGGCAGTTGGGAGAGAGTCATAAGGACAGAGCAAAGAAGAGAAAAGAAAAGCAGCCAGGTAAAAAGTCTAGAGTCTGTTGGTTGACAAATGGAATCAGGACTTTTACTGGTAGTAAATCAGAAAAGAAAAGAAAATGATTGTTCCAAGATTCAGGACCAGTTGGGAAGAAGCCAATGGTGTTTCATAAAATAATTTTTCAATGTTATAGGTGAAGGCTGGAAAAATAGAATTAAGAAGCCGAATTTTTTGAAGTCTCTATTTACACAACTAGAAAAGACCACTGGTTTTTCTCAATTTTGTTAAGTCAACTAACATTTTATTAAGCCTCAGGCAAGAGATGAGGATACATAAAAAGACACAAGATTATATCAAAGCTTTTAAGGAGGTAGGATAAAGGGGGAAATGACACATAGATAACTATGTGGGAATACACACACACGTACACATACAAATTGGAGGTAGTCTCAGGTGGAAGACATTAATATTAAGAATAACTAGGAAAGGCTTTCTTTTTATAGAAGGTGGGATTTTTAGGTGAAACTTGAAGAAAAATAGGAAGTGAACATGTAGAGAGATGCTTCCAAATAAGAGCAGACCTCCCGTGTCCAGATTGGCATTTCTAGAGCAATCAGATTGTAATGACCTTTGGGAGTTGGGAATTAGGGTGTGGAAAGTCCTTTCCCCTAACTGTTTGATGCTATTGTGCCATGATCAAAGTAGAGCTCTTTCTATTCTGAGATCTGTTCTTCCTTTCCTGTCCAGCTTCCCCTTTCTGTTGAAGACATCACCATCCTTTCAAGAAATTACCTTTTATTCTAGGAATCTGGCAGTTATTCTTGTCTCTTCCTCTCCATCCTCTCTTTTACTTTTCACTGCCTTATCCAATCTATAACCAAGTTTTATATTCACATCCATCTTCTTTCTAATCACAGAGCTACCTCCTTCACCCAGTTCAGACTCTCATTACTTCATTCTGGTATCATTGTAATAGCTTCCTAATTGGTCCATCTGGTTCCATTCTTTCTCCTCTTTAATTCATCATCCATACCGCTTCCAAAATAATATTCTCAAAACACAACTTGGCCATGCCATTCTCCCCTACTCAGGAATTTTCTGTTTCTTTCCTTCCCCAAGGATAAAGTATAAACTATTTCGTCTGATTTTTAAAATCATTTACTGTTTGCCTTTCAGCTTGCTTTTCAGATTGATTTCCCATTACTTCCCTTCATGCATTCTCTGTTCCAGTTAGATTGCCTTATTTGATGTTCTGTGAATTTGGCCTTCTATCTTACAATTCCCCTCTTTGTACAGGCTGGCCTATGTTCCTTTATGATTCCCTTTAGAATCACTGACTTCCTTCAAGATTAACTTAGAAATCATCTCCTATAGGAATCTTTTTCTGATCTCTCTACTTATCACTGCTTTCTCTCTCCTTAAATCATATTGTGTCTGTTTACAAGGTATATTTCCAGGTATAATGTAAACACATAGAAGGAATGGACTGCCTTCTCAATCAACAAGTATTTGTTACTTGCTTACTATGTACCAGACACTGTGCTAAGTTCTGGAGACACACAAAGAAAGGTCAGAACCCAGTTCCTGTCCTACAGGTGCCTACATTCCAATAGTGGAATCAATATGCAAAAATGGATAAATACAACATATATAAAGTATAATTGGAAGATCATTTCATCATTGTATCCTCAGTGGCTAGCACAGTGTCTTACACATAGAGAGTCCTTAATTAAAACTTAGCAGAATTGAATTCAAGGTAACAAGTTTTTTAAACAAAGAAATAATTGTAATAATAAAAAAAGAATGTTTTTTTACTGGCAAAGAAAAAAATGGACAATTCAGTAAAAAAAATGGTTGTAAAGTATATACTATAGATTATATTATATTGCAGGTCAGATCTGTGGTTAATGGAACAAGTTCTCAATTTGGAGTCAGGAGATCTGAGTTCAAATCCCAGCTCTTATACTTACTAGCTTTGTGATATTGGGCAAACTATTCTATATGTGAGTATAATAATGCACTCCCTTTCAATATGCTAACTATGGTATTAATAGGGGCAGTTAGGTGGCACAGTGGGTAGAATGCTGGGCTTGGCGTCAAGATGATTCATCATCCTGAGTTCAAATCCAACCTCAGACATTTCCTAGCTGTGTGACCCTGGGAAAGTCACTTACCTCTGTTTTTTCAGTTTCCTTATCTGTAAAATGAGCTGGAGAAGGAAATGGCCAACCACATTAGTATATTTGCCAAGTAAACTCCAAATGGGATCATGAAGAGTTGGACATGGCTGAAAAAACACTGAATAATAGCAAACAGTATTATAACCCTAATTGGTTGTTGTGAGGAAAACATTATGTAAATTTTAAAGTGCTTTGGAAGCCTAAAATTACTCTAACTGTGAGCTATTGCTCTTATGTCTATGTATATCATAATAATGACAAGTGACATTTATGTAGAATGTGAAAGACTGCAAAGCACTTAACATATAATACCCCATTTGACTTTTATGGTAGCCCTCTGAAGCAGGTGATAAGGTATTAACTACACACAGGAAGAAATCGAGTCTCAGTGAGGTTAAAGTACTTTCCAAGGGGCACATAGATAATAAGTATCAAATGCAGAATTTGATCCTGTGCCTTTCCTAGCTCTGAGTTCAGAACTTTTGACATTATCTCACAGAGAGCTGCATCCCTATACCACAACATCCAAATGATGAGATCTTGTACTACAAACATATTTTCTTTGAAAGTCAGTAATTTTTAATATATAATTTATTTTCCTCCAATTACATGTTAAAACTATTTTTAAACCTTTTTTAAAGTTTTGAGTTCCAAATTTTATTCTTCCCTTCCTGAGATGTTAAGCAATCAGATATAGGTTATACATGAGTAATCACATAAAACATTTCCACATTAATCATTTTGTACAAGAAGAATCAAATAAAATTTTGAAAAAGAATGAAAGAAAGAAAGTAAAAATAGCCTGCTTCAATCTATATTCAAATAATATCAGTTCTTTCTCTGGGGGCAGATAATATACTTCATCATTAGTCCTTTGGGATTATCTTGGATCATTGTATTGCTGAGAATAGCTAAATCATTCATTAAATAACATTCCAGTCACTGTCTACAATGTTCTGATTCTACCCACTTCACTTTGCATCAGTTCATGTGAGTCTTTCCAGGTTTTTCTGAAATCATCCTGCTGGTCGTTTCTTATAGCACAATAATATTCCATTATGATCATATACCACAACTTGTTTAGCCATTCCCCAATTGATGGGCATCCATTTGATTTCCTATTTTTAGCCACCACAAAAAGAGCTGCTATAAATATTTTTGTACTAATGGGTCTTTTCCCCTTTTTGATGTCTTTGGAATATATACTTAACAATAGTTATTGCTGAATCAAAAGAAAAGATATGCATAGTTTTATACCCCTCTAATCTTAGTTCAAAATTGCTCTACAGAATAGTTGGATCAGCTCACAATTCCACCAACCATGCATTAATATCCCTTCCAACATCCATCATTTTCCTTTTTTGTCATATTAGCCAATCTGAGAGATATGAAGTAGTATCTCAGAACTGTTTAAATGTGCATTTCTCTAATCAGTTTTGAGTGACTTAGTGCATTTTTTTTCATATGACCATAGATGGCTTAGATTTCTTTGAAAATTTCCTGTTCATATCTTTTGAATATTTATCAATTCGGGAATAACTTGCATTTTTATAAATTTGACTCAATTCTCTCTATATATGAGAAATGAGGTCTTTATCAGAAATATTTGTTGCAAAGATTTGTTCTCAGTTTTCTGCTTTCCTTATAATTTTGGTTGCATTGGTTTTATTTGTGCAAGAACTTTTTAATTTTACATGATCAAAATTATCTATTTTCCATTTTGTAATGCTCTCTATATTTTCTTTGGTCCTAAAATCTTCCCTTATACATAGAGTTGTCAGTAATTTAGAAAAACTTAACTTTCTTTACATTCCATGATTATTGTTTTAAAAATTCTAGAACCTAATATTCAGTTAAATTCTGAAAAAAAAATTATTTCTTTGGATTGGTAGGAAAGATTATGTTTATATTCCCAGCACATATCTCAGTCCCTAGTACATTACTACTACATATTGAATGAATAAATAAATGAAAGGAATTTTTAAAAAATCTTCTGAGCTCAAGGGGAAAAAAGACTTTAAATTTAGAGAAGAGAATATTTAATAAATGAATAGTGTATTGACAACTCACCCATTTATCCATTTCTCAAATAAACAAAGTCATCAGGTTGTTAAAATGTTACTTATAGTTGTGAATTTAACTTAAAATACAGGATGGTCAAATCCAAGAACTGGAGCTGGAGCTTGACCATGTGAATCAAGAATGCCAGTCTCTAAGACTTTCAGAATTACAGCTGAGAGAGAAGCTTGAAGAAAACCAGGATCAGGTACATGCCATCTGTGACTCTCATACATATTTCTCTCTGGTCCATATATACTGTGAATGGCAGGGTTGAGTTTTGAAACCAAGTCCTGGCACTAAATTTAGTGTGAATTTAGGTGACTCTTCTAAGTTCTCTTCAGGTCTTCATATAAAAAGTTTAAATCATGAGGTAGTTTTGTACACAGGACTGTTGTGAAGAAACTGGAAAATGTGCAGGGTCACTGGACTCATCTGTGATAACTAATGATGATAATAATAGTAATACTGATGTATAGAGTTTTAAAGTTTGCAGAGCACTATATACATTGTCTCATTAATGCCTTATAACACCGTGGAGGACAAATACCATAGGTATTCTATTCTAGGTGAGGAAATTGAGGCTCAGAAAGATGTAGTAATGTGTCTATCCTGAGGGAATAGTGTAGGAAAGATAATATATCTGCAGAATAGCCATCATTAATGTATAACATTTACTGTTGTCTAAAAATGGACAAAAATGTTCAACTAATATCACTTGGGAGAGACTGGGTCTGAAACCCCAGATCTCCTGGATCTCTATCTTGTTATGCTTGTAGATAGAATGCTGAAATTAGAGGTAAAAGGATGGCATCACAATTAAATGTGTGTGGGAGATTATGTTTTGCCTGAATCTTAAAAATACAAAAATGAATCAATCTTTCTTTCTCTCAGTTTGTGTCAAATCTGATGATGGAGTCTAAACAAGGCAAAAGCTCCACTGGCTCCCAAGGCTTCACATTATTATAGATTTGAATATCACCAGCTCAATAGAAATATGCAAATAATTTGTCTGTTATGTCTAGAGGTTTTCCCTGAATTCTACACTTGGATATAAACAATGATGTCCTTTCTCTAAGTCAAACCTTGAACTTGCTTTCATGTTCCTAGGGCTAAGATCAACAATAGAGTTGATCTGCTTTAAGGAATTTCTCAAAATAGGTCTTCAGACTCAGGAGCAGGACAACCCAAGCTTGCATGCAAGACAGCAGGTCAGGGCTAATTAATCTTCTGAGGCTAATTAAATCTCTGCACTTGAAGGAAATGAGGGAATACTGGTAGAAAAGAGGATTTATCTGGTGCTGCAGCTGTTAATCTATAACCATCATAATTGTACAAAAATGGAATGGGCTGCTTAGAGAAGTATTGAATTCTCCATTATTAGAGGCCAACTAAGGTTGGATGAATAAAGGATATTGTAATTAGCATCCATCTTCAGGTATAGGTTGGACTAGATGGCTTTTTAAATTCCTTCCATCTTTGAATTTCTGGATTCTGTAATGTTGTGTTGTCTTGTGCATGATCTTTTTAACACTTCTAGGGCTGAAGGAAACTTTGAGAAATAGCATAGAATCATACAATCCCAGAGTTAAATGAATCTTCAAAGGCTATTTATCTTGACCCTATCTGTTATGGAATCTCTTCTACAGCAGCCCTAGCAAGAAGTCATCCAGTCTCTGATATTTAAATACCTCCAGTTTAAGGAGGCTCATGCCAAGGAAAAATTGTAGTTAAAGCATTTCAGATTTATTAGATTATCTTTAATTTTTCAGAAAAGGAGATCTTCATAATATGTCTCAAGGATTCATTCCCTTAAATCTCCGAGTCAGGAAATTCCCCCTAAATTCTTGCCTAAGTCTTGCATCAACATAAGCCAATTTTATTTTGTGATTCTTCTGTGATTTGAATTATGATGGTAAAAGTCAATGATAATCCTAAATTACAGATAAGAAAAATTATATGAGTTTGTAAAATAGACAAGTGGAGAAGAAAAAAAATAGTATCTGTTTTAGAAATGCAAACTCATATGCTTTGGGGACAAATGAAAAAATGTAATTGTTCTATTTTGCTATTGTTGAGTCATTTCAGTTATGTCTGACTCTTTGTGACCCCATTTGGGGTTTTCTTGGCAAAGATACTGGAGTGGGTTGCTATTTCCTTCAACAGCTCATTTTACAGATGAGGAAACTGAGGTAAATAGGGCTAAGGCATACTAAGGCAAATAGAGTCAGTCGCATAGCTGCTAAGAGTCTGAGGCCAAATTTGAACTCAGGAAGATGAATCTTCCTGACTTCAGACCCACCCTTCTTTGCACTGTGCTACCTAACTGTCCCTTTAGATTTTTCTATGGAAAGGAAATTATTTTTGTTATTGTTATTTATACTTGCATAAGCCCAAAATGAAAGAATACCAAAGGGCATAAGGTAAAAATGAAGAACAAATTAGAGGCTCTAACAAAGATAAAATGACAGAAAGAAAATTCAGGATTGTTGGAACTTACTGATGCTTAACACTGCTCCCTCCCCAGAAAGATGTGGTCCATTTAACAAAGTGTTTTAGGTGCCTTTTGCTTTGAAATTCTGGCATTTTTCATATTGCATTCGTGTTGAGCAAAATTAACCATTGTCCTAGTAATCAATCAGTATTGTATTAAATACTTATTATGTGCTGAATGTTGGTGATAAACAGACACAAGTGAAATGACCCTCCCCTCAAGGAGTTTGCTTTCTTTTATTTTTTTAAATAATAACCTTATATTTTCAAAATATATGCAAAGATAGTTTCAACATTCACCTTTGCATAACCATGTATTCCAAATTTTTCTCCCTCCCTTCTCCCTACCCCTCTCCTAGATAACAAGTAATCCAATAAATTTTCACATTTATCATGCTGCACAAGAAAAATCAGATCAAAAAGGAAAAAAAATTGATAAAGAAAACAAAAAGCATACAAACAAGAACAAAAAAGGTGAAAATACTATGTTGTGATCCATACACAGTCCTCTTTCTAGATGCATTTGGCTCTCCATCATGTCTGTTGGAATTGGCCTGAATCATCTCATTATTGAAAAGAGCCACTTCTGGGGCAGCTAGGTGGTGCAGTGGATAGAGCACCAGCCCTGAAGTCAGGAGGAACTGAGTTCAAATCTGGTCTCAGACACGTAACAGCTGTGTGACCCTGGGCAAGTCACTTAACCCCAATTGCCTCAGCAAAAAAAAAAAAAAAAGAGCCACTTCCAAGGGGCAACTAGGTGACACAGTGGATAGAGCACCAGCCCTAAAGTCCGGAGGACCTGAGTTCAAATCTGGCCTCAGACACTTAATACTTCCTGGCTGTGTGACCCTGAGAAAGTCACTTAACCCCAATTGCCTCAAGACAAAAAAAAAAAAAGAAAGGAAAAAAGAGAGCCACTTCCATTGGAATTAATCAAGGGAATTTGCTTTCTAAGTTGACATGGTTCTATATTAACACTATTCTATATAGGTTCTATATAGAACACTATTGTTCTAAAACAGGGCTTCTTAAATTTTTTTTCACTTGCAACTCTTTTTTTGCCTGAAAAACTTTTATGCAACACCAGATATAGGTATATGAAATTGGTATACAAATCAAACATTTACTGATAATCAAAAAGAAATTTATTTTAAAACAATTCTTTGGTATACATATAATTTTATTATTTATTAAAGATGAAAGCAAATTTACACACTGAGATGAATGTATTTGTTTATTTTTATATAAAAAATTAAATCTTGGCCTAATATTTGATACTGCAGAAGGACAATGCGCATTTAGAAACCTTTTACTGTTGCCATACTTTTTCCTGACACCTATATGGGGTTATGTCCCACAGTTTAAGAAGCTTTACCCTAAAGGAGAAGTAAGTAAGCCTGCTATTTAGCCTAAAGTATGAGGAAATAAACAAATAGTGATGCAGGTAAGAAAATTTCATTTCCTTGAATGTGTGAGACAGTCAAACTATTCTAGTCTCTATCATATGGTAGTTAATGAGGATTCTTGAGAATTGGCTTAGCAAACTACTTTTTTGAAGTAGAAAATAAGAAGGAAAGGTTAGGAGGACAATCAAAAAAATATATTCTAGAATAATGACTGTCCTTTATTACCTTTTCTAATGAGAGGCCACTGTAGGCTACTTGTCAGAGATACTTTTCAGAAGTGACATTTAGTACAAATGTAGCTGGTTGACTCTTGATGAGTGGAGCTCTAGATTGATTGGGGTAATATGTAATCATGGTTCTAGAGGAAAAACAAGACAGATCAAAACCATCAAAAGTGACCATTGTACTCTTTTATGTAATATTAAAAAATTTGAACTGGAACATTGCCAGCAAAAATCAATATTTCCATACACAAAGAATATTTCCATTCACAAAGTGTATGAAAATGTTACATGCAGCCACAAATCCACTATATACACCTTGTTTGTATGTAGTGTGGCAGTACTATAATTACCCTGCTTTTCTCTGTCTCTTTCTTTTCTTACTTAACAATTACTCACAGTAATATAGTATGTAAGTAATTTATAAAGTATTTTTAAGGTATTTCATTGACAGTTTGCTTTTCTTCTTCCCTTGTATTGTAGTAGTTGTATCTGGAAATATATGCTTTATTCTGCATCTATAGACTCTCCAAGAGGTGGGAGACATGCTTTATCATATGTCTTCTGGAATTATGATTGTTATGATTGTAACCAAGCTTCAGGTACCAGCAGCCAGTAAAACGGAATTAAAATATGAGTGAACGATTTGAAGGCAATCTGAGACTGGAAGGCAGTTGAGGCCCTGTAATTGTCATGCCAGTTGCTATTTCTCTTGAAGAAGACTTGAAAAATTTTTTGTGTCATTTATCCATATTTGTCACTAAAAATTTTCCAGTTAAGGAAGCCAAGAGTTACCTTTGTTCTGAGAGAAACTACCATTTTCTGAACGGTGCAAGGCAAATCCTTGAGACATGGCTAGCACTTAGAATGATGTTGGAGGTACTTAATCAATCGTAATTAATTATTTGGCCTTCAGGATAAAAAACTGAATGGCAGCAGTGACATTCTTTTGGAAGCAGCTTTCTGGAATTTCCACATGAGAGCTCATCTTCTCTTTTTGCTTGCTCTCAGTTTGTGTAATAAGGACAGAAGCTTTTTTTTCTTTTCATGGTAATATTGTGAGTTACAATATAATGAACTTTGTATTATCTGCCATGTTTGGGACATAGAAGCTAATCCAGAGTTCTACGTAATCAAGCGAATGTACAAACACACACACACACACACACACACACACACACACACACACCCATACAAATATTAGGTAACATTTATGTAATATCTGCAGTGTCAGGTGCTGTGCTAAGTGCTTTACAGTTATTATCTCACAACAATTCTAAGAGGTAGGCACTATTATTATTCATAAAATTATTATCATACTATATACAAATAATACCAATTATTATTAATAATTAGCCAACAGTAATATTGTGAATATTATAGGCATTATTGTATTTATAAAATTATTATTTATATAAACCATTTGCATATAAATTTATATGTTTATATCTTTTATATTTTTATGTACAATTTATGTATTTATATTTATACAAATGTAAAATCCCGTGGCACAGTAGATAGAGTGCCAGACCTGGAGTCAGGAAGACTCATCTCCCTGAGTTCAAATCCAGCCTTAGACATTTACTAGCTGTGTGAACCTGGGCAAGTGACTTAACCCTGTTTTCCTTAATTCCTAGTTTGCTAAATGAGCTCCAGAAAGAAATGACAAACCATGTCACTATCTCTGCCAAGAAAACCCCAAATGGAATCATAAAGAGTCAGATATCAGAGAAAAACAACTTAACATCAACATTCATACAAATATAAATAATAGTCATATTGTTATTTCATGTTATTATTTCATACATTTTCTGAAGAAAACAGGTTAAATGGCTTGTCCAAAGTTGCAGAGGCATTATGTGGGGTCTGGGGTCATATTTGAACTCCCTGTCTTCTTGACTCCAGGCCCAGCACTCTAGTCACTAAATCACCTAACTCCCCAATAATGGAGATCTAGAGTACAATAAAATACACTTAAATCAAAAACACTGTTGACCTTAACTTAAGCCTTCATTGATGATTTAGAAATGCTTGAACATTCTGCAGTACCTCAGGATAAATTGTGAATGTAACTTTTTGCTCTGTAGGTAGACCAGCATGTGGTTATTGAGGAATTCTGGATGATGGATGCCAGTTTTTTTATTAATATTTTTATTTGTAAAACATATGTATGGGTAATTCCTAAACATTAACCCTTACAAAGCTTTCTGTTACAAATTTTTCCCCCCTACTCCCCACCCCTCCCCTAGATGGCAGGATATCCACTACATGATAATTATGTTAGAATACTTAAATAGAATATGTGTATAGTTATTGCCACATATCATTTTTTTGGTTCAGGAGAAATCGTATCTATAAGAGAGAATAATCAGAGAAAGGAAACACAATGCAAGCAAACATCAATAGAGAACATGAAAATGTTATGTTGTGGTCCACATTTCACATCCCTCTCTCTGAGTGTATATGGCCTTCTTCACTGAACAATTGTAATTGGTTTGAAGCATTTCATTGTTGAAGAGAGTCATGTCCATTAGAACTGATCATCATATAGTATTGTTGTTGCCATGTATAATGATCTCCTGGTTCTGCTCATTTCACTCAGCATCAGTTCATGCAAGTCTCTCCAGGCCTCTCTGAAATCATCCTGCTGGTTGTTTCTCACAGAACAATAATATTCTATAACATTCATATACCATAATTTATTCAGCCATTCTCCAATTGATGGGCATCCCTTCAGTTTCCAGTTTCTAGCCACTAAAAAAGAGCTGCCACAAACATTCTTGCACATGTGGGGCCCTTTCCTTCTTTTATGATTTCTTTGGGATATAAGCCCAATAGAAACACTGCTGGGTCAAAGGGTATGCACAGTTTGATGACTTTTTGAGCATAGCTCCAAATTGCTCTCCAGAATGGTTGGATCCGTTCACAGCTCCACCAACAATGCTGGATGCCAGTTTTTAAAAATAATTTTATTAGTGGGCTGTTGATGGATGATGGAATGTTTGTAAATTTTAAAGTGCTGTATAAATGTGAATTGTTATTATTCTAAGACCAAAAAAAATTCTGAGCATATCTCCCAACTTTTGTGGCTAGTTGTGTCCTAAACTTGATTTTATTGGTATTGCTGTCTCCCATCCCATACTTCCCCAGCCCAACCAGAGCTCCCTTTGCTACTGTTGCTGGTAATGACTGCAATTTTTCCTATTGGAATACAGTTACTAGAAGCCAAGGAAAGGTTGAAGCTGGCACAGTCCCAACACGCAGAGGAGATGCTGCAAGTAAAGGAGCAGATGTTTCAGTTGGTGCCTCAGGATTATGTGACTGAGTTACAGAATGCATTGGCAAAAGAACAACAGATGGTTCAGCATATCCGGAAGGATTTTAAATTCTGCACAGAGCAGGCGAGTAGACAACTGGCAAGGCAGAAGGTAAGCAGCGAATGCTGATGTACGGTGGTATAGTCAGGATCCTGGGGCTTATTTCGACTTTAGGATGGCCATCTGAGAGTCATTTTGCTAATAGTATAAGGGGTATTTTAGCTTATTATTCAATTATTCAGAAAGCACAAAACTCAAATTAGAATTTCCCTGCAAAATGACATTTTTTGGGGGGGGGTGAATCTCTAAACCAAATGAAATGGAAAATATTATAGGCTTACCCTTGTTTGTTCATTCCCCTAAGGACTTATTACTAAAAATTAATCATTGTAGGCTTTTCTAAAGGCCGTTCAAAGAGCAGGCAAACTTAGGAAGTAACTGATTATATTTGGGCAGCCAGACTATTAAAATTCATGGTTTATTTATCTTTTTTTTATTTTTCAAAACCAAGATACTTCTAAATTAGACTTCTCCAATAGTCCAACCAATGGAGGAAATGAGAAGTGTAATTAACTTGGACATGAATTCCTATGAGTCTTTATGAAAAACACAACATATACCTAATACCTTCCCTTCTTTTTAAAAGAAAGAAAAACAAAAGCTTTAGGGATCTTTGCCTCAAAAAGTGTTTTCACCAATGTATATTTTACCTCTGGATTCTCATATTCAAAACTGACATTGTATTAAAAATCTATCCCAGATGAGAATGAATATTACAGGGCTGTAGTGCTAGAAAACTTTATAAATTACTTACGTGCTATATTTCTATGAGTAATTGTTAAGTAAGAAAAGAAAGGTAATCACTACTTTAATATGGATGTTGGTATTCCAGGGATCTCCAGAAATGGGAAAGGATGTCAAAGAGATCAACTGCTATAAGAAAGATTATGCCAAAGAAGGCATAATAGCAGAGTGAGATTTTATTACAACTAGAAATTAGGAATAAAGCAGAAATTACAAATCTGAGATGAATAAGTAAAAGGGAAAGAAAAATGGGAGAAAGATATGGTTATTTCAATGAAAAAATCAAATAACAACAAAAATTATCTATATTAAGGAAATATTCATATGTGCAGACAAAGACATTGATAATGCCATAACCCATTAGAATTAAATTGAAAATGTGTATGGACAGAAGAGAGATAGACACAAAGATAGAGATAAAAGGAGAGGAGAAGGGAGAAATACTAAAGAAGGAGACATCTATGGAAATGGTGTGATTAAAAGAAATTTTCCCAATTCTTCCTTAATTTGAGAGGTGGATTTTTTCTCACTTAATAGTAGTTTATATTTTCCAATTATGTGTAAATATAGTTTTCAACATTAAATTTTGTAAGACCTGAGTTCCAAATTTTTTCTCCTTTCCTCCCTTCCCTCCCGCTCCCCAAGATAGCAAATAATCTGATATAGTATATACTTGTGTAATTATTTTGAGAAATGGATTTTATGTATTTTTTTCAGATCATGACGGAATAAAAATCACATGCAATATAAGGCCAGGAGAAAATAGACGAAAAACCAATTGGAAACTAAATAATTTTATCCTAAAGAATGAATGGGTGAAACAGCAAATTACAGACACAATTACTAATTTCATCCAAGAGAATGACAATAATGAGACAACATACCAAAATTTGTGGGATACAGCCAAAGAGAAATGGATTTTAATGTGATTTAGAATTCCAGCCCATAATTGGATTGATTTTTGAATGCTTCCCTAAAAATGTTGGATTTTATGGGTGGTTTTTTTTTTTTTAAATTTTTATTTTATTTGCATAACATATGTGTGGGTAATTCTTCAACAACAACCCTTACATAGCTTTCCGTTACAAATTTTTCCCCCCAACTCCCCACCCCTCCCCTAGATGGCAGGATATCCACTACATGGTTTTTTTTTTAATTAAAGCTTTTTATTTGCAAAACATATGCATGGGTAATTTTTCAACATTGACCCTTGCAAAGCCTTCTGTCACAAATTTTTCTCTTCTTCCCCCTATCTCTTCCCCTAGATGGCAGATAGTCCAATACATGTTACTTATATTAAAATATATAACAAATCGAATATATGTATACATATTTATACAGTTATCTCATTGTACAAGAAAAATCGGATCTCCAAGAAAAAAACCTCAGAGGGAAAACAAAATGCAAGCAAAGATCAACAGAAAGCGTGAAAATGTTATGTTGTGGTCTACACTCAGATCCCACAGGCCTCTCCCTGGGTGTAGATGGCTTTCTTCATCACTAAACAATTGGAACTGGTTTGAAACATCAGTTCATGCAAGTCTCTCCAGGCCTCTCTGAAATCATCCTGCTGGTTGTTTCTTATAGAACAATAATATGCCATAACATTCATATACCATAATTTTGTTCAGCCAGCCTCCAACTGATGGGCATCCATTCAGTTTCCAGTTTCTAGCCACTACAAAAAGGGCTGCCACAAACATTTTTGCACATGTGGGTTCCTTTTCTTTCTTTAAGATCTCTTTGGGATATAGGCCAATAGCAACACTGATGGGTCAAAGGGTATGCACAGTTTGATAACTTTTTGAGTATAGTTCCAAATTGCTCTCCAGAATGGTTGGATCCGTTCACAGTTCCACCAATAATGCATCAGTGTCCAGTTTTCCCACATCCCCTCCAACATTCGTCATTATCTTTTCCTGTCATCTTAGCCAATATGAGAGGTGTATAGTGGTTTTTTTTTTTGTTTGTTTGTTTTTTTGTGGGATGACCTGTTGGGGAAATTACAGCTACAAATAATTACATTTAAATTGCTTTTAAGATTTCATTATCTTCCTTTGAGACTTAGGGCCTCAAGAGAAACTCAGAGCTGAATCTTTTCCCCATCCATTGCTGAAAGCTTCAGTAAATATATATCCTAAATCTATGTGTTATGCCTCTTTCTATTGAGGTGGAGGATTCCAGGTGGGGTAGAATGTTGAGGTGGAATAGGGGGGTATCTGTGGTACAGAAATTAACCTCCTTCTTTTGCTTTTCATTTTACTTTGTCTCAGGTTCATAAAACTAAGGTAAAAGCAGTATCAACAGTTTTTGCATTTGTATTTTGGATGTACACAGGAACAATATACTAGGTTTGGATCAATTATAAAAAAGAATTTTCTAACTACAAAAATTGGGTTTTGTATTCAAAAAGGTAGACAAGGAAGATTATGTAATCTCAGTTGCACTTTAAAAAAACAAGAACATGAGTGGACCTATAATGGAGGGAATGAAATAGATGAGCTCATCTGTGGCAGACCTATAATGGAGGGAATGAAATAGATGAGCTCATCTGTGGCACTAGCCACATCTTATACCTACTGAAAATGTTTGGCAAGAAAGGAATGTGTACATTGGAAATAGAAAAATGGTCAACGAAAGCAATGAGTAAAGGAGACTTGCAAAGAAAAGAGCAGGATAAAGTAGTTCTTCTGAGTGAAAAAAAAATTATTTTCTTCTTAAAACTTTAATAGGAAAAAATATCTGCTAATAAATGAGGCAGGAAATTAAATTATAGATAACACTGAAATGGTGAGATATTGAACTCCTTTTAAAAATCTGCCTTTAATAAGAAAAATGAAAGGCAGAAATTTGGCCAATTAGGATGTTATAAAGACCATGCAAAAATATTGGCAAAAAGCAGATAAGGGATTTGTCTAGCATGTTATTCTGGAATATTAAAGAAAGGAATTTTACTTCAGTTTAATTTTGTACATTTTATTGGGTAGGGAGGTATAAATAATGGACAACTGGAGAGATGTTCACACATTCAATATTCATTTATCCATTCTACAAACACTTACTGTTAGGGGACTAAAAATGTATGCAAACCACTATAGTAGTTTCTGTGTGACAAAATGAATAAGACATGACTTCTGCCTATAAGTAGCTTATAGTTTAGGAGATAAAAGAATTGGACACAAATACTTTGGAATCTGTGTTTTCATCTAGAGATGGGATTTCCCAGAATTGAAATTCATTCCATTAACACAGATTGCAGTTCATAAACATTTATGGCTTAGATAAGTTCTTGGGAGTTGCCTCAGTCACTTGAGAGTTGAATGATTTACCTAGGTTTTTATAGCTGGTGTCAGAGATAATAATTGAAGTGAGGTCTTCCATTCATAAAGCACAGCACTGTAACTCCTATTCCATGCTACCTGTGTAATTATAATGCTAGGTAACATATGAAGATATAGCTCAAAGTATGGAAGGGTTCTTGTGGGTGAGGTACCAAAGAGGATTCATGGAAGATGAAGCATTTGAACTAGATCTTGAAGAATGTGTAGGATTGGAATGGATACAGATGGGAGAAGAAAGGATTAAGAGTGCAAAGGCCCAGAGATCAGAAAAGTCAAAGTGTAGACAAATAATTATAAATAGTGAAGTAGATATGAATTTGGAATACATACAGAGAATAGTATGAGATGGGATTGGAAATAGAGGGTTGTACCACCTTGTGAAGGGTCACAGATGCCGGCTTGGACTTTATTCAGTAGGCAGTGGGGAACTTCATTTTTTTAAAAAATGCAATCTCAAGGACAACTAGATGGTGCAGTGGATAGAGTGCTGGTCCTAAATTCAGGAGAACCTGAGTTCAAATTCAGTCTCAAATACTTATCATTTCCTAGCTGTGTGACTCTGGGCAAGTCACTTAACCCCAGTTGCCTCAAAAAAAAAAAAATGCAATCATGGTTTTGAATGCCTTTCCTTAAAACAGTAGTGCCAAACTCAAATTGAAACAGAATAACTATATGGAGAGGTTGCAACCTGTATTCACATCAGTGAAACCACAAATCTTTTTAGTATTGAAGTAATTTTTTTGAAACATGACACGGAGTGGTTTGAGTAGTGACCATACAATTTAGTTATAGAATCATAAATTTATAGTTGGAATGTATAGATTTATACTGCCTTACAGTCCCTTATGTTACAGATGAGGAAAATGAGGCAAAAAGCAGCTGAGATTTATCCAATCTATATGTCTCATCTGGGATTTGAATTCAGAGCTTTCTGATCTAAAACTAATGCTTTATTTACTGTGCTGATGATTTTGTAGTCCAATTTTCTAGAAAAAAATCTTTAGATTTTCTAAATGCTTATAGAATCAAATGCTATCAATAGCTTTATGGATTCGAAATTTCTTGAAAAATATTGAGAGTGAGTGGAGGGCACATAAGCATGTTATATATTGTGTCAGTAATAGCAAAAGATTCTTGTGGAATCATGACTTAGAATCTGCTTAGCAAAATTAGTGGTATAAAGGACAGCGACTGAGATTTAATTGTTTTTCTTTTTAAATAGTATTCAGAAGAAACATGAATGAGAGCATTCTAGTTGAAGGTCTGCTGTCTCATCTTGGGGATTGTGTTTGGCTTGATTTCACTGAATATTTTTAGACTATTCTTGAGAGATGTCAGAATAGTTGATAGAGTCAAAAAGATCTAGATTCAAGTCTTGTCTTAGAGTACTTGATTATGGGTACAACAATGTCCCAGGCAACTTTCTGAAACTAAAATTGTGGATGAGTTCTTGATCTTCCATCAGTAAGCAGAATTTCCACACCTACTCTTTCCCCATACTGATTATACCACAGATCTCTACTCTTCCCTTCCCTTCTTTCCTTAAATTGATTTGAACAGCAGAAGGTTAGTAGCTTCGTGCCAGTTTAAAAAACTATAGTTGATCCAAAGTTTTGCTCTTTGACAAGAGCAAAAAACAAAGCAGGACAAATTTAATGCCAATAGGCATTAATTATCTGAAACCCAGAAGATGATTAATGATGGTGTGCTATCAGAGAGCTGGTCAATAGAATACTGAATGTGACTTACGGTGTGTTATAAGCAATCAACTTCTCCCAGAATTAGCTAGAAAAGCTTCTGCAGAGGCAAGTCAAATAGAAACAGGGCAACTAAACTGTACATTAGAATGCCTGGATATTAGGAAGAAAAGTCCCTGAGTAGGATTACTTGAACTGCCCTCAGAAGTTCCATTTATTTCAAAGCATGTCAGTCCCCAAAATGTATAAGCAAATTCTAAAGTCAAGAAAAGAGTCCCCAAAGGGATGGATGGATCAGAGATGGAATGTGCAGGACAGATCACATAATTTCAAAGTATTTAGTCCAATCTGTACCTGAATAGGAATATCTTCTATAATATCCCAGTTGAGAGCTCCAGTGATGGGCTACCTACTACATCTGAAAGCAGTCTGTTCCATTCAAGGATACTTTTCTTCTATTTAGCTGAAAACAATCTAATTGCAGCTTCTATCATTGCTTCTATTAGAGATTTGCCTCTAGAAAAAAAAATCTTTAAATAGAATCTTGTATAGCATTTCCTTGAGTCCTCCACCATGAAGAGTACCTACCTTCTCTGGGTACATTTCAGCTTCTTAAAATTCTTTCTGAGATATGGCCAGAATTGAAGATAGTAATATAGATGTGGTATGACTAGGCAGACAGTAAAGCAAAACTATCCCTTTTCTTTTTGGGCATAGGCATGTGCTAAATGACACTAAGAAATAAATAGCAATTAAATAAAATACAAGAAATATTTCAGGGTATTACATGCTTGTCAAATGAGTGGTGCCCACAATAAGTACTATCAGGAATTTAGAGGAAGTAGAGATAAGTAGAAGTCTGCCTCTGAAGTTTTGGAAGGCTTCATGAAAGAGAGATTTGAGATGGTCTTAAAATATGAGAAGGTTCTAATAATTAGAAAGTATAAATTACAAAGAGAAAGAATAATGTTACAAATAATTGGCTACAAATAATTATGGTTAAACAATGAAAGAAGGATAGCAACTGGCATAATCATATAGAGAACTCCCAGATGAGAAAAATCCCACTATCAATGTACACGCTCAATGTATTTTAAACTTATCATCTTAAAAAGTTGCCCAGAGCAAACAAGAGTTTTAATGAACTGTCGTTTGTCATACAGCCAAATGTGTCAGAAGGGAGACATAAACCTTTGTGTTTTTGGCTTCAAGGTCAACTCTCTATCCATGATGCCTCGCTGCCTCTCTAAGCAATAGAATAGTTTAGACTAAATGTAAAGACAACCTGACTGAAAAACCTCCTAAGGTTATTAGTCTCCCAAAGGAAATCCCATTACTTAAAAAGCATTAATTATAAAAATCTTAAGTTTACTATACTTTCTAACCCCAAATTATTCTTTTAATAATATGCTAGATAATCGGTTTTTGTTTTCTTAAATAAGAAAAAACTAATGTTTAGATGGTTAGTACTTATTATGTGTTAGGCACTGTGCCAGGTGCTTTACAATTATCTCATTTGGTCCTCACAATAACCCTAGGAGGTAAGAATTATAATAGTATCTCCACGTTAGAGTTGAAGAAATTGAGAAAGACAAAGGTGAAGTGACTTGCCTGGAGTCACACAACTAGTAAATATCTTGGGCCAGATTTGAACTCAGTTCTTCCTAACGCTAGCTCCAGCACTCTATTCACTATATCTATTCACTAGTCACCTCCTCTTTTAAAAGGAAATATTTGCGTGACATTTTCATACACTGTATTATATTTTAAAAGGTATGTTAGCAATGCAACATTTTTCAAAAGCATTACTGCATATAGTTTCAAATCTATATTTAAATATGGATGTATACCTCAGATGCTCAAGATTTGCTTTGTATTTGGAAGTATAGAAGCAATGTCATTCCACTATGAATAAAAAATAATGATTTACAAATTTTGTGACAGGAACAGCATGAAGAACAGCTTAAAAACATGGAAGAGAGAGTGGAGGAAATGGAAATGAATTTGAAAAACATGGAAATATTGTTGCAAGAAAAAGTGGAACAGTTGAAAGAACAAGTAAGTGATGCCAGCTTTAACCATTTCCATGTTTGCTTCTTTTTTAATGAATAGTTTTTCAAATGATAGATATATACTTAGCTACTTTGGAGAAGAGACTGCTGTCCCTTAAAATGCAGAGAGCAATGCTGAACTTGGGCTATGCTAGAGAATACTCTGGGTATCCAGGGACTTGGCTCTTCAGTTTAAAATTGGTCCATTTCCTCACTCAACATGTGTATCCTAGACGTTCAACATGAGCCATGAGAGAAGAACAGTGGGCAGGAAATCAGGAGATCAGAATCCAAAGTATAAATAAGGTATTTCATCTCTTGGGCCATGGGGCTCTCATTTACAAAAATGACAAGAGATGATATCTTAAGAATTGCATTCTAGAAATGTTATGGCTCTGTGTCTAAACCCTTGTTAGTGACAAAAGAAATATATAAATATGCAAATATGTATATGCATGGGAAACTCCTTGTATAGGAAGTCTGTCCACCATTGCAGATCCCAGTCCCAAAACATCTGGTCTGTGATTTAGGGAACTGCTAAGGGGACACAGAGGTTAAATGCCTTGCCAATGATCCCCCATCACAATAAGTATCAGATTCAGGATCTAGTTATTCCTGATTATGACTCTAAAATTCTCTCCCCTGTGCCATGCTATTTTCTTGCAAGAAAGTAAGATTTGAAAAGTAAGAATATCTTTTGAGAATGATGTTAGGATGGGAGTTGAAGAACATTCAGTGGAAGATCATTTATTTTGGCTACATATGAGGGGAGATTGCTTTATTGATCATTTTTCAGAATGTCCAAATAGCTTTAAATAACAGCAAAGCCACTATCTAATTAATGAAAACAAAAGTCAAGTCAGTAATTACTAAATAATCCAGTTCCTATTGAGTACCCAGTACTGTACTCTAGACAAAGCAGGAAATTCAAAAGAAGACACAGTCCTTGTGTTTTAACAGATTTATGACATAGGGACACGAGATATCCCTATATAAAACAAAAACAATACACAATGCAATCAAATGCGAAATAGTGTGGTGCTTACTAGGGGCAACTAGATGGCACAGTGAATAGAAGAATGCTGATTCTGGAGTCAGAAAGACTTATTTTTGTGAGTTCAAATCTGATCTCAGACACTTACTAGATGTGTCTCTAGGTAAGACATTTAACCCTTTTAGCCTCAGTTCCTCATATATAAAATCAGCTGGAAAAGGAAATGGCAAAGCATTCCAATATCTTTAACAGGAAAACCCCAAATGGGGTCATTTGAGGACTTACACAACTGAAAAATGACTGAACAACAAAATGTTGTTGAATATAAGTGAGACTGCCCAGGTTGAAGGATATATCTCTGCACATTTGTATACATCTATGCAGAAATTAAATGCACATGTGCATTTAATATGTGAAAGGTCTTTTTTACAAGATCCTTCAAGTTATATTCCAATTTGTGAAACCCAGTTTGTGTAGAATAATGTGTGTGTGTGTGTGTGTGTGTGTGTATTTGCTGAGGCAATTGGGGTTAAGTAACTTGCCCAGGGTCACACAGTTAGGAAGTGTTTTTTGATTTAGTTTTGAACTCAGGTCCTCCTTACTTCAGGGATGGTGCTCTATCTACTGTACCACCTAGCTGCTCCAGCAATATATATTTTTATAAGCACTCAGTCCTTGTATTATGATCTCTACTCTCCCATAAGTTGAACATGACCAGTACTTAAGGATTGGCATTGATATTGTTATAAACAAAAATTGTGTTTGGATCTTATCAACAGTAGTTTTGTTTTGTTTTTGTTTTTTAATGATGCCTTCTTATTTCAAGAATTTGAGATGTCATCAGTGTGGATATCCACACAACCAATCTAGATCACAACTCCTCTGCGAATTAGAAGATGTTCAAAAGTTGCTTTGGATAAAAAAAAAAAATCCATCATCCTTGTGGCTGATTTGATGGTGAACTTCTCCAAATTTAGGAGGGCCTGAAATGGCAGATTTCATGACCAATTCCATAACTTAAAATCTTTCCAGATTAATAATACCTTACAGATCTTGAGTGCTGATAGCATAAAATAGCCTAAGTGACTCACATAAAAGTAGGATTTTTGTCATTAACATATAAAAACTTAAAACAGCATAATGAATAAAAATATGCAAGTGTTCTGGGGCCATAACACTTTTTCTCAGGCCAACACTAAAGCACACTGGTTTTATTTTATTTCCTATACAAGAAGGTTATTATCTGGTACATTTTAAGAATTTTCAGCTAAATAGAAAGGGTATTTCTTTGCTCATTGATCTGACTTGTTTACTTTTAAAAATTTATATTAAAAATATCAATTTTTCCTGCTTTTCCACATTGTATAGTTCCACAATTGTTACTGCGATAAGGAAAAAACACTTGCAAATAAGTATTTTATAGTTTTTGATCACTGTCATGGTATGATATGGTATGATATATAAGGTAAATATGGTATGATATATAAGGTTTCTAAGTGCATTCATTTATCAAACATGTACTAAATGTATCTAATGTAAGATCACCGAATAGAATATTAGATGAAGTAATACATGTTGCTTGTTTTTTCCTAGTTTGCAAAGAATGCAAAATCTGATTTGCTGGTGAAAGATCTGTATGTGGAAAATGCTCACCTAATGAAAGCTCTCCAGATTACTGAACAGAAGCAGAAAGGTGCTGAGAAAAAGAATTTTGTCTTGGAGGAAAAGATTATAGCTCTCAATAAATTAATAAACAAAATCACCCCAGCATCTCTTGCTGTATAAAAACTATTTTTAAAAAAATTTATTTTGAGAAGCTATAGGATCTCAACATTTCTAAGAATCTTGTTAGTTATGAACAACCAGACAATGACCCCATCATACAGATGTTGGGATAGACTGCTGTCATGTGTTTATACAGCTTCAACTGGTCTTGGGTAACTTTCCAGGGAAACTCTCCTCTCTATCTTTCAACAAACTTTAACTGCTTATTGGGCAATAGAGGGTAGAATGGTTTCTTCAGGGGGAAATGCATGGAAGGAAAAAGTAACAAAACATATTTCAATAAGTCTTTCTTTTGGGCTTGGTGGCTCAGATGAACAGAAAGTCATTGCATTGCAGGTCTTTGGAAAGATCAATTATTCCATAATTATTTCCTTCTGACTCAGGTAATTTTAAGTTTTATGCCCAAGTAAAAACTATGTAAAGAGCCCTCTCACTTCACTATGTGACAAGTAGCTCTTTATTGGTGAATTCCCTCTTTTAGAAAACTACCCTACAATAAGGGAACTGCATAGATTGCACACAGGTCTATGGGCTCAGGTCATGATGCTATTTATTGTAAATGCAATCTTCTTCCCTTGAATTTTGTCTTTACACTGGAAATTGTATGAAATGTAAAAAAAAAATGTATAGTTTTTATATCAATGTGTATGTAAACCATGGATGTTTGGTTTATCTAAATGTATAGCTATAAATGAAATTACTGTATTTGCTTTGGTATATTTGCATTAAGAAAAGTTTTAATATTAAAAATGTTAATGTCTAAGTTTGTGGATTTTCATTTTCAAAGTAATAATAATATTTATATAGTGCCTATTATAGATACATTACATATTATAGTGTCAGACTAAGCACTTCACAAATATAATCTCATTTGATCCTCACAAAAACCCTAGGAAAGTATGTACTATTTGTTTTTATTTTTATTTTTTTGCTGAGGCAATTGGGGTTAAGTGACTTGCCTAGGGTCACACAGCTAGGAAGAAGTGTATACTATTTTAATCCCCATTTTACAGTTGAGGAAACCAAGGCAAAGAGATTAAGTGACCTTCCCAAGGTCACAGTGCTAGTAAGTATCTGAGGTCAGATTTAAACTTTGGAAAGCGTATCAGAAGCAGGAGACCTAAGAAAGTGGGTTGGTAGTTCACAAACTTCTAAATTTCTTTTCTGTGGTGGGTATACATGAACAATTTCATTAATTTTTTTAAGCCTGAAAAATAAATGTTTTACATACATGCATAATTCAACAAAAGAAATCTCACATTAATCTTATTAGAAAATGAATGTCTTTGAATGTAGTTCATTACCTTTCTAGCAGAAAGTGGTGTTTCCTCTCCCTTCTTTTGTACTTGTGGTCTATCACTGTGTAGACTATTCTACTCTGAACTGATTTTGCATTAGATGAAAGAAGTCTTCCCAACTTCCTCTAGAAAAGGTTCATTTCATTTCTTATGGTACAATATTTCATTTATGTGCCATATTTATTTAGCCGTTTCCTGATCTGAAAATACCCACTTAGTTTCCAACTTGACTGTCATTGAAAAAAGCTGACTCAGTCAGTGAAATTCATGCGTTTCTCTTGGATTGATTGCTGAAGATCTTTCTTTTTAATTTTTAATAATATCTTAATTTTCAAGTTACATGCAAAGATAATTTTCAACATTCACCCTTGCAAAAAACTGTGTTCCAAGTTTCTCTCCCTCCCTTCCCTCCACCCCCTCCCTTAGCAAGCAATCCAATATATGCCAAACGTGTAATTCTTCTATACATATTTTTACATTTATCATGCTGCACGAGAAAAATCAGATCAAAAAGGGAAAAAAATGAGAAAGAAAACAAAAAGCAAACAACAAAAAAAGGTGAAAATACTATATTGTGATCCATATTCAGTCCCCACAGTCCTCTCTCTGGATGCAGATGGCTCTTTTCCATCACAAGTCCATTGGAATTGGTCTGAATCATCTCATTGTTGAAAAGAGCCAAGTCCATCACAGTTGATCATCACATAATTTTGTTGCCACTGTGTACAATGTTCTCTTGGTTCTACTCACTTCATTTAGCATCAGTTCATGTAAGTCTCTCCAGGGAACTGAAAGCCTTTCTTATCTGTAGGGAATCTGAGCCTGCCTAACAGGCTACCATGAAAAAAACTGCTATACATATTTGATATTTATTGATATATATATATATATATATATAAAGAGAGAGAGAGAGGTATAACTGGGTCAAAGGATATACACATTTTAATAATTTTGGGGGCATAGTTTCAGATCAATACCAAGAGTACACTTGTGTTCCTGTTTTCCCTTACCCCCAACAAAACCCTTGCTAAGAGCGGGATGTATTAATGTCTAGCCTAGGTAGGAAGTATATATTTGAGAATCTAAATGTCAAACTACAGCAAACTAGGAAGTAGGCATTTTATAGACTTAGGTAATAGTATTATTAAGGGCTAGAAGGGACCTTCAGAGATTTATCTAGTATAAACCCTGTCAATAGAAAAATGAGGGAACTCAAGCACACAGTGACAGAGCTGAGATTTGAATCCAGTCTTCTGACTCCAATCTCTGTATTCTTTCAAATACAGGCCAAGAATTTCTAAATCTTTTTTTTTTTTTTTTTTTACTTTTTGTCTCAAATACCTTTGGTAGTATAATGAAGCCTATGGACTTCTCAGAATGTTTTTAAGTAGATCGAATATATAGAACCACAAAGAAAACAAGTTACACTGAAACAGTTTTCAAAATACTTAAGAAATCAAATTCACAAACCTCAGGTTGAGAACTCTTGCTCTAGAACTCTTACTGAATAACAAACTATATATTGTTCTGAGTCTTATTATGTTCCCTCTCAAAAAGTATGTTTTTTGGGCACACTGAAAATAGTTATTACAAATGTTATCTCCATTTTATGCTCAAAGAAACAGGTTCAAAGGATTGAATTTCCAATTTTTAAAAAGTTAGTATCAAAGCAGAAATTTGCACTCTGATTTCTCCTGGTTCCAAGTGTAGTATTCTTTAAATTATGCCATGTCATTGTGATGTGGACAATTCTTACACTGTCAACCATATAATGGAGGTGCACTTCTTAAATGGAGCTGTAATATGAAATCATAAAAGATGAACCAGAGTCAGTTTTTTAAGCAAGGTTTAATTTTCTATAAATGCATCAATTCATTATTCTCTATTCCATACTTCAGTGAGAATAATCTTTTCTAAAAAATTATTTGGAAGCAAAATTTGCACACCTAAGCACAATAAATTCTTGGGGAAAGCTCCTGAAACCTTCTCTGCCCTCTCCTCATCTCCCAAAGCTAATATTAGCATTACATTACAAGGCAATGTGCAGGTGCCATATAAATGTGGCCAAATGAAGAACTGAATCATAGATAAAATTTCAAAAGTCATCTATCCTTTTCAAGGTCCTGCACATTATTGATGCTATAGAAACTAGATTAAGACATGATTATAAATGCTATAAGAATGGCATTTATAAATTTATAATTCCAGACAATGGGAAATAACCCATGAAGATATTACATAAAGCTGAGCTTGATAAAAAAAAAAAGCAGCTGGATTAAAATTAAGCATCAAAACATGCATGCCATCTTTATCCCAGAAGATCTTGAGTTGTCCTTAAATATTCACTGTGTGCATGTGTATATATTACTCAAAGTAAATATGAATTTTACACATAGGTGTTATGAAAGTATTTTATAGGGATTTCTGTGACAGTATGTCTAGACTAGCTGATATGAGACTGACTTTGGTTGAAGTGAAATAGAAAGATCACAAGGAATGTAATTTGTGGAATGGGCAAGATGAACCACAGAATTGTTCACAGTAGAGACAGAAAACACTCTTAATTCTCAATGCTATATGAAGTCCTATGATCTAGCCATCATTCACGTGACATCCTGAATCTGAAGAAGAGACACAAGTTTCTGCTGTTGCAACTTGGGTCTCTTTTCTTAGAATGACAACATCTTAATATTTTTCCTTTTGTGCTGAAAGTTGGAAGCATTATCCCTGACATGATAGATTATCGTGAATATGGATATTCTCTTAAAAATAGCCATTTATAAATTTTTATTTTATTTGTAATTTCATATCTTTTATAGACACTAACTTGCTTTGTTAAACCTGTTTCTGAAGAGTTCTAAAACTACTTTACTGGGGCATTTAAATACTAGTTTGCTCACACTGTAATATTGATGAAACTGTATTTCTGACAATGAGCTATAAGGAAATGCCCAGGCTGTTAACTTAAGCTCCTTTTTAATTGGACATAAATCCAACTAAATTTTATTTTGTTTGTATTAAACAATAAAGAGCATTGTCACAACATATTCCCAGAGGGTCACTATTTATTGCTAAGAAAAACAAAATCCAACATTTTTCTGAACAACAGGAATAAAAAATACACAAGGAAATTATATTTTAAAAAAAGGGTTCATCCATAATTTTTTTGGATCACGATAAAGGGGAGGACAGAGACACTTAAAAAGTTTTCCCAAAGTTTTTAGGATACTGTTATGACAGAACATGTTCCAAGACTCCTTGTCTGATTAATTGTTCACATTTCCATCGAGGCAAGAAATGCTGAAGAAGAAAAGAAAAATATATTAGAAACAAAAACAAATTCTGAATTTTAATGCAGATGCAAGTTTTTATATATGTAAACAATATGTACAATCTAAGTTGTTTTCATCCTATAATGTCAAACTCAAAAAACTCTCCATGTATAGTATAAATGTGTCTTCTTTAACAATAATGATGCTATGAACTAATGCTCAGTGAAATGAGCAGAAGCAGGAGATCATTATTCACGGCAACAACAATACTATATGAGGATCAGTTCTAATGGACATGACTCTCTTCAACAATGAAATGCTTCAAACCAGTTCCAATTGTTCGGTGAAGAGAGACATATACACCCAGAGAGAGGGATGTGAAATGTGGACCACAACATAACATTTTCATGTTCTCTATTGAGGTTTACTTGCATTGTATTTCCTTCATCGGATTATTCTTTCTTGTAGATATTTCTCCTGCACAAAAAATGATGCAATAACTATACATATATTCGATTTCTTAAGTATTCTAACATAATTGTAGTGGATATCCTGCCATCTAGGGGAGGGGTGGGGAGTAGGGGGGAAAAATTTGTAACAGAAAGCTTTGTAAGGGTTAATGTTTAGGAATTACCCATACATATGTTTTGCAAATAAAAAGTATTAATAAAAAACAAAAACAAAAAAAATAATGATGCTATCATGAGATGTATTATTTTCAATTTGTTTTCACTATTACAAATGGAACTACTATGAATATATTGTACAAACAACTCATTTTTTTTCTTTCTAGTTATTTCCTTGGGGTATTTATTTCTTATAGTAGAATTATTAGGTCAAAGGATAGGAACAAGTTTTAGTTTTATTACATGTTTTGAGAAAGTTATTATAAAATCTGAACAAGCTTATAGTGCCATTAACAATGTACAAGCATACTTATTTCTCCCACATCCCTACTAACATTGGATTTTATTCAATTATACAATAAAAACAAATTTGCTTTTAAAATATGCATTTCTTTTATTGTCTTCAGGACTATGTACTTTTCTATGTAAAAGATTTTCTTTTAAAAACCATAGTGTGAAGGAAAAACCACCATTGATTTTATATATGATTCACTGATTATGAAAAATCTAAACAGTTTCTAAAGCAAAAGCAAACTTTATTTTAAATTCTATCCCCTGTTTTCAGGGAACAAAATCAATTCCAAGTAGAGATGTTTCCAAGTAGAAATGTACAAAATTTTGGGTTTTTAAGTGAAAAATTCAATGAAACAGCTTTTCATTGCAAACTAAAAAATTTGCTAGATTACATATAAATTTGAATACACAGTACATTCACTTTATGCATGGAAAAATTATGCAGTAGTGTTTTTGTGGGGGAGAGGGATCAAGTCCAATAAAAGGACCCTGACTCTTGTCTTCTCTCTTTACTTCATACAAAGCCCTTGAGTCCCATTACATTTGGTTAAATTGAATGTAACAAAAGGAGGAGACAACTCATCTCTGTCTTGTTATGATTTAGGAACTAAAAGGTACTGGGTGGAGGGCGACAGGCAGTTAAGTAAGTAAGGTGTTAAAACTCCACCCTAGGGACAGCACTCTTCTCTCCTTACATCTGCCTAAGTGAAGGTATCTAAAGATCAGCCTAAGCCGAAGAAAGGCACCTTAGAGGTTAACCAAAATTCAGGTATTCTGAATTAGACCACAAGGAAGCTGGAAAGAATTCTCTGCTCACCAAATACAGGGTCCTAAGCAAAGCAAAGGAAGGAGGAAACACCTCGGAATCATAATCACTGTGTATATATAATTAGGAAAACAAAAATAAATACAGGAACCACTATAGAATTATGTTCCTTTCAAACACAAACCTCAAAGTACCATATAAGTAGAAAACATCTTGATAGCTAAGAAAAATCTTACTTATGTCCTTAACTACATCGACCTGGAAGTCGACGATTTCTGAAAATGAGTTAAGACACATATCTAAGATGTCCCTAAACATCAAATGAACTTTTAAAAAATCTATTTTTATTAAAACTGCAGGTTTAGTGAAATCTGAAAGACATACTAATAGTCCCACAATGTCTACTAAGCATGAGTAGAATATACCATTTATCTTATCAAAGCAAGTTCTAATAAATGTAATTCAGGGAATAAACACTGAACTTTTGCTATGTTGCTTTGAGACAGCTTGACTTTCTCCTAATTCCTGAGGCCCACAACAAACTCTTAAGAGAAAACATAAGAAACTTTGATATTTATAAAAGCATTAATGATTCTCTGTTTTCTGTACATGTGATATGGCTTATTCTAAGATGACAGAATGTTTTTAAATACATAAAATAAACTACATCAAATTACAAAGGAAACCAATAATATTGTAATATATTCAGGACATGTCATAAATATGTGGATATATAATACATTAATGTCGATATATTTACATAATTTTTTGTAATATATATTTCTTTTATGTATGCATGTACATATATACATGTAAACAAGTTCATGAACTGTATTAAGAACCTCTAGTCTACAGGTTCTGTGAGGTAACACTGAATGACACATTTTCAGATACTGCTAATATGAGACTTGTTTTGCTTGACTAAGTATATTTATTTTAAGAGTTTTGCTTTGCTTTTTAGTGTGATGAAGAGGCAGCAGGGAGAGAAAATAAATACCTGTGAATTAGAAAATAATTAATTTAAAATATTTATCTCTCCCATAGTAGTTCTAAGACAAGGAAAGAATTCTCACCAAACTTTTTAAAAATGCTTTTTAGGTTAAGGCTCAAATTAACAGTGGGGAACAAGAATATAATTTACCCCATGAAGAAGGTTCTGCTGATTGCCTATGATAACAATCTGCCTGTTCTATGCTTTATTATAATCACTGATATTAAAGTAGATAAAATATTAATATTTTTCCACTTCCTAGAAAATATAAAAGAGGGGAACATATATTAATTATAACACATGGGTCTTAATTAGCTCAGTTCTTCATTGTTGTGCCTTCTTTTCTCAGTCTATATTTTTTCTAAGATTTAATGCAATTTGTCATCTTATAAGAAATACCTGGCTGTTTTTTTTCAATAAAACTGAAGTCCCATCATCAACTTCGAACTCTCCATAGTCTTTTAGACACCGCACCTAAAATAGAACCTCAAATTTTTTATTAGAATTACATTTTTTTTTCTTATTAGTTAAGTAAATAACACTTTGTATAAACTGCTCTCTATTCCTTCACTGCTCCTGCTCCTTACTTCTAACTTCTTCAACACAATGGCCCTCTTTAAAGCTATTCACTCCTTCTATTACATTCTCTGGAGTAAAAAGCTTTAGTTCCCAGATCTCTTAAGATGTTATATTACAGATATATAATTACACTAGGTTATTAGGAATTATAAGTTAGTCAGTCATTTTCCACTTCTCCTATTATAATTGTTTTTTTGTTCATTTGTTTGTTTTATTCAACAGGCCTAGGAAATAGTTGATCTGGGATATGAGCACTGGAAGATATTTCCTTTTAGTCTTGAATATTTTATTTTCTACTCTCTCATCATCCAGCTTCCATTTAAACCTGACAACATAGTCTCCATGGCCTCCCTTTCAGCATTGGGTTGATCCCTCTCTGACTCACTGATTGAGATGAGGAAATTGGAATCCTCCTTGCTCCCCACCCATTTCACTGCTCTCCTTTCACCTCCATCACACAAATATCTCCATTCCAATGAGGTTAACTCAGTTTATATCTACCACCCAATCAAAATTCTGGTACCTAACCTGAAATGGGTAGGCATTAGCAGCAGAGGGGACAGGAAAGGATAGTGAAGAAGGTGGGATTTGAGATGGACAGTGAAGACAATGAACAAGAAAGTCCAGACAGAAAAGTTAAGCACAGACAAAAAGAAAGGGAGTCACTACAGGGAGCTACACTATCCCAATACCAAACAAAGGATGCTGGCAGGCAGGGAATGTGGGTGGAGTGAGGCAGAAGAGAAGATGTGAGGGCAGGAATAGGAACTAAGTGGGACCGGATCTGGTTCCACTAGAAGATCCTGATTCACTGATATGGGGATGCTTGTACCTTATAAAATAAGCTACATAAAATATATGAACATATAATAACAAAAATTTACATAATATACATAATATAAAATGGGTGAGTTTTCAAAGAATTTTAGATTTATAGCTGGAAAGGGACAGATATCCTTTCTAAATCATGAACCCTCTCAAGTTAATTATGAGAAAACTGAAGCCATGAAGGCACATTGGGGTTTGCCCCAAGTCGTGATGGTGATTTTTACAAGCTTTTTTTTAAGTGAAGTCTACCATGGAATGTTAAGCAGTGTCCCTAACATTCTTTGGAAGGCACCATAGTAATCTCTTAGCTGAAGGACTTTCTTGTCAGCTTTTTGCTAATTTGTTGGCTTGGAAAAAAAAAAAATGTAGTAAGGGGATCCTCCCAAGCCAAAACAAAAGTCCTGATGACATTCCTAATACAGCAACATGTAAGAAGCAGAAAGTATTTTACTTCCCCGGGACAACACTCAATCCAATGAGTACTGAAACTAGAAATAAACTACTGTTGTTTTCAAGTCACTGAGAGCTTTATGGGATTTCTTCCAGTGAATTCATCCAACCTTCAAGGGAAGTCAAAAGCCTTTCAATATTTTCTCTATGTAATTAATTTGTGGCAGAGCAGATTGAGAGCTGGCTTCAGAACCAGGAAGACTTGAATTCAAATTACTTAACATTATAGCTCTCCAATGTCACTCTATTAAGACTGTAAATTATTGAAAAGTTGTTATTTTTCATTGGTAGAAGAGAAAATCTTCAGATGTTCATAAACTAATGACATCACCAATCTGAACAATCTAATATTTACCACACAATCAATAACTTCTTTATAATTATTCTATGACATTCAACCTAGACTACAACAAATACTTCAGAATTTAAGTACTTTAGACTAAATCTCTAAAATAGACAAGCTCTTGAAAAGTTGCACTTACCTCAATGTAAAGGCTCTTAGGAGGTTTCATATCTTGTGTAATATCTAATCCTTCATCTCCACCCAAACATCTCATGTATGTAGCAAGAGACTTTTTATAGTGATTGAACCATTCTACCTACAAACAAAAATATTAATCTTGCAATGCTATGCAAAAAATAAATTTATTCCAAAGAAGACAATTTTATCATGGCCTAAATGGAAAGCAAACCAGTTCCTGGACTTTTAGGAAACAGATATCCTTTCTGAATCATGAACCCCTTTGAAAATCTTGTTCAAAAATATAACCACTGGAAGTGTTTAGATATGAAAGTTCTGAAGTAATTAAAACATAAATCTCTCTCCATCTTTTTATTTTCTGCTAATTACTGATTTGACTGAGAATAGTTAAGTAGACTTCCAAAGGAAAACTAAGAAAAATAAAAAGTAACTTTGATAATTCAGAACAGTCAGATGGAAGATAACTCAATTTCATTCTGAAGTGAAAAGTTAATATTAAATTGAACATAATCTACCCACCAAAAAACAAACATGAAAGAAAAATCACTAATAGCTTTTTAAAGACCACAGACACCTTTTTATTATTTCCTATTTGAGAAATTTCATACTCAGACAAATAAAATAATTTCAAAAAAAAAAAGGAATCCTGAGAAAATAATAAAAAGAAGCCTAGCTTTTTTATCTCTTATTTTTAAATAAGGAACTATTAGTTTCATAGGATTTAGATTGTAACTTCTACATAAAGAATATACTTTCAGTAGGTTTATAGGAAGCATCCTTCATTAAGAGTTTCATTGAAGGATTTGCTCCCTGGTAAATGCTGTTAGTCCTTGGCAACTCTATTTTTTGCTTTTCATTCTTCAGTAACTGGATTTGAATGATATCAAAACACAACCATAAGAATCTATACCAGCTAGTATTCTTCACTGAGCTGTCAAAAATACCCAGAAATTTAAATATTAATTTCCTGCTTAGTCATTAAGGTTTCTTTTCTTATTATGGACTTAACAAGCATCAACAAATATGAACATTTCAATACACAAAGGAAAAAAAGTATATAATGCTTAGCCCTTTCTGAAAACAGGTTTCCTTAAGCCTAAATGGTCACAGAGGACAAAGAAATGTCCTTTTGTATATTTTAAACAAGCAATTCACATAATAACATTAGTTATTTTGCTTGTGGGATCAGAATACATTTGTATAATTCTTTAATTTTTTATTCTGGTTTTTAAAAATCCTTGTTAAAGTAAAAACTGGTGGTGGCACTGTTAATTGATCCACAACAGCTCTGGAAAACAATTAATAGAAAATGACTAAAATATTCACACCCTTTGACCCAATGTTCCTACAACTATATATCCTAAGAGGGTCAAAGACAGAAAGGACCCTTATACATCATATATATTTAGTATGTATGATATTATCATACATTTTATCAGATTGCTTGCTATCTTGAGGAGGGGGAGCATAGGAGGGAAGGAGAAGAATTTGAAACACAAAATTTTACAAAAATAAATGTTGAAAACTATCTTTATATAAATTAAAAAAAAATAAAATATTACTAAAAATTAAAAAAAATCTATATGCTTAGAAAAAGTATTTACTTATAGCAGTATTTTTTGTAGTTAGCAAAAACCTGGAAACAAAAAAGATGCCCATTTATTAGGACTGGGTTAACAAATTGCAGTATATGTATATAATAGAATATTATTATCCTCTAAGAAGTCATGAATATGAAAGAACCCTGAAAAGAATGAAAAGATATAAATGACCTGTTACAAAATGAAGGAAGCAGAAGCAGGATACATAATCCTTATAAAGATATAAATGGAAAAAAATTAAAGCCAAAAGATGTATAATTATAATAATCAAGCTTGGTTCTGATGAAGTAGCTTTCATTATACTATACCTCATTTTTTGAAGAAGGGGACTATGGACATGTATATATTAATATTATTGAATTCAACTGATATGTTGGTTAGTTTTTTTTTTTTTTTTTTAGCAAAACAAACAAACAAAAAATAGTATTTTATTTTTCCAAATACATGCAAAAATGGTTTTCAACATTCACCTTTGCAAAACCTTGTGTTCCAAATTTTTCTCTCTCTCTTTTCCCTTTTTTCTCTCCAAGATAGCAAACGATATAGGTTAAACAATACCACCATATTTCCAGTTAAGTGTTTACATATGTTGGTTAGTTTTGCTCAGTTTTTTTAAAAGGACCTTTTTTATTCTTTCTTATAAGGGATAGGTTTCTTATTAGAAAAAGACAAAGGGACACAAAGATTTAAAACAAATATATCAACACATTTTTTTAAAAAGGAAACATGGGGTTAGGCATTAATAAACTTTTACAAATACAAGTAAAGGCAGAAAGTTGCGCTGAAGTTCATTACAAAGTGAGTCACATACACTATCTATAAAAAAACAACAACCCTCTAGTTGTTCAAATAACAAACTATTCTAGTCACTCATCACCAATTCTCCTATTACTCATTTCCCCAAATTATAAAGAGGTGTTTTTAAGACTAAAATAAATTTATGCCACATGTAAAACTTACTTACACAAGATATATGAATTTGAATGCAAATGTGAATTTACAAAAATGGATATAAAAGCCATAATTTTTACTACTGCATAATAAGACAATTAGCTGTCATTTAGTAATATCACATGGATCACACTAATGTCAATAAGTAAAAATATAGAGATTTCAAAATGGGACTATCAGATTTAACATTCAAGTAAAGTAAGTTCATTTTATGCTGTTACTGGAATGTGTTACTGAGCTATAAAAAGAAACGAGATGAAAAATTAAAATTGAACCCACCCAAAATGCAACCATTTCATAGTTACATAATATGCATGAGGAAAAGGTTAACTAAATACTCATTTATCTATTAAATGGCTAAGATAAAGAAATGTATTCTATAATGAATCACTATCAAAAAGCATAGAAGCTATGTGATATAATGTTAAGCCAACCCAATTTTTATTACAAATTAATCATTTACTAAGGCAAATATGCTCTTGTTTCCTCCAGACAGTGCAGACTACATATAATTCAGCAAGGTGGTGCATTATATTAAACAGTGGATATAGATCAAGGAAGTCCTGAATTTAAAACTATCTCAGATATTATCTGTGTGGTGTGGCCAAGTCATTTAACCTGTTTGCCTCAGTTTCCTCATCTGTAAAATGGGAAGGACAACATCTGAGTTGTTGTAAAGAGAAAATGAAATATTGATAAAAACCACACTGCAAACCTTAAAGTGCTATTTATTCTGATGACAATTATTTATTGAAATGCTTTGTAAAATAATCATGCAAAATCAACAGAATCAAATTTCAGTTCACACCTTTAAAATCTTAGTTTTTCCTAATAAGTAGTATAACCAGCCATGTTTTTTGAACTATAAACCAGAAGAATTTCCCACATACAATCTTGTTTTCATTTGTTTCCATAAAGTACACTGTATAAAATCAGGCTCAGAATTACTTTCTTATAAATGTGTAAAATGATCAGCAACTACTGTCCTACTAGGATAATATCCAGTCATATAATGGTGACAATAGAGTTGACTTACCTCTTCAGCTGACATGTGGAATCTCAATGCATTTGGTAAGACACTGCCATATTCCCACCTGAGAGCTCTAATCCGAAGCAATCGATCATATCTAGAATATTAAAAAGATATTCAGAATTTTTTTGAATTATGGAGAAAAAGACTGATAAGAATAGCAAGACCTATGAAAAACAAAACTGACAAAGAGGAATTAGCACTATAAAGTAGTGTCTCTGTTTAGATTTACCTTCATTCACCTGGGTTTCTATACTGACTTCCACCTCTCATGTTAAAGTCCTTGCATCTCTGAAGTCAGAGTACTGGGATCTTCAAGCTTCTCTTTGACATATTAAAGCCATGCTAGAGACCTCAGAAGCCCTAGGCCTTGAACAAATCATTTAAACCACTGTAGGGGTTGCTATCACAATATGCTGGTTATGGTATCCAGGGTACTGACCTTGGGACTTTCTGACTACCTTGTGGCTTTCTGACCCTTTCTGAAGGAGTTCTCCACTCTTGCTTCCTCTGGATGCAGTGCAGGAAATATTATTTACTATAATTTCTAACTGAATTTCATGATCATTATTTGTTCTGGTACCAATTTGGGGTTTTTGCTGGAGGAGGTAATCTTCCTCCTATTCAGGTAGCCATTCTGGCCAAAACTAATACAAATGGCTTTCTGTCCCAATTCTCCCCACCAGAAAGTCATCTTCAATGCTGACTTTTCTAAAGCATAGATTTGACCATGTCAATTTCCTATTCAGTAACTGCCAACTGCTTCTAATCACCTGGCAGATTAAGATATAAGATGCTCTGTTTGGCATTTCAAGCTCTTCAGAACCTGGTCCCGCTTTACTATTCCAATCCTGACATACTTTACTTCCTTCCATGCACTCTAGGATCCAGCTACTGTGATTTACTTACTTCTTCTTATACATGACAATCCATTCCCCATCTCCTGGCCTTTGTACTGCTTATCTCCATGCCTGAAATGCCTTACTTTTAAACTTTTACTTCAGTTTCCCTAGCCATCTTGAAGATTCAATTCAAATGCCACCTTCTGTAGGAAATCTTTTCTAGTCCTCCTTAGCTGCTGGTGCTTTCCTCTCTGATACTGCCTTTCATCTATTCTATATTGTTATTTACATATTTATTTACATTCTGTCTCTCCTGTTAGCATGTATAGTCCTGTTAGCATAAGAGCTCCTCAAAGGCAGCTCCCAGGTCATTTTTTTTTTTTTTAAATATATCTTCAGTATGGAGCACAATACCTGGCTCATACTAACTAATAAAAACCTGATGACTAAGTAAGGAGAAAGAAGTAATCTAATAAATTAGTTGCTTAAAAAAAAAAAAAAAACAAAAACAAAAAGAAACAAAGCTGCAGTTAACATATACCAAATAAGACTAGCATTTCCACATAAAAAGCATTTCCAAATACAGAAATAGTATCACATGTGCAGCATCAAATTTGCATCATGTATAGTTATGCTAATACATCATTACAATCAGAGGACAAATATTCAGTAGGAATTACAAACCTAAGCATACCTTCCTAGTTATCTTCTTATAACTATACTGCAAAAATTAAATTAAAAAATTAAGAATTAAAATTAAAAAAATAAGAATAAGGGGGAGGGTAGAAGAATCCTATCTATGCAAATGTATTCATATTTGTCCTATGTGTAACAGCAACAAAAAATAGAAAAAAATAGTGTGTCTAATAATTGAAGAATGAAGGATAAATTATGGCAAAACAATATAATATGCTTTGCTGCCCCTCAAAAACAGTAAATATTATATGTACATGGCTTATGAAAAAGACCTGCATAAAATGGTGCGAAATAAAAAGAACCAGACTATACTCTGAATGACTACAGCTATCAACAAAATTACAGAAACATAAGAAGGTAAGCTCAAAGTAGCATAACTTTGGACAGATTTGCAAGGAAAGAGAAAAAAAAACCAAAACATTCTACCTCATAAAGTGGTTTTCATGTAAAAGTTTTCATGTAAGATTTTGCATTCTTATTTTATATTTTTGATTACAATTTTTTTTAATATTATCAAGTTTTTAACCTTAAAAGTTTTTTTTAAAAGGTATTAAGAACAGTGGTGCAATGGCAAGAGTACAAGATTTGGAATTAAAAGACCTACAAACCAATCCTAGCTCTGCTACTTCCTACCTGTGTCACTTCAAGTTACATTAATTTAACTTCTCGAGGCCTTCATTCCCTCATTTACAAAATGATGGAATTAGACTAATTGATCTTTAAGGTACATTCCAGTTCTAAATTTATGAAGTTATGATGAGATAGTTTGAGGGTTTTTCCTTATAATGCTATTAAAAAGTATTTAATCTATGAATTCACATAAAAACTCCTTTGCTTCCCTCAATCTGTGTTTTACAATGATCTAAGACAATTCTGAAGAACTTTTGATGAACAATGCTATCTACCTCCAGAGAGAGACCTGATGGAGCCTAAATGTAGACTAAAGCATTTTTTAAACTCTATTTTTCTTGCATTTTTTTTTTGGGGGGGGGGAAGATCTATGTTTTCTTTTGCAACATAGCTAATATGGAAATATTTTCCATGATTGCACATGTATATAACTTGTATCAAACTGCTTGTCTTTTGGGGGTTTAGGAGAAGAAATTTTGGAATTTAAAATTTTTTAAAATTAAATGAAAAATTGTTATTACATATATTTGGAAAAAAATTAAACTATAAACTCATAAAAAAGAAATCTGTATTCTGTCTATAAAGGTTATAAAAACAGATTTTCATCAAGAAACTTACAAATATGCAATTATGCAACGTCGATTTCTCAGCAAAGAACTATGTCGAAATTTGATTGTTGGAATCAAGTCACTTCGTCCATCTGACTTAGTCTCATTTCTAATAATAAAAATTCAAAGGAAAAAAAAAGCAAATCATATATATATGTATATATGTTTTAAAGTAAAAAAAATATAAATTTTTCCAAAGATTAACTGTGCTTTCAATGATAGGTCCTATTATCCTGTCATGATCAATAGTCAACTTAAATAATTGCCATATAACAAAAGCTTTATGGATATTTCAAGAAATTCTCAAGATTAAAATTGGAATCAAAAGACTTAAGATCCAATGTAAGCCCTGCTACTTACTACCTTTGTCACTTCAAGTTACATTATGTAATTTAACCTTTTGAGGCCTTCATGTCCTCATTTATAAAATGATGGGATTGGACTAATTGATGAATCTTAAGTGTAAAGCCATACCAAGTCAGTTTCTCACTTATATACCATCTTTATATTCTGATTAATCTTTACTGTTTAAAAATTGTTTATTCAATGTAGCATCTCCTGATGCTTTCATGTTATATGAAGGTAAGATTAACATCATTACAGAGGATAATTTTTATTGTATATAGTTATTACTATGAGAAATTATTTTTCTTATATTAATAACCATTATACTAGAACCAATGTTTTTCCCCTTTTCTACTTCTGAGAAATGAATCAGTTCTTTGATCTAGAAATCAACCAGTGTAGGAAATCTTAGGCAAATATTTACCCAGGCCAAGATCTAATCAAAGAAAAGGCAAGAAATTCTAGGTTTGGGGTTTAACGAATGCATTCCTGAGCATTGTGTTTGCTCAAACAGGTCTGGGAAGTGTTGATTCTCCCTTTGGTCTGACAGGTGATATGGAAATTGATAAAGTCTCTTTGTTGGGTTTTTTAAAAACATTTACTTATTTAAAAGTAAATACAAAATAAGAAAAAAAATAGAAAAGAGAGAAAAAGGGAAATAAAAAAACAAAACAAAACATTTGCTTAGCAAACATCAGGAAGATTTAATATATGTAACAATAAATTCCCATTTCAATATAATAATAGAAGACTATTCATGACTGTTCATCTTTGCTTTCTTGTAGGTTATTTTGTTCTCTTCAGTGTACTTTTTACTTCATTCTTTTTTCACTTTCATTTCCCCCCATCTCTCCCAAGCAAGTTATAGTTAAGCAGAGATATATCTACATGTGTGCATGCACGCATGCACACACACACACATATTTGAGACACACATAAAATAATATTAACATAGCTGATATATAGATTTCTCTTGATAAATCTCTGACCAAGATTTGAATGATCCACGTGTGCATCCCAAGAACCCCATATCTCACCCTCTCATTGTAATATTCATTCTCACATTATTAACCAGAGTTGATTGCCACTCTCAGGAACACCTACTCTTTAAGAAGCATCTGAGCCCACCACCATGGTAATTCTTTTGTCTAAGAGAGACAACAACGTGACCATCCTCTCATTGAGAAATATGTTGACCTTATTAATAAAATGATTAAATTACCCAGAAATTATATTTCTAGGAACTTTTAAAAAAATGTCACATCACAAGGATATATTTGAATTATAGCATGTCCAAATTTGTATTGTAAAGGGGTTTTATTTTACTTTTAAAGAGCTACAGAGGAAACATTTTTGGAGCTTCAGCCTAAAAATATATGGTTAGAAACTGGGCAACCACCCCAAAACTTCCTCTTACATAAAGACTGAAACACAATTAAGAAATCAGAGAAAGGACAAATTGTAAAGTGCTTTTTTTCAAGCTTGTCACACACACACACACACACACACACACACACACACGGAATATAGTTATACCCTTTATTTGGAAAGGGGATTACTTTTTATTCTGAAAAAAGGAACCAATTTTCACATTATTTTCTATCTTCCAGAAGTCATACATGGTTTTTGCATTGTTTACTAAAATGTGATATTATGATTCTTAAAATATATTTCAGATAGATTACTCTTATCATTAAAGTTCTTTATTAAGCACAACCAATTCTAAGAACTTATATATTTATGCTTAGGTGATTAAAAGCTAATGGATTACTGTTGACAGATTATTTAAAACTACCAAACTCAACACTTTTACCCACCTATAAAATTTTCACTAGTCACATTTTAACCGTAGCACTGAAGCATCTGATAAGATGCTTTTAAGAACTACAGTTCTACACTTCGACCCTGAGGGCCCATTGCTAGGCAAATTACCCCAAGAAATGAAAAAAAAAAAAAAAGTAAAGTAAAGAAAGAAAATTCATATATATCCACATATCCAAAGCAACACTCTTTGTAGTAAAAACAAAAAAACCCAAAAAACTGGAGGGAAAGTAGATTGGATGGCTAAACAAACTATATATATATGTGAATGTAATGGAATATTAATGTGTCCTAAAAATAGTGAAATTATAGAAGGGAAGATTTATATGAACTGATTCAGAATGAAGTAAGAACTAAGAAAAACAATACATAAAATGACTACAACAATGTTATAATGCTGTAAAATTATAACAACCAAGGATGGCTCCAGAGGAGTTGAAAAAAATATACTTCTCTTTTTTGCATTAGTGGGAGATTGTATATAATATTTGTTATTTATCTGAGCTTCATTCTTTTAATATAGTTATAGAGAAAATGTGATATATTAGGTGGGATTTTTTTTCTTAATCTATTTCTTTTTTTTCTTTTTTTGAATATCCCAAGAGAAAGCTCTCTGGATAGAAAAAGAAGAAAGGAATATATTTAGAAATTAATATTATATAAAACACACACCAAAAAAATCAATAAATATAAGATTATTATTTCATTAAAGAACTATAATATAAGCACTAAATTTTCAATTGTTTATGGCTTCACTTATTTTAGAGTGTTAAAAATTTCTCTTATGACAAAGTTGTACATGAATGTTAATTTGCAAAGGGTATAGTGTGATAAACTTCATGAAAAAACATAATTTAATGTCACTTTACTATCTTCTTAGTCTATGTTTAAAGTAACAATTTTTTAAAAATAATTTAACATTTTCACTAATATAACACACTTACACATCAGACTGGTTCTGTTCATATAAAGCTTTCATTTCTTCTAGAACTTGCCTGATTCCATCATCCTAAAATATATAAATTAATTTTGAAATGCATTCATAAATTCATCAAAAGTAAAATTCAAACCAATATCAAATATTTCAGGCATATTTGTGCATTTTTATATACCCATCTCATCAAAAATCAGTTTTCTTACAAAAGCTTTGCCCAGATGAAATGACTCCACTACTTATATAAAATGATAGTGTTATAAGGCTTTTATGACAAAATGAAAATGACAAAGTTTCAAAACAAATGTAACACATCTATAGACTTAATAGTTATCAGCTTTGGAATAAGTTTAAATATTTTATATATTTCTCACAATACCAAACATTAGGTATCGAAATTCTAATACCATATGGCTCAGCAATAAACTGTATTATTTATCTGCTGAATAGTTTTAAAAAAATTCTCTGGAAAACATCAGCATAGCTCTTGGAATTACACTAATATAGGAAGAATTTCTTTAATTCAGACAACCAAAATGTCATCACTTTTGACCTATTAACATAGCTGCATATATCACTTCACTTACTTACACAGTATAGTGAAAATGGCTGGATTTGAAGTCAGGGGAAAAAAATCCAGATTTAAATACTAGTTGTGCCTTTAACTATCTGTGTGATCTTGTAAAGTAACATAAGCAGTATGGATCTTAGTTTCTGCATTTATAAAATAAGATGTTAGAAATAGATGATGTCTAAATTGTGGGTTATAAAGGGGAGAAAAAAAGAATGATTCCTGAAATTGGGGGGGAGGGGGAATTCCATATATTTTTATATATAACATGTTTCTCTGATAAAGGCCTCATTTTTCAAATAGAGAACTGAGCCAAATTTATAAAAATAAGAGCCTTTCTCTAATTGATAGATGGTCAACAGATATGAACAGGCAGTTTTCAGAAGAAATCAAAAGTATTAACAGTCTTATGGGAAAAAAATGCCCTAAATAACTATTAGCAAATTAAAATAACTTCAACAAATCATCTCATACTATCAGACTGGCTAAAATAAGAGATTTTTTTTTTTTAAATGACAAATGTGGGGCAGCTAGGTGGCACAGTGGATAGTGCAACAGCCCTGAAGTTAGGAGGACCTGAGTTCAAATCTGATCTCTGACACTTAACACTTCATAGCTCTGTGACCCTGGAAAAGTCACTTAATCCCAATTGCCTCAGGGAAAAAAAAAAGGACAAATGCAGGAGAGGATGTGGAAAAATAGATATACCAATTCATTATAGGAAGAGTTGTGAAGTGGTCCAACCACTCTAGAGAACATCTTGGAGCTACATCCAAAGAGCAATAAAATCATGCTTATCCTTTTTAGGCCTGTATCTCAAAGAGATCAAAAATAAAGGAAATGGACCAACATAAAAATATTTATAATAGCTTTTTTTGCGGTAGCAAAGAATTAGAAGCTGAGGAGATGGTTCTCAGTCGAGAAATGACCACCAAATTGTAGCATGTGATACTGAAGTTATACAAATGTGATGTAAGAAATGACAAAGGGGATAGTTTCAGAAAAATCTGGGAAGAGTTAAGGCATATAAAGTAAGCAGAAATAGAACACTGTACATAGTAACTGATATATAACTACTCTGATCAATACAATAACCCCTAAGAATTCCAAAGGACTAGTTATGAAAATGCTATTCTTCTCCAGAGAGAAAACTGGTGAACTCAAGCAAACACGAGAGTATTTTTTCATTTTATTTTTCTTGCTTTTTTTTTTTCAAGACAGATTATGTAGAAATGTTTTCCATGACTTAATATGTATATAGATATTGTATTTCTTGCCTTCTCAATAGATGTGGGAGAAACGAAGGGATAAAATTAAAAAAAAAAATTTTAAGAAAAAAGAATTATTTTAAAGTATGGCTAGGCAATGCTCTTAGAAGAAATAGACCGGATCAAAATGGATAAGGTATTTTTTAAAACTTTGGTACTTAACACTAGAAATTTAACATTTCTACATATAAAGATAAAAGAAGACTGTATATGAAAAAGAGCTGATCTGCTAGTCTGTATTTTATTCTTAACTTGCTTTTTTTCTTTTTTGCACATCTTTTAAATAAATGCTTCAGTAACAGCTTTTCCTTTTTATGGGCCACATTATCCTTAGCCCCTCTCCTCCCTCCAAGTTCCCCTTTTTCTTGGAAAAAATAAAAACAAAAGGCTTGTAATAAATATGCATAGTCACACAAAACAAATCTACACTTTAGGATGGAGGAAATGTGTCTCACTGTGTATTTTAAATACTTCACCTTATGCAACAGCCAGCAACATAATCTTTAGGGGGCAACATCTAAGAGAAGAGACAATGAATTTTGGTTGGAAACTTAAGGATGACTACGAGACATTCAGGTGGAAATTGTAGCAGGAAGTTGGTGATCTGGGACTGACTTTAGGGAAGAAATTGGGGCAGGTTTTTTTGGAGTCCTCGGTATTGAAGTGGTAATCCAGCCCTAGAAGAGCTCAACAAAAGAACAGTTTAAAGAGAGAAAAGGGCCAAAAACAATGACTTGGCACTCTTCAGCTAGTTAATAAAAGTAACAGCAACTTAATTGTTTTAAATTAAGAACTCCGTCAATATCTTTGTTCATTACAAGCAAGTATTTTGCCATTTGAATGTTGAAAATTACCTTAAATAATTTGCAATACAGAATAATTTAACTATCATAATTATATTAAAAGCTAATTGAGAATCCCAGCAGGTAGTGTCACTCAAGTCTGTAATATTTCTAATTGTCTACCAGGAATAGTCAAATCCTCTTAGTCATGTAATCTGGCTCTACTTTTCATTTTATTACTTATTTTCAAATTATTGATGATGAAGTAATAAGCATTTACAAACATCCATTATCTTTCAACCTAATAAATCCCAAGAATGCAAAGAGAAGAATAAAACATTCCCTGCACTCAAGCAACTTGCATTTCATTGAGGAAGATGAGACTGTATACAAGCATATATATAATAAATGTAAAATGAATATGAGGTGATTTTAGGAATGTAGTAGCAGCCAGAGGAACAGGAAAAGCTTCACTTAGAAATTCCTACAACTGATTCTTGAAGGATTCTGGAAGCAGAGGTAAGGAGGTAAGGAGGGAATGAATAGTTGTAAGAATAACAACTAGTACAAAGCCATAGAGCCATAAATAAGAATTTATGCATATACCCTGCAGCAAGTAGGCCAAAGTGGCTGGATTACACAGTATTCAAGAGAAGTAATTTGTATACATTAGCTACTCTATGTACCCCAAGCATACTATATCACACTTTAATGCATTTATGCTGCTCTAGGAACTACAAAGTATCCCCCTTTTCATAGGTTAAATTCCAAATTCAACTCAAAGCCATTTTCTTTATGAAGCATTTTCCAATCCTCTCATACTATACAACATATAGTAATTTGTTCTGCACTTCTCTAATGTACTTAAAATGTTATCTATGTGTATCTTATTCCCCCAAAAGCACTGTAAATTTCATAAGAATTGGATTATTTTATCTAAACTTCATCTTATACTGTATGCAACACAGTGTTCAGCACATAGTATGCACTTATCCTATAAAATGTTTATCGAACTGAATTTAACTCTACAGTACCATATAACATACCTAAATGAGAGGAGGGATGATTCCCCCCCCCCCAGTTACAGATTAATTGTAGATCAATAAGACCTGATTTAAGTCCTATCCCTAAGACATACCAACAGGTGGGTCAACAGAATCATTAACCCTGTCACTGCCATCAGGCAAGTCTCTAAATCTACAAATTATAGTTATGATGGCTGATTTGTATTTGAGGCGGAGTTTCCAAACTAGGAATTTCCCTGTAAACTAAATTACTAAATTCTAAATGTACTAAAACTTAATACTAAATCCCAAATTTCCAAACTTATTAAAAAAAAAAAACAACCCTTAAATAGAATCCCATTCCAAGTTTTATCAGAAGCCTATGAAAGATCTACTACATAGTCCATTTTAGATAGAAAATATTCAACCCTTCGGACCATAATTTCCTTTTTTTCCTTAATATTATCTCCCTTTAGAAAAATGGGAACTCAATAGGCACAATCTATGTTACTGACTTAGAGCTATAATAATGATGATGATGGGAAGTATTTTGAAAGAATAGATGTGCAGTGGGGCACCTAGGTGGGCAGTGGTTAGAGCACCAGCCCTGAAGTCAGGAGGACCTGAGTTCAAATGTGATCTGATACTTCCCAGCTGTGTGACCCTGGGCAAGTCACTTAACCCCAATTGCCTCAGGGAAAAAAAAGAATAGATTGTACAGGAGAGGGAGGGGAGGAAAAAAGCAAACAAAATGATGAAGTACAAAATTAAAAATAAGTGATTGCTCTTCTCCCCTAAACTCTTTTTCATAGGTTCAATCTCACAAATATGTTGCTTAATGGGTCATCTAGAGACCTAGCTTCTGAGAATAGATTGTACTGGTAAATAAGAACTTTTCTTTTCCCCAACTTTCCTAATCAAAAAAATGAACTACTAACCAAGTCACAAAAAAACCATATCGTAGGTTGTCAGTTTTCAGGAGCTTTAGAACTCATCCAAGGCTCCAAACCATCCTTTAAAGTCCAATTCAGATTTCATTCCTCCCTGAAGATCCTTGATACCATCTCTCTCCTCTCTCTTTCCTCTCTCCTCTCTCTCACATCTGTCTCTTCAGGGACAAGCCATTCTTCTACTGATAAAGATACTGAGACAATAGAAGCTCGATCTTCTGACTTGTCCATTAAACTTAAAATATTCACAATATTGTTGCTTTTTAAAAGACCTTTCTAATGCTGCTTCCTGGAATAATTAGCCAAGAAAAAAGGAAATCTTAAGTTAACTGCTGTAGAGATACAACTGATTTAGACTTTCCACCATACTTTCATTTACTTGAACTCTATAGCACCCGTCTCATTATTTTAGTCCATCCCCTTAAAACGCGTCTTCTTTAGAGCATTCCCCTTCTCTTACACTCTCATTCCGCCAGTTACCCTCTCCTTTTTCCGGGTCCGTCTCCTATCCAGATCCCCAGTTCTGTAACCCTACGCTTCCCTCTCCCAGCTCTCCCCTCCTTTTCAATTTCCCTTTGACCAAGCCCCAAGGCCAGTTACCACTTTCACTCTCGAGATCCCTAGTCCTAGCCCAGGTTCAGAAATCTCTCAAAAATTCACTCCTTAGTCCTAGTCCTGCCTCTGCCCCCTTCCTTCTGCCCAGAAGCAGTCAGGATCTCATATTATGTCTACTTTTTCTAAGCCCCAGCCTAAGGCTCTAACCCCTCCCTCCCGCCACTTGGGCTCCGCCTCGTGATCTACCCCGCCCCCTTCTCCTCTAACTAACCCCACCTCCCAGGTTCTCCACCATTTCAATCCAGCCCCCTTCCGTAGCGATGTCACCTGGCCTTACGTTGAAGACCGGGAGCTGCCCGTCGGGGGCACGATGAAGCTCGCGGATGAGTTCGATGGCTTTCTCACAAAACATAGTTCCGCGACCTTAGGCCACGAGGCCCACAACTGCTTCTACTCGCGTCAGCTGCAGCAGAACCCCCGGCGCCTGGAGAAACGCTCCTCCTTCCTTCCGACCTCGGAAAGAAGGTTTTGGCGCCAAATAGGCGACCAATAGGAGCGGAGAAGAGGTGGGTGGAAACCCTCGCTCTTGCTCTCTCCCTGCTTTCCTTGACTTTGCTACGGGTTTTGGAGAGGGACATGATTCCTCCTCAGACTTGAAAATTCGACCAGTGTTCCTGGTGGTCTCAGTTCGAAGCTCTTTCCAGGCCGAGGGATCTGCTTCGTAGCCCGAACATTACAGCCTGCGTTTGCAGCTCTTAAGGGGAGCTCTGCCTCCTGAATTTATCCGGAGAAAGGGCAAGCGGGCGAAGGAAAGATTTAGGCCTCTCGGGCTCTCGGCTGAATGAGAAGCCCGTCACGGTGATCCCATCTGATTGTTGTCCTCCTGCTGAGCCCGGACTCACCTAAGCAATCGAACGTGGCCCCCTCTCCGCCGGCCCATTGACAAAAAGCATAGGAATTCTGCCTTCTGCTTCTTTGTGACGTCACGAAGAGCATTTTGCTTCTCGCGGTTTGTCCCCGCTGTGTGAGTTTCACAAGTGTCTGAACAGCTCTGCTTCGTGACCATTGTAGTGAATAATGGACTTCTTAATGCATATATTTGGATAAATGTATGCTTAGTGGGCAATTATTGTCCATTTTCATTCATTTAAATTTTTTAGGTATATAGCAAGATCTCTGTATTTGTGTTGGACCTGTGGTTTAAGTGCCAAGTTTTTTTTTTTAAAACAAAATACTTTTATCCCAGAGGCATCTTTTTAAAAAATATTGAATGTTAGAACTGAGGAGGTACCTTATAATGTTCTAATACAACCTCCCTCATTTTACAAATGAAGAAACTGAGGATCATCACACAGAGTTCAGTGATTTGACCAGAGTTTCATAGGGAGTTAGTATACTCAGCATTTGATTACAAATTATTAACACTTCACCAGGCTGTGTATCTTGTGCATTCTATTAAAGAAGATACCATCCCAGAGAGGAAGTGACTTGCCTGTCCTAGAATGCATAGTTCTAGTGGCAGATCTAGGATTAGAATTTTTTCCTATGCTAGGTTCATGGGGTTTTTTGGTGAAAAGGACCTTACAGGTTATGTAGTTAAAATAAAACTGGGTGAAGGGACATTCCCAATATAACATAGCTAGTAGAATTGGGATTTAAATCCGAGGCTTCTTAATACAAATCCAAGTCAAGTTATTTAACATTTAGCGGTCTGCTATGTACTAGGCACTGTTAGCTGAGGATACAAAAGTAAAAACATTCCCTGCCTTCAATGAGTTTATAGTCTAATGGACTCATTCTTCCACTTTGAACTATTGGTTATATAGAAGAGAATATGTTTCAGCTACACATAAATTTGGGGCAGCCAAGTGGCACAGTGGATAAAGTGGTAGGCCTGAATTCATGAAGATTCATCTTTTTGAATTCAAATCTGGCCACTGACACTACTCGTGTGATCCTATGCAAGTCACTAAATCCTATTTGCCTCAATTTCCTTATCTGTAAAATGAGATGGAGAAGGAAATGGCAAACCACTCTAATATCTTTGCCAAGAAAACCTCAAATGGTCTCACTAAGAGTTGGATAGTTCTAAACCCAGGACTTTAATTCATTTGCATAAAAAAACAAGTTTTACTAGAATTTTTCTTGGTTAGGGAATTTGTACAAAATTTTAAAGTAGTTCAGAACTAGGTTTAGACAAGGTTTTTCAAGGATGAATGTTGAAAACTATCTTTGCATGTCTTTTGAAAATAAAAAGCTATTAAAATAAAAACCAAATAAAATAAAATAAAATACTAGGATTAGGAATTGACCTGGCCTAGTTCTTTGAACTTGGTTAGCTTTGTTTCTTTGATCCTCACTCTCCTTTTCTATAAAATGAAAATGTCTATAAATCCCTTTCCATCTCTAACATTCAAAAATCAAAGTCCTATTTAATGTACCCTGGAAACAGAATCTTTGATTAAAATCATCTGGGGACTCCTCTGTGATTTAATAGAAAAAAATCCGAGGGAGTTGCCTGTGGCAAATGGAAGACTTACCTGGAGTCATATCACTGCTATTAGAGACTGATCTTAAACCTAATTCTTTCTAGCTTTAGGCCTAGTACTCTATCCCTTTGGCCATCTTTTGTGTTTTAAATTTCTCCCAGGTAGGAATTTTCCAAAGACCAGTTTTTGGGAAGCTCCTCACCAAAAGCCTAACTCCCAGGTGATGAATGGCACATCTTTAGGCATGAAGGAATATAATCTCTTCTATTTATTTTTTGTTTGTTTTTTGCTATAGCAATCTGAGATAAGTGACTTGCCTAGAGTCTCACAGCTAGGAAGTGTTAAGTGTCTGAGATCACATTTGAACTCAAGTCCTCCTGATTTCAGGGCTGGTACTCTATCCATTCTGCCATCTAGCTATTAGTAGCTGATCACCCATCTGATGTTTTTAAATACAATACTCTACCTAAATGCATTCTTGTTAGCCAGAGTTGGATACTTTGTTGCTATACTAGAATTACAATAAATACCATATAGATTTCATTTGAAACATAATAGTTTGAGAGACTATTTTGGAAAAGTAAAACTTTTAAATCCTGTCCTTAAAACTAAGCCTTAAGGCTTCCACTAGCCTCACAGCACTTTAGCCTGGTATCCACTTTCATAGTAAATATGAATGGCCAGGCTGATTGTAGCAATCTGAGATGTAAGAGTTGTTTTTAACTATGCTACTTTCTTTTAAGAAATATATTTATATATATATTAAGTTAAAGTTTTTTTTTCTTGCAGTTTAGTTACATTTAATTGCAGCATTTTCAATTTCCATTGTACTACTTTAAGGAATTCACAATTTAAATTTCATAACATATCCTTTTAAAACAGGTTAAGATATATTTAAATTTATTTGTGACATATTTGAATTTGAAAATATCATTTAAATGATCATTAAAAGTCAGCTTTTGAATTTCTGCAATTTTTCTAGCAGATTTTAAATAGTCATTCCCCATGCTTATTCAAAATATTTTCAAATGGAAGGAAATTTTGAAATGATTAATATAGAAAAGTTAAATGAAAGTGCCCTTTGCTTACTTTTCATTGGTCAAACGATACAGTAATTATTCTTAATAGTCACAACACTAAATTTGTGACATCAAAAAGTTAGGTGGGTAAGAATTATCAGACAAATTGAGATCGAGCATGGATTTATCATATCACTTAAAGAATTAAAGATGGTAAATACTTTGAAGTTTGACTAATCAATAAGTATTAGGAAGCATTTTAATATCCTGGGGATATGGAGATTTAAAACAATATGTTCAAGGAATTTACAGTCTTAGTTAAATAGTCATTATGAACACTAAACAGCTTTCCTTACAAGAGTCCTATGAAAGAGTATTTTTATTCCTGTTTTACCAAAGAGGAGCCTGAGATTTACAGAGATTAAATGTTTATTCCATGGTTAGAGAGAGTAAGTGGTACAATTAGGAAATGAATCTAAGTCTTCTGATTGCAAGTCATGTGTTTGGTTGTTTTTTTTTCCCCCCACTAGTCATCAGTTATAATTGTATTGTGAAATCAAGAGGTCTAAAACAAGTAGATACACCTGAAATAGGCCTATAGGCCTATGCTTTGTAAAATAGATGAAAAGTTAGATATATTTTCTTAAATGCTTGAAGCACTAGGAAATTAGTACAGTAGTCTTTGATTTGGATTCAGAGAACTTGGTTTTATATCCTCTTTCTCCATTTTACTACCTCCTGTGTGACTTTGGGCAAGTCACTTAAGCTCTCTGTATTTAGATTACATGATCTCCAAGGTCCTTTCTAGTCTCAAAGCATACTTCTGTAAGTAAAGTCTTTGTGATAATGTGAAAGATTATTGAGTAAACCTTGATCTGGTATTCTATATAGTAGTTGCCTAATATTCATTTCTTTAATGAATAAATAGCCAACATTTTGTTCAGAGATTTATGGATACAGACTAAGATATTTAAGATTGTCCATTGTAGACCTCATCTAATTTTTGTATTTGACCTTAGAAATTGAGATAGGAAGATGTATGGCAAACAATTACTGATAGTCATTAACTAAAGGAGAGGTAAAATTTGTATCTCTCTGAAACATTTATCTTTGAACAAGCTAGAATCTATTTTCAATCACAATATTACAGTAACAGATGGTTAAATTTAAGAACTATTTGCATTATTGTATGGTCATGCATTATTCATAGTCCACTATGATAGTGACAATAATTTTCAAGTGATTAGAAATTCAACGTGTTTTCAGTTAAAAAAAAATCACCTTGGTTTTCTCAGGTTTGATAACAGTGGAAAGAATGTGGAATTTAGAGTCAGAGTACCTGGGTATTCTCCAGTCTTGGAGAAATCATTTCATCTCTCTAGGGCTATTTCCTTATCTATAAAATGAGTCGGATTAGATGACCTCTAAGATCTCTTCAGGCTTTAAATATAGAATTACTTCCCTCTGAAATGATCAGAGGGAAATAGTATTGTCATCCATCCTTTGTGAAAGATGATGAAATTGGCAATCAATTACCTAGCGATCTAATCCAGGTTAAAAAAAAAAATCTATCCAGGTGTGTGACCTAGAATAAATCACTTCTCTAATTTGGGTCTCAATTTCCTCATTTGCAAAATGGTATTAGAATATCCTTCAAGTTTACTTAATAGGATTGTAGTGAAGATTAAATAAGGAGATAGATCAATCATTCGATATAAATATATAATTTTCAAAATTTAAAGCCCTCCATAGTTATTATTCATCATTTTACATTTTACAGTTAGATATGGTACAGGTTCATTGTTTAACAATTTGTGTGGTGTGACCTTGGAAAAGTCACTTTCCCTTAGTTTCTTCATAGGTAAAATAAAGGAGTTAGACTATAAAATTATTAGTGTTTAATGTTCTATATTTAACAAGACTTTGGAAAGATCAATAACAAAAAATGCCTCTTGGGAAGCAATTAATTAGTACCTTAGGCGTTTATGCCTTTTTCTCTATACCCCCTTCAAAATCTGTTCATAAGAAAATCCATTCATAAGAGCCCAAGAGATGGTAAAGTTTCCCCACCAAGTAAGGGTAGGACCTTGGTCATAGTGGATTCTGTTTTGCCCAAACCATGACATCCAAGTGGACAGTTTCATCTGGCCCTCCTTAACATGGAAGCTGTGCAGAGCGTGCTCCGCCCAGGGCAGGAAGGGGAGGAATGACAGTGGGAGTGGGAGGAGGGGGAGGCGTGTCCCTCGAGGAGCGGAGGAAGGGCGTTGCTTGTGATTGGTGGGCGGCGGCCGGCCGGGCCCCTGCAGCTGTTCTGTAAGTAGCTGGGGCGCCGCCGGCCCCGAGTATAATGTGAGCTAGCAGAGGATCTGTGTATTGAGTGCCGCTGGGATTTGACTTTGCAGCTACTGCGGCAGCAGTTGCAGAGAGCCCTGGGACTGCGCGTAGTGCAGGACTGGGAGGAGGTGGTAGAGACAGGGGTAGCGCTGGGAGGAGCAGTCGCCGCGGGAAGTCGAGGGAGGGAGTAGAAAAGGATTTAGTTGCTCGACTCGGCCGGCCTCTATCTCTGGTATCAAGCAGCTCTGGAGCTCGGGATGAGAAAGCGGAACGAGTCAGTTGCCTTGGAGCATGAGCGCTACGCTGCCTCTGCCTCCTCCTCATCCTCTTCCTCCTCTCCCTCTTCCCCCGCCGCCACTGCAGCGCTGGACAAGGACTGTCGCCTGAAGAAGAACCTGCGCCTGGCGGGCAAGGGGACAAAGGAGCTGGGCTCCTCCTCCAACGCGGGTATGAAGCGGGCGCTCGGCAGGTAAGGAGACGAGCGGTGACTTCGGACCCGAGTCCATCCTCCTCTTCTCCCGTTACCGTGGGGAGCTGGGCCCTCGGCCCCATCCTCTCGGGGGTGGTGATTTGGAGTTTTCTCTTCCCCCTCTTCTCAAAATGCATGGAGTCGGCGACCCCGTGGGGCGACATGCAGGCTACCTTGCAAATCCTGATCATCCAAGTGCGCAACTCTCCCCCCCCCTTCCCTTTTTACCCCTCCACTCTTCCTGCGACCTTGGCTTCGAGTTCTCTCCACGCCTCGTACCTCTTCTCTCCATCCCCAAGGTGAAGAGCAGCCCCAAGAGCCTGATCTCAGAAAGACAGCTTCTCTCCCTTGAATCCTCTTGGAGGCAAGGTGGCAGTTGTTCATGCTAATTCCAAGTCAGAGCTCAGCATCCTTTACTTATACCTAGCTAGATTCGGCCTCCTTCCTCATTAACTTACCTTTTAAAAACCCTGTGAGCTTTAGTCCAAATCAAGCATTTTCCCCTTATACTCGTTAAGATTGAGCATCCATCCACACTCTCCCTTACCTCCATGCTCCGGTAAGCTTCAAGAGATGTCCAGCGTCCTATCCCACCCTCCCTTCCCCTATCTCTTAGTCGACTTCCTAGTCTTAGAATTCTGCTCTTCTCTCAATTCCCAACGTGGCATAGAACTTCACCGCTATTTCCCCTAATTTACAGTTTTCCCTTTATCTGGTCCAGGAGTTGAGCTCCATTTCATTCTTCTTTCCCCCGCAGCCTGACCTCTCCCTCTCTTATTTATACCCCTGAAAGCCTAGACTCTCTTGCTTTCTCTAGCTGATGTGATTGCTTCTTTTTCTAACGGAGCTAGGGGTATGCCTTCAATTCAACTAACATTTATTAAGGGCCTTATAGTGTTTTGATGTGGGTTAATTACTACTCTTAACTATCCACTTCACCCATAGATTAAGATGTTGGGAAGCTGAAGCTCCCCAAAAATCTAGGAATAGCTAGCACATTTGGAGTGAGATACATGAGGGAAAAGGAAACAACTCTTGAATCAAAGGTATATTGGAAGAGTAACCTGCAAAAGTAGTCAATTGTGCTTAAAGATGACTTTAGTGTTGGACAGGTCCCCTTGCCCCTCCCCCATTTTTAGTTACTCTTGCTTTGGTTTTGTGCAAGAGAATCCACAAAAGTTAAAAAAAAAAAAAAAAAAAAACTTCAGGAATTTTATTACTTCTTCCCTCCCCCATTTTATAATTAATAAAACAGTCCATTGCACAGTACTACAAAATCTTTTGGGAATAAAGTCAATAACCTTACACATTTCCTGAGGAGATTTGCTCTCTGGGAAAAAAAAAAATAAAGCTATTAAGTGCTCATTTGCCTATTGAAACCCACAGATTAATTTATACTGGTAGTTTATAGCATTTGAAAACTAGCCAGGTGGATTAGCCTCCTTAGGAACACTGTAGAATATGGTAATTATTCAGTGGCTACAGTTCTTCTCTTAGGTAATCTCAGGATGCATTTATACATTAGTTGACTTTAGAACAGATTTCATCATATTTGACACACACATAATTTCTTTCTAAACCACCTGTCTTCTGGTTGGAATATTTAGAGATTTGTAGAAAAGCTAAGTACAACTGAATAATTGTAATATCCCATGCTCACATTTCTAAAAATTAGAAGATGGGATTATTAGACATATTATTACAATAAAAAAGTAAAGGTGTTAAGTTCTCAAGTATTCCCTAAAGAAGTCTGTCTCATTTCTTTAAATGCAAGGAGTTTTAATAATAAGCCCAATTCGTTGATGTTTTCTTTCTCTATTTTATGCAAGTAAGCATCTAGAGATATAAAATTGCCCCTTATAACCACTTTGGCCATATCCCACAAATTTTGGTATGTTGTCTCCTTATTGTCATTCTCCCGGATGAAATTGTTGATTGTGTCTATGATTTGCTCTTTCAAAATGCAAGGAGTTTTAAAGTAGAATGTTAAAGCCATTTACCTCTCCTAGATCAGTGGTTCAAAGTTATCCCAGATGAGTAATGACTAAAAAAGATTTTGTTATTGTATAAAAAGTAACTGGCTGCTGATTAAGGTGTTTTGTGAAGCAAATTTATTCTTATTGTCTCTCTCTTTTTTTTTTTTAAACCTATTACAATTATCACTAATTTATGTTAAAAGTAGTCCAGGCATAAAACTTATGAGATTTAAACCATTTTTTCCGAGCAAAATGACCAGAATAGTATTTATGTATAATAAATGACGTGTGAGGACACTGTATTGAGCTAACCAAGCTTTTCTGTGAATGAGTGTCTGGCACCTTGAGTAAAAGGCAAGAGTCATGTTCAGTTAAATCATTCTTCTAACAGAGATTGGAGTTTTTTTCTTATCCCTCAGACCTATGGGCAGAAAATAGAACTTGATGTTTAGGTCTCTCCTTTGAACAAGGTTTTGAAGGACTCTTAACTAGAAATCCATGAACTTAAAAAAAAAATATATATATATATACATGTATATATATATGTATATATATATATAGTTTGTAATTTTATATTGGTCTATTGGTTTCTTTTGTAATCCAATATGTTTTTGTGCATTTAAAAATATTATTCTAAGAGGTCCATAGGCTTCATTGTAGTGCTGGATAAAGCCACAGACAGAAAAAAATGGTATGAATATGTGCTTGAGGGGAAGGATTCTAGGCTTTGGAGAAAAGACTTTTAGATGTTACCATTTGGCTTTATGGAGCTACTAAGCATTTTTCCCCCAAAGCTAGCAATATCTAAGAATATAAATACCCTTTGAGTTCCTTAAATACTTTGGGGGAACTGAGAAAAGCTCTGGACTTTTAGTGAATTAAATCCAATAAAATAATGTAGATCTCTCCAGGTTGGCAATAATAGAGAAGCTGTCTGAGAATTCTTGAATGTCCTTTAATTTGGGGAATTCAAAAACAATGATATATTAGAACCTATAGGTGACCTTGAATTTAGTGGGGGGAAAGAGAGGGAGAAGGGGAGATCATTTTGAAATTCTTTTTCCCAGTAGGAAAAATAGGACTTTGAAATGACTCATAGTGATGTTAGATCAAAGTACTGAAATAGTAACAAAATTACTGGTCAGTGTTAAACTAATCTGTGTGCAGGTATTGATTACTCTTTTGAAGAGATAGAAGGATTGTTCTGCTTGGCCCCTGAAGGCAGATCAATTTAGAAATTTCAGAAAGGCAGATTTCGGCCAAATTTCCCTATCTACAAAGCTATTCAAAAGTGAAATAAGTTCCTGAGGGAGTGGGACTTCTGTTCATTCACCTTTAAGCCCAATCTTGATAACCATTTGTTGTATATGTTGTAGAACAGATTCTAGTTCAGATATATTTGGCCAGGGCTGGATGACCTGTAAAGCCCAACAAATTCTGTGATTCTATCATACTTTTTGTAATTATACCTTAAGTACTCCTTTATGAAGAACACTGAGCTAGGCCATAGACAGTCTTTTGAGGTTTTGGGTGGAGAAGATTTAAAAAAAAAAAAAAGTAAGAATAAATCTGGGGACTAATTATGAACTTGATAATATGTAAGTACATTTGAGAGCTACAAGACAAAGTCCTTTGTGAGCCTGAAAGGAAAAGAAGTTAAGGACACAATGGAGATGGGGGGATGCTCTGTTAAGGTCATCTTTGAATTGCACTTTTAAAGATGAATAGAAATTGAACTGGCATAAAGAATGGTCTGAAGGAAGGAATGAAGACTGGAAAATTCAGGGCATGTCCTGGGGTACAAAGAATAGTGAAGTTTAATAGAAGTGACATATAATGTAGAGATGAATAATTTGAAATAAGACTAGAATGTCAGAAAAAGAAGTTTGAACTTTGTATGCAATTAAATAAAATGTGTGATAGGAACAAATGAAATTTTAAGCAGAGTGATATGTATGTATGTGTATATTTATATTATATGAAAATAGATTAGAAGGGAAGATGGGAAATTGTTACAAAACTATTGATAACAAAGGCCTTTATTAGAATGCTGGTAGCAAGAATAGAAAAGAAAGGGTTGACAGGTAATAGTTGCAAAAGTAAAAACAAGACAGTAATTGAATACAAGAGATGAAGGGGGGGAAGGAGTAAAAAAACCCCAAAAAGCCCAAGGTTGCTTTATAAAAACTAATTTTAATTAATACAACATTTTAAAATATATTATCTGTCAAATTTCAAACTTTAGGACTGTATACATGCAAATCACTAATTCCTGCTATTCCAGAATTCAAATGAAAACCCTTTTGGATCTCAGTTTTTCTGTAAAATTATTAAAAACTCTCTTGAATTTCTCAAATATCAAGCATCTGGGAAGGAAGTTGTTTATGTGTTTAAGGAGAAGATAATGATATAGAACTTTGGAACTGAGAAAAGCTCTGTTTATGATCCTGTGTCATTTAATCCATTTGTTTTTTAGTCAGCTGATAAAACATTTTTAAAAAATAATATAAAAACCCTCAGCAACTCTCCAGACTTTATATTTCCAGGCACCCAGATTCCTCTTTGACGACTCCTTTGTCTTTCCCTACAGTTTTCAATTCTTTGCCAAGTACTGTCAACTTGATCGACCACATCTCTCAAATCCCAATCCTTTTCTTCACTCACATGATCACCACCAGTGAGCTCAGGCTCTCATTATCTCTTGACTGAACTACTTTAATAACCTAATCTGCCTAAGTGCAATTTTGCTGTCTTTCAGTCATTTCTTTGACAGTTGCCAAAATAGCCTTCCATTTGAATTGTACTCCATATAACTTTCTCACCCTGTCTTGACATCCTAGTTGATGCTATTATCTACCAACCATAGGTCATTCTTACTTATTTCTTAAGGAGTTTAACTCTTGCCTCAGTCTTCCTTTTTAGTCCAATCTCAGTCCTCAGACTTGGAGACTTCAATATACATGTTTTTGTCCTCTCAAACACCCTGGCCTACCCCTCTATCAATATCTATTTTTCCCATGATCAGTATCTTTTTCACTTTATCTCAGACATTCCTCAGGAAAGTTATACCATCTATCTCACCATTTCCCATAATCTAGACCTTAATCAGAATGCAGAAATTATTTTATTCTATTCTTAGCCTTTCAAACCTCCCTCCCCCTCAACCTCCACCTTAAATCTCTCAGAAGTTACACAGCCATCTTAAATGGTCCCCTGCAGATTTATCTAATCTTAGCTAGGGCTTCACTGTTGCAAGAAAAATATTTTTATTGATTGACTTTCTATCATAATCCCCACCATAATTGTTCTCAAGTTTTTTCACTAAAGTTTTTTACACTGTTTTCTTAGCAAGGAAATTTATCTCCTACTTTACTAAGAAAACAGAAGTGATAAATTCCCATCTTTTCAACTGTTCTTTTTTGTAAAAAAAAAAAAAAATTCATCTTAAAAAATCAGAACAAAAGGGAAAAATCTCGAAGGTAAAAAAGCAAGCAAACAAAAAAGATGAAAATAGTATGCTTTGATCTAAGTTCTCTCTCTGGATGCAGATGGCATTTTCTATCCCGAGTCTATCATATTGTCTTGTATCACTATATTGCTGAGAAGACACATAATCTTGCTGTTACTGTGTACTGTGTTCTGATTCTGCTAACTTCATTTAGCATTAGTTCATGTAAGTCTTTATTTTTCAAAGAACATGCAAAGATAGTTTTCAACATTCACTCTGCAAAACCTTGTGTTCCATATTTCTCCCTCTTTCTCACCTCTTCTCTCCCCTAGAAAGCAAGCAATTCAATATAGATTAAACATGTGCAATTCTTCTAAACATATTCTCAGATTTATCATACTGCTCAAGAAAAATCAGATCAAGAAGGGGAAAAAAATGAGAAAGAAAAAACCAAGCAAACAAATAACAACAAAAAAGGTGAAAATATTATATTGTGATCCACATTCAACCCCCATAATCCTCTCTCTGGATGCAGATGGATCTCTCCATCACAAGACTACTGGAATTGGCCTGAATCACCTCATTGTTAAAAAGAGCCAAGTCTATCACAATTGATTATCACATAATCTTGTTGCTATGTACAGTGTTCTCTTGGCTCTACTCATTTCACTTAGTATCAGTTCATTTAAGTCTCTCCCAAGTCTTTCTGAAATCATCTTGCTCATCATTTCTTATAATAATATTCCATTGCATTCATATGTAATAACTTATTCAATCGTTCCCCATCTGAGGCATCCACTTAGTTTCCAGTTCTTTGCCACTACAAAAAGGACTGCTGCAAGCATTTTTGTACATGTGGGGCCTTTTCCCGTTTTTATGATCTTTTTGGGATACAGACCCAGTAGAGACACTGCTAGATCAAAGGGTATGCACAGTTTGGTAGCCCTTTGGGCAAAGTCCCAAATTGCTCTCCAGAATGGTTGGATCAATTCAAGCTCCACCAACAATGTATTAGTGAACCAATTTTCTCCACATTCTCTCCAAAATTTATCATTATCTTTACTTATCTCACCTATTATCTCACATATGTATACCATCTCTTATTCTTTCCTCCTTTGCTCTTGTTTCTAAGGAAAGGTAGTCCTTGCCAAAGACAGTTCTACTTTTTTAATCTCAAACTCTATAAATTGCCTCTTTCAATCATCTTCACCTCCTTTGTCTTTAGTATCAATTATAAAGGTAGTAAAAAGATTCCTCACCTCAGCTGTCCAGCATCTTATGCATGTCTCCTTTTTTCTATTTACCAAGCTGCTTGCCTGTTACAAGCCCTTATCACTTACTTCTTGCACTATAACAGTAGCTTTCTGATTGGTCTCCCTTCCTTTATTCTCTCCCCAGTCTGATCTATTTTTCACATACTTTGCAAATTGATAATCCTTAAGCACAGGTCCAACTATGTCATTCTTCCACTTAAGCAGCATCAATGGCTTCCTTTTAACTCTAGGTTAATATATATTTTTCTAAACTTTAAAGATTTACATGTCTCCAGCCTTTCCAGCTTGATTTTTGTGTTACTTTCATTCATATGCCCCATTTTAGGGAAACTGGATACTTTGTGATTCCCCAGTCATCAGATTTCATATTCTGCCTTTCTGCCTCTCTTTTGGGTTGTTCCTTATAACTCAAATGTTCTCCTAAATTAATTTTTGTATCTTAGGCTAGTTTCCTTAAGGCTCAGTTTCAATGCTATTTGTCACAGGAACTCTTTTCTGTTCATCATTCTAGTGCTCTTCTCAAATTGAAATTTTTTGTATTTATCTAAACACAATTTCTTTGTATTTTATATATATGTAATCTCCATATAGAAACTTTGCATTTACTTATTAACACACTTGGTTTTTTCCATTATTCTCAAATAGAGTATAAACTCCTCGAGTTTAGGAGCCATTGAGTTTTTTTTTCTTTGAATCCGCAGGGATTACCTGTAACAGTTACTTAATAAATGAATAGTGAATTGAATGAAATTTCCAATATATGGCTTTTTATCAGTTATCCTTCAATTATCTGTTGCCACTGAGATGAAATACAAACGTCTTGCCTTTATCCAGTGTTGAATTCTTCCTTTCTAGCCTTTTTATGTCATTCACACTTGTCATGCCAGCCACAATGAATTAGTGCTTCATTCCTCAAAGTGTACATGCAGTCTCTTGCCTCTAGGCCCTGCCCATGGACTATTTTCCATACTTTGGATTCATCCCTTCTTCATCTCTGTGTTTCAGAATACTCATCCACCTTCAAGGTTCACTGCAGGTACAACTCTTTTCTATAGAGGTCTTTCTTGATCTACCTCATTATTAATGCTCTTTCCACTCTCAAATGTGCTTGTGTTTATTTGTGTACTTGTTATAGGTCTTCCCCTCATCCCTTGCAAAAGTGAACATTATCCTGCTCTCTTCTTTCTTTCATCTTTGTGTCAGGATAAGGGCCTTAATAGACCCTTAATTAGTGTTTAATTTCCCTTTGAAGTGGATACCTGAGTTTTGCCACTCTCTAGCTGGAGAAACTGTTTCATCCTCCCTAAAAACAAACCAACCAAAAAAAAAAAAAAACCTACAGAAAAGGGCCTGAGGCATTAGTTAAGATGATCTTTAAGATGCCCTTGAGCTTTAAGATTTGGTGGTTGGATTTGTTATCTTGCTTTTATGAAAGAAGACTTAAATGCAAAAGTGGTTAAATGACTTGCTCAATTACAATTACAAATCTCTTTATGATGGTAATAATTCTGGCATCCTTGATTAAGAGTGTTAGGTCCACTTTCCACTACAATCCCTCTCTGTCTTCCTAGATGTTCTTTGTGAGGTTCTATGGCAGTCAAATGTCTGGTGATAAACTTTTCTGAATTTTGACTGATCCTTGGACTAGTCCATGGCCCATATTAAAGCTTTCCTACATGGCTTTTTCACCTTTGTAATATCTGTAAAAGCTTGTTGTATTAGAGGAGGAATGTTCATAGATGACATTGTGAACCACAAAGCATAGCTCTGTATACTCATTCTTTTTTGCATAACTGCCCCCATGAGGTCAATAATGTAAGCAGTAGTATCTCCATTTTATAGATAAGGAAGCTGACATTAATTTTTTTTTTTTGCTTAAAGCCATATAGTTCAAAATTGGATCTCTCTAATTCCAAATTTAGAACACTTTTTTTTTTTTTTTAAATAATTCACATGCCTTAGGACAGCTAGGTGGTGCAATGGATGGAGTAGCAGCCCTGAAGTCAGGAGGACCTGAGTTCAAATGTGGTCTCAGATACTTAACATTCCCTAGCTGTGTGACCCTGGGTAAGCCACTTAACCTCAATTGCCTCAGCAAAAAAAAAAAAAAAAAAATTCACATGCCTGTGTTGTTGTGTTCAATTATATCTGACTCTTCGTGACACCATGGACTACAGTACACCAGGTATTCTTTACTCCATTATCTCTCAAAGTTTGTCCAAGCTCATGTTTATTGTTTCCATAAATCTATTTATCCATCTCATCATCTGCCCTTCCCCTTTCCTCTTATCTTCAAATCTTTCCCCAAATCATGGTCTTTTCCAATGAATCCTATCTTTTATGTGGCCAGAGTATTTAAGTTTTAGCTTTAGTATCTGATCTTCTAGTGAATAATCTGAATTCATTTCTTTAAGTATTGATTAATTTGATCTTGCTGTTCAAAGTACTCTGAAAAGTCTTTTCTATCACCAGAATTCAAAAGTATTGATTCTGTGGTACTCTGCTTTCCTTATTATAGGCCTACTCTCCCAACTATATATTACGACTGGAAAAACTATAGCTTTGACTTACATTGATCTTTGTCATCAAGGTGATGTCTGCTTTTTAGTATGCTGTCCAGATTTGTCAGAACTTTCCTTCCAGGGAGCAAACATCTTTCTTTTAATTTGACTGTAGTCGCTATATGGAATGATCTTTGAGTCCAGGAATATAAAATCCAATACTGCTTCCATTTCTTCTATTTGTCAGGACTAGTTGCCATGATATTCAAGCCAGCTTTTAATTTTTACACTCTTTTCTTTCATATTCATCAAGAGGCTTCTTAATTTGTCTTTACTTTCTGCCATTAGAGTGTATGGGTTTACATATCTGAGATTGTTGATATTTCTCCCAACAACCTTAATTCTAGCTTTTGATTTATCTAGCCTAACATTTTGAATGAGATATCCTGCATATAAAGTTAAACAAGGTGACATACTATATAGCCTTATTTATACTCCTTTTCCAAACTTAAACCAATCAGTTGTTTCATGTTTGGTTCTAACTGTTGCTTCTCAGACCACTTACAGATTCCTTAGGAGGCAAGATTATCTGATACTGCCATCTATTTGGGGACTTGCCATATTTTGTTGTGATTCACATAGTCAAAGACTTTAATGTAGTCATTGAAGCAGAAATAGATATTTTTCTGGAACTCCTTTGCTTTTTACATAATCTAGTGAATATTGGCAGTTTGGTCTCTAGTTCTTCTGTTTCTTTGAAAAACAACCTACTCTTCTATAATCCTTGGTTCACATATTGCCCAGAGCCTAGCTTGCAGAATCTTAAGCATAACTTTGCTGATGTTGAAATGAGTGCAGTTGTTTAATAATTTGAATATTCCCTGGCATTGCCTTTCTTTAGAATTGGGATATAAACTGATTTTTTTTCTAACCCATTGACTATTGTTGCATCTTCCAAATTTGCTGGCATGTTGAGTGCAGCAGCATCTTGTAGGATTTTAAATAGCTCAGCTGGAATTCCATCATTTCATTAGTCTTATTGTTATCAATGCTTCCTAAGGCCCACTTAATTTCATTTTCCAGGATGTCTGGCTCTAAGTAAGTAATCATACTATAGTGGTTATCAGTGATAAGATCTTTCTTGTATAGTTCTTTTGTGCGTTCTTGCCTTTCACATAATTTGTTTTTGTCCCCCAAATGCTTTTCTTCTGTAAACATTCCCAGTGCCTTCATCCAATCCCTACACATTGTAGCCAGATTGTGAAGGGCATTGAATATCAGATTAGACTTTATAGACAGTAGAAAGTCATTGATGATTTTTAAGTAGAGAAATAAAATCATCTGTGCTTTTTGGGCTTTGGTTTCCACGTTATAAAATATGGTGATTTAATTAGATGACCTTGAATGTCTCTTAGAGTTTTAAATTTGTGATCCTAAGATTGCTTGTATTGTTCAGTGATCCTGATCAAATAATTATTGCTGGCGTTCAAAGTTTTCTTTAAAGTTTTCAAATTGGTTTTTATACTTTATCTCTCTCTACTTTAGCCTCAGTTTCCTATGAAATGGGCATAATAAGTGAAGTATCTATCTACTGGAATTATGTTGAGGATTTTAAAATCATAGATATGGGGTTAAAAAGGATCCCAAACTACAACTAGTTCATTGCCTTCATTTTACAGATGAGAAAACTGAGGCTCAAGCCTCCAATCTATTTGAGAGACTTGTTCAAGGTTATATAAGTGGAGTCAGAAATAGAATTTCAACCTAGGTCTCTTCTGACTCCAAATCCATTGTTTCTTCTATTATGTCACATTAGGTGTCAGAGTCAGTGATCTGGATCTTTTCTGACCTTGGAATCTGAAAAGAGCTATTCCCTCCGTCATCCAATTGTCCAAGAGCTAGTGCACTGTGTATTTGCGCAAGATTCATGAAAAGAAATGATGATGAGAGATTGGCAGATTAGGGTGATGGTCAGTCAGGAGCTTGATAGAGCCAACAAGGGCACAAGTGGCAAAATAAATGAGTACGACCACTGGAAAAGAGCCTGCACTGAACCAATATAGCAGAGGAATTTAGAAGGAAAAGTTGCTGGAGAGAAGAAAAAGGAGTGATGAGTCACAAGAACTCTGATTTTGAAGGAGCTTAAATTTCTTCCTACACACACACACACACACACACACACACACACACACAGAAATCATGAGTTCCAACTTAGTCCATGAAGATTTCTTAAAGAGTCCCATGAAATGTAAATGTCATGAGGTTTTAGGTGGTGGTGATGGTGGTGGTGGTGGTGGTGGTATTGGTATTGTTTTTGGAAATTGCTGCTTTTCTTAAAGCCTCTTGGAATTGGCCGTAAGACTTATTGTACTTTTGAGATCTTAGAGCTATCAAGATAGGGGCAATTAGTTACTGTAGTGGACACTTAACACTTCCTGGCTGTGTGATCCTGGGCAAGTCACTTAACCCCAATTGCTTCAGCCAAAAAAAAAAAATAAAAAAGAAGAGGAAGAACTATCAAGGTTCCTGTACCTCATCCAATAGGAAATAGAAGGAAATGGGGATAAGAGAAAGGTGGGGATGATAAAAGGAAGGGTAGATTAAGAGAGGTAGTGGTTAAAAGTAAAGTAGACTTTGAGGAGAGACAGGATAAAAAGAGAGCTTTAGGAAGAAACAGAAGAAATTGTAGTGGAAAGTAGTAGGGAAATACACAGTTAGTAGTCATAATTGTGGGTGGGATGAATGTACTCATAAAACAGAAGCAGATAGCAGAAAGGATTAGAAACCAAAATCCAACAATATGTTGTTTACAATAGATAGACAGATCTTCTTGACTCCAGGGCCAAAATTTGGCCTAGTGCTCTATCCACTGCACCATCTAGTTGCAACCTTCACTTTCCCCCTCCCCCCCAACACACACACACACACACACACACACACACACACAAACACAGAGTAAAAGAAAAATTGGAATAGAATCCAATATACCTCAGTTGAAGTACAAAAAGTCAGGGTTAACAGTCATGATCTGAAATTAATCAAAAAAACAAAAATAGACCTAATTAAAAATAAAACCAGGGAAAGAAACTACTTTATTCTAAAAGGTACTATAGACACTGAAGTAACATCAAAAAATTTGATAGCATGTTTCTCACATAAAAGCCTCACTTCTCAAATAGAATTGAATCAAATTTGTAAAAATAAGAGTTGTTCCCCAAATGATAGATGTTCAAAAGATCTAAATAGGCAGTTTTTAGAAAAAATCAAAGCTATACTCATTTTTCATATGAAAACATATTCTAAATCACTATTGATTAAAGAGAAGCAAGTTAAAACTGAGACTACTTCATACCAATCAAAAATGAGAAATTCTAGAAGGGATAAAGGAAGAAAAGATACACTCACGTGCTATGATAGAGTAGTGAACTGGTTCAAACATTCTGGTGAAGAATTTAGAACTAGGGGCAGCTAGGTGGTGCTGTGGATAGAATACCAGCCCTGAAGTCAGGAGGACCTGAGTTTAAATCTGATCTCAGAAACTTAACATTCCCTAGCCATGTGACCCTGGGCAAGTCACTTAACCCCAATTGTCAGGGGGCGGGGAGGGGTGTGGGATTTAGAACTATACCCAAAGAGCAATAAAATTGTGCATATCCTTTGACCCAGCAATACCATTAATAGGACTGAATCCTAAAAAGATCAAAGAAAAAGGAAAAGGCCTTAATTGTACAAAAATATTTATAGCAGTTTTTGTGTTGGCAAAGAATCAGAAAATAAAAGGGTGCTTATCAATTGGGAATGGCTGAATAAGTTGTCATATAATTGTGATAGAATATGATAATTGTGCTATAAGAAATGATGGGGATGGTTTAAAAAAAAACAGGGCAAGACATAAATTAACTGATACAAAGTAAAGTGAAAAGACATGGGAGACAGCTTCTGGGATAAGTACCCACTATTCAACAAAAACTGCTAGGAAAATTGGAAACTAGTGTAGAAGAAATTAGGGCTTGACCCATACCTAACACCACATACCAAGATAAGACCTAAATGGGTTCATGATCTAGATATAAAGAGTGATATTATAAGCAAATTAGAGGAACATAGGACAGTTTACCTCTCAGACCTGTGGAAATGGGATAAATTTATGTCCAAAAAAGAATTGTAATAGATAGATAATTTTGACTATATTAAGTTAAAAAGGTTTTGTACAAACAAAACTAATGCAGACAAGATTAGGAGAGAAGCAATAAATTGGGAAATCATCTTTACATTTAAGGGTTCTGATAAAGGCCTCATTTCTAAAATATATGGAGAATTGTCTCATATTTATAAGAATTCAAGCCACTCTCCAATAGATAAATGGTCAAAGGATATGAAGAGACAATTTTCAAATGATGAAATTAAAACCATTTCTAGTCATATGAAAAGGTGCTCCAAATCACTATTGATCAGAGAAATGCAAATTAAGACAACTCTGAGGTACCACTACACACCTGTCAGATTGGCTAAAATGACAGGAAAAGATAATGATGAATGTTGGAGGGGATGTGGGAAAGCTGGGACACTGATACATTGTTGGTGGAACTGTGAATGGATCCAACCATTCTGGAGAGCAATTTGGAACTGTGCTCACAAAGTTATCAAACTGTGCATACCCTTTGACCCAGCAGTGTTTCTACTGGGCTTATATCCCAAAGAAATCTTAAAAGAAGGAAAGGGCCCTACATGTGCAAGAATGTTTGTGGCAGCTCTTTTTGTAGTGGCTAGAAAGTGGAAACTGAATGGATGCCCATCAACTGGAGAATGGCTGAATAAATTATGGTATATGAATGTTATAGAATATTATTGTTCTGTGAGAAACGACCAGCAGGATGATTTCAGAGAGGCCTGGAGAGACTTGCATGAACTGATGCTGAGTGAAATAAGCAGAACAGGAGATCATTATACATGGCAACAACAATACTATATGATGATCAATTCTGATGGACATGGTTCTCTGCAACAATGAAATGTTTCAAACCAGTTCCAATTGTTCACTGAAGAAAGCCATATACACCCAGAGAGAGGGATATGAGATGTGGACCACAACATAATATTGTCGTGCTTTCTATCAGTGTTTGCTTGCATTAGGTTTCCTTTCTCAGATTTTTTTTTTCTTGTAGATACGATTTTTCTTGCACAGCAAGATAAGTGTGGAAAT
>JAJPUD010000051.1:967848-1041045 GCA_023553655.1 Myrmecobius fasciatus | reverse complement strand
TAATACATTTAACATGTAGCAGACTTCCTGCCATTTAGGGGAGGGGAGGGGACTGGGGGGGGGGAAATTTGTAAGAGAAAGCTTTGTAAGGGTCAAATAAAAAGCTTTAATTAAAAAAAAAAAAAGAATTAGAAGAAAAGACATGGAAGATCAATGCCCATAGTAACAGCAATGTTGTAATAATAAATTGTGAAAGATTTGATTACTCTGATGAATGCAATTTTGAAGAAATATTATCCATCTCCAGAAATAGAACTGATGAATTCTGAACGGAAAGGGAATTAAAATTTTTCAACATTCTTTTATTTTGCTTTTTTTGTTTGAAATGTGGCTAATGTAGAAATATGCTTTGCATGATTTCACATGTATAATTAGTATCATTGTTTGAAGGTTGTAGGAGGAAAGGAGAGATAATTTCGACTTTTAAAAAGAAAAGAATGCTAAAAATAATTAGTGAATTTTAAATGTTTTTTTAAAGAAACTATCGGGAGTTTTTAGAAATTTCCCAGGGACATCTGAATCTTCAGAACCACTAGAATGGAAGCCAAGTGTGTGTTTCCAATGTGGGGCATCTTGTAGTCAGGCCCTGAGAATACAATCACCAAGCATTTATTGGTGATTTCCAAAAAGTCTTTGCTTTTCATAAAATTCTTGAATGGCTCCCATGTCATTCATGACTCCTCTTTTCTATGACTAGTAAAATTCTTACCTCCTCTTTTCTATACTCCATGATTGAGTCTCTTAATTGTTTAGGTGAAAATTCTTCTTTTTGGGTGAAGTGTGGTGGGGAGGGAGGAGGAGGAGCTTTTTAAAATAAAATTTTCTTTATTCCTTTTTGTTTTTACATCATCTTCATCTTTTATTACAGAAAAGAGAATACAAGTCCAGAGAAGCCGACTAATTTGTCTATATCACATAGCCAGTGTATATATATATATAAAATACAACTTGTTCAGCCATTTCCTAATTGGTGGGCATCCCTTCAGTTTCAATTTTTTTGCCACCTCAGAAATGTTATAAATATTTTTATACATTAATTTGTTTTGCTTAGGACTAACTCCTTCCTCAGTACCTTTTCATTCACCCTCTCCTTTTTCACGTTTTGATCCTGTTTTGCTGTTGAATGAATTGTATTGCTGTAGCTAACTCTCCATTTGCATATTTTCCTCTCCTTTGGCCTGTTGAGATGAGTGATGTACACATGTCTTTTATTCCTTTCTCCCATCACTTCCTTCCTATTTGTATAGATTCCTCCTTGTGCACCTGGATTACACAAGAAAGTTTTCCTTTCCTTTTAAGATCATCATAGCAGAACTACTCCCAGTCCTTCTGTCTAATTACACTTCCTTTGTGACCCATGATTATAAAGGGTTCTGGGAAAGGGGAAGGAGAGGACATGGATCATAAACAATTTATTCTTGTTTAGTCCTTTGTTCCTTTATGTTTGTGTTTTTATGTTTTTGTGGATGCCTGTGTTTGCACTTCAGAGTTTCTCTGTATTTTTTCATCAGGAATGCTTCAAATCTTCAGCTTTATTAAAGATCCAATTTTTTTTTCTCCTTTAGGATTATACTCAATTTTTCTGACCAAGTTATTCTTGGATACATACCTTTCCCCCTTTGCCTTCCAGAATGTTATATTCCAAGCTCTCCATTCTTATATAGAAATGGCTGCTAAATCATGTGAGAACTTTATTGTGACTCCGTGATACTTAAATTCTTTTTCATTGTGTGTAGTTACTAAAAAAAAAAAAAAAAAAAAAAAAAAAAAATTCTTTTTTAACAAGAAGCTCTTAGTATTGGCTATAAAATTCCCAGGAGTTTTCAAATACGAGTTTCCTTCAGATGACTTAGATTTTTATTATTATTATTATTATTTCTACTTTTATCTCTGGCTCTAATAAATCTGAGCAGTTTTATAGTTTCTTAAAATAGGAATTCTAAACTTTTTTTAAAATCATAATTTAATTTTATATTTTTTATAACTTAATCATAAAACAAATCATCAAAGCTTTCAGGTTGTTAGATAATTCTTATATAATCCTTCCTCAAAAAGTTTTTTCTGGTCACTTATTTTTTCTATGATCTTAACAGTCTCCACCCCCATCCCCCCTTCACCATTTTTCAGCTTTTTGATTTTATTATTTCTTAGTTCATGAGATCGTTGTCTTCTGTTTGTGATTGTAATATCCTCTTGGCCTCCCTGCTTCTAATCTCTCTTCTTTCATCTGTCCTGCACCCATTTGCCAGGATAATTTTCCTAATGTGCAGATCTGAACATTGCCTATTGAAGAATATTCAATGGCTCCCCAGTGTGCCTTCTCAGTTTGACACTGAGATCCCTCCATCATCTTGCTCCAACCCATTATTCCAGATTATTAAAATTCCAGTAATTTCACTTTATTCTCCCCCTTCATTCACTTTACATTCCACAGAAGTTGGCACACTGTCTGTTCCCCCAAACTCTGCATTCCATGTTTTTGGCACACATAGGATGTTCTGCATTGCAATTGCTTGTTCTCTGGCCTCATCTCCCTCTCTTAGTTTCCCCTTAAGGTCCAGCTCCATTGCTACTTCCTATAAGAAGCCTTTTTTGATACCCCTCCTAGTTGTGACCTTTTTTTTCCCCTCAAACAATTTAATTCTTGTAACTCTATACCTCAGTGGTATGTGAGCTCCTTGAAGATATTTTATCTTTGTTGCCCTAACCCTAAATGCCTCCCATATAATAGGTACTTAATAAATGTTTGAATTGAATCTAGTCTCTTGCTCGTTTCACTCAATTAAATATTATTAAAATATCTTTAATATGTCCAACACTGTTCAAGGTAAAATAGTTACAGGTGGAACTAACTAAAAGTTACTTATTTGCACTTTTATGCAATCAATCAAGTGAGATACTATGTGTAAAGCACTTAGCTTTGTATTTGGTGCATTGTAAAGCCCTTGATAAATGTTTCTTCCCTTCCCCCATAGGCAAGTCCTCGTCTGCTTTTGCTGTTTTCTATTATAAGTTTCTTAACTTGGAAAAAACATTCCTCCCTCTTCTCCTTCCCCTCAATGAATATGGGCTGAATTTTGGCTGAATTCTAGGAAATTTACAGAGGTCTAAATCTTTAATAGAAGCCAAGTTACAGCAGAAGGAATTGCTTCTCCACCTTTATTGGATTCAAATTTGGGTAATTTGGAAAGAACATTGACCTGAGATTCAGAAGACTCCCACATTAAACTCTATAAGTTATCTCAGGTAAATAACCTACATAAGTTGCACAGTTTTTCAATGCTCTAGGACCGCTATTAATTCCTTTTAAAAGTTACAGCATTTATAACTTCCAGATGTGCTAATTTTATGCAAATTGTAGAGTGACTTGTAGATCTATGGAATTTGTTGGGTTTTTGATTTTTTTTTTTTTTTTTTAATTTTTATACTTCTGTGGGGCTTACCTCCCAGTTCTCTTACTGAGAGGTGGTGGACTAGGTATAAAATAAAATTGCTCAACTTGGCCAGTGGATCAGTTTTGTTAACTACTGTTTCATTACAAGGTAGGGTTGTATATGGGAAATGGAGGGAAGAAGTCTTTGAGAAGTGAATGACTTTTTAAAAGCACAAATAAAGCATTTTAACTGCTTTTTTGAAGGACAATATGTTTACAATACTTTATACAATACCAAATAATATAAAATATGATATAAATTATTTTATATGCCATATATGTATACACATATCCAACACACCTATGTATATGTGTGTGTATATATGTCTGTGTATGTATACAGTACACACACACACACACACACACACACACCCCAAGTTTTCCTGGAATTGGTGCTGTGAATAATCCAGGTAAAGACCTATCTTTTCTGAGAAGGATTAGGGTCATGGATTTGGAGTGAGGAAGAACCTAATTTTGAATTTGACCCTGACATACCAACAAATCATTTAACCTTTTTGTGTCCCTGGGCCACTTACCAAGTATATAAATTACAATAAACAAACATTTATTAAATACCTACTGTGTTTTCAGGCACTGTGCTAATTTCTGGTGTTATAAAAAGAGGGAAAAAATCATTCCTGCTCTCTGGGTGCTCACATTCTAATGGAGGAGATGACAAATATATACAGATAGGCCAGACAGATTTTCTGATCTGCAACTGTGGAAGGAAATTCTATTCCGATAATGCTTCATACTGATAAGGCATGTGTTTGATCGAAGTATCTTCCCAGGATTATAGGGTAGTTCAAATGAAATGTAAAGTGCTTTGTAGACTTTTAAACAGTATTTGTGTCAGCATTTACTATTATCTTATACCACTTATGAAAAATGGCAAATGTTTTCTTCTGGATTATTGAGATTAGGTGAATATTTTGCCTGTATCAGTCAGTAAATACTTATTAAGCACTTATTGTGAGCCAAGCTTTGGGGATAACAAAGTAAAGCAAAAAGACAATTTCTGCCCTTTAGAAATCACAATCTAATAGAGAAGAATGACTGTGTATATATGAGAGATTGGAAATAATCAAAAGAGGGAATGCACCAGAATTAAGAGAGATTGAGAGTCTGTACTATAAAAGATGGGATTTAAGCTGGGAAGGAAGGCAGAGAAACCTAGAGGCAGATGAACAGCAAGAGAGTTGGCAGCTAAGTGATGAAGTGGAGAGACTGCCAAGCCTAGAACTGGATTCCTCTTTCTGAATTCAAATATGGCCTCAGACACTTGCTAGCTATGTGACCTGGGCAAGTCACTTAGCCCTGTTTGCCTCAGTTTTTTCATCTATAAAATGAACTGGAGAAGGAAATGGCAAAGCATTCCTGTATCTTTGCCAAGAAACCCCAAATGGGGACACAAAGAATTAGACTAAACAACAAGAAGAAAGCAGTTGTCATTACCTCACATGTTAAGTGTAAGAAGGCATAAGGTATAAGGAGACTGAAAAGAGAATTTTCTTGTTCTATGCAGGCACTAAAGCTACTTGTGTGATCTTAAAAAACAAACAAACCAAAAAACTCCTTTGTACTTTAGCTTCTTCTTATTTACCTTAGTCAAAACTTACCCCTTGCTTTACTGTTCTCTCTTTGTCTCTACTTGCTCCCAGGTAATTAAACAAATTCCTGCTTCTGGATTCAGGTGTTAGACCTATTTACTTAGTGTTTTACAAATTAAATAGTGAAGGGATAAATTCTTATTGCTGACAATTGTATTTATCTGGAACTTTTTACAGTTTTTATCTTAACCTGAAAGAATATGGGAAACTACTTTATTGTGCATGCTCAAATTAAACTCTAAGTTATCTCAGTTAAATAACCTACATAAGTCAAGCAGTAGTGGACATAGATACTAAGTGTCAGAGGTGAGATATGAATCCAGGTCCTCTGACTCCATACCATTGTTTTGTTTTTTTGTTTTTGTTTTTGTTTTTTGATTAAGATTCTTCTTCAGATTGTTAGTTCCATATAGTGATTGCTATACTACAGGAATGGCTGACCTTTTTTATACAAAGCTTTGAAAGGATCATTTTAAGTACTGTGTGTTTTGGTAAATGTATGTACCATTAAAAGGATAATCTCCTTTCATTATTCTCCATAGACTACATTTTAAGTGACATGTAGAGAAAAGTCTGTGTCTCAGAAGTGCTCTTTTGTGACAAAGTATAGAGATCAAGTCTTCCACTAAATTCTACTCTAATGCCTGTATGACAAAAAAGTGACCTCAGTTGTCTTTGGCTGGTCTGAATACAAGTTTGGATGTGTCCTTCTAAGCTATTTCTATGGTCCTGTATGAGATAGTTTGTTGTTAGAGACCAGCTTAGTAAAGTTCACTGAAGCACATCACTTAGGTTGGCCACTGGATAATGGTTTTTTGGGGGGAGAATATTCAAAATAACTCTGAAAGAACATATATTAAGTCATGAAGGAGTCACAGTCTGTAGCATTAGAAGTAGCCCCACTGATAATATTCCAAATCCTTGAAGTATTGAAATATAAGGTTGAAGCATTCCTTTTGGGTCATAAATTATCTACTGAGTTGTACCGTTGTGAGTGATAGAATAGTAAATACAGTTGGTGCTATGAAGGCTATCAGCATAATTTGATTTAGTTTATAAAATAAAAAAATATATATTTTTCCACTTATTTAAAAGACTGATCATTTGAAATAGATTTAAGTTGTGGTATTGTTTTTTTTATTTTAAAAAGAAAGTTGAGTACATATAACTGTATCCCACATACCCTTTATCAATTTGTGATACTGAAGTCAAGATAATTCCTCCTTCCAGATTCTTATTTGTCCTCTTTTTCTCTTAAAACAAATAAGTAAAAAGTAGATGATACAATGGTCCTATAAGAAATCATTTTTCTTTATCACTGTATAAGATGTATGTGCATGTGCACAAACACACACACACTCATGGATGTTTAGAAAATTGGGAATGGTTTCCAAAGTATGAATAAATTGTACATTTAAAAGTGCTATTTGAGCTAAGTCAAGTGTGGATATGAGAATATGTGTAAGGGGCTTTTACATCTAAAAAGTTAAATATAAGTTAAAATTAAGAAGTAGCTTTTCAGTGTTTAGAAAGAAAAATCCTTATTTGGAAGTGATTCCAGTACAATATTTACAACTTTTCAAGACAGTGTAATAAGACAGCGGAACCCCTCTTGTATACAATTAATTCATTTTGGTTTTAAACAGATGGATTTCTCAGATTTTGCATAGATTTGGCACAAAGCAGTATTTTTAATCTTTCCTAACATCTCTTTTGTCCTTTTTGCACCATTTCCAAAATTGGCAAATCAGTCACTAGGCATTTATTAGGCATATATCATTTTAAGAAGCTCTAGAAACAGATCAAATATGAATAATAGCTTGGTAGAATAATACTCTGAGAGTCAGGAGTCTTAGGTCCTAATCTCCAATCTGCTATGACTTTTGGTGTGACCTTGGACCAGTGACTTAGTCCACTTAGCCTCTCTGGTATTCAGTTTTCTCACCTGTAAAATAAGAAATTAAAGGATCTTTATGGGTCTCTTTTAGCTTGAAAATTCTGGTATTAAAAGCAGAGTTTTATGTGGATAATATGTCAAAACTTATTTGTGAGGCCTAGAAGAACATTTCTGGTAATAGACCCACCTAAGTCTTGAAAACTTTAGCAACTGTAGTATTTAGTCTGAAAAAAGGGGGGGCGTGCCGGCGAGAAGACCTGTAACTCTGGAAAGACAGAGCTTGAAGTGAAATGACTCAAATCTTATACCATAATGAAAACGATGAACTTGCATCTTGAAAATCAGAGAGATCATTTCTTGAAGCTAGAAGGATATAACCTTTCAAGGACAAATAAAAGGAGGTATTAATTTTATAACTACTTTTCCACATAAAAAGTAATGGAAGCTAAAAAAATGGAGAGGTTTAAATAAACTCAGTAATGATGAGTCCTTGATGGGTAATAGTAACCAGAAGTTAACAATGTAGGTTTTTGAAGATGGCCCTTTAAAGGGTAAGCTGTTTGATTTTATTGAGAGTAGAGTTCAGGGGGTTGTGGATAGACCACTGGCCCAATTCAGCCAGTAAAACTGCAGTTTCTAGATTTTTTTTTTTAACCAAAATTCTTTTATTCAAAATTCTTTGATATAATACAGAGGCTGTTTTATCTTAGCTACTGGTTGAAAAATGTAACCAGCATGACTCCTACATATTTTTCCAAAAATCATTTACTTGCAGTGTTCTGGGGAAAACAGGACAGATGTTTTGGTGCCTAGCATGATTTCAGTACAATATTGAAGCATATTCAACGTTTTCCAAGGAGAAAGGCCCACTAACTGCAGGCTATCTTTTTGTTAAAATTCTGCCAACAAAATTCTCATGACATTTTTGTTGTTGTTTTTCTTCTCTAACAAAAGGACATTTATGGGTTGTCCTCTCTGGTGTTTTTAAAGCCTTAGAATGTGCAATTTGGTAAAAATAAGATGATTCTTCCTGTTGATTATATTAAAGAAGGATTTTATTGCCCATAATTTTCACAAAACCAAGAAGTTAAATATAGTCCTAGAAATGAATTTGGGGCAATTTCTATATGTGAGGAATCATATGTATATATCCCTCTTGAGGAAATAGGATAGAATAAAGCTACAGATTTCACCATAAATATATTCCAGTTATTATTCTTGGACTGGTACTCCCCTAGGGAAGGGTGGGATTCCTTATCTAAAGGTTATGACCTTTAGTTTACAACTTTTCTGTCCCCTTTTCACATAGATCCTGCTTTATCCTGACTTTGAAAATACAGGTATCATGTGAACAATTTGAAAGTATTTCCCAAATGGATTTCCACTAGTAATGAGCTCCCATTCCATATTTCTACCTGTTGCCTGCTTGTTTCCCCTCTCTCCCTTCTTGCCTCACACCTTTCCTCCTTCCTTCCTTTTCCCATGGTCCTTTCCTGCACCCTATTTTCTTCTATCTCTATATTTTTCTTCTTGTCAGTTTCATCCTTACCCTCTGCTACTGTGACTTAGACTATTATCTCCTACAATTCCTCAATTTCTATTTCTAACTGCACCTTTCCCAAACCTCTAGTTTCATTATTTACAAATCTTTGCGAGATCTTTTCCACCTACATGTTTTGCTAGCACCTCAAACTGAACTGAATGTCAGAATCTGAACTCATCTTCTTGCCTTTTAAACCTTCTATACTTAATTTATTTTTAACAATGGCTATACTATCTTCCTAATAACTCAGGCTTATAACCTTGGAGTAATAATTTGAATCTTTCTCTCCATTTCACATAATATCATTACAGTTATTGTGTTGCAGTTTCTAACTTAATTTCTCATTTGATCCCTTCCACTGTCTTGTGCCCAACTTAAATTCACCTTAAAATCATCTTAATTCATACTTTAATTTCATCTCATCATTATTATCAATTGCCTTCTAGTTGACCATTTATTTAGGCTTTTTCAAGATCGATTTTGTCATGTATTGACAGGAATACCCAGCTGACAGGGCTTTTGTAAGCTTCAAATGAGATAATCTATACTGTATAAACTACTTTATAAAACTTTTAGGCACAAGACAGAATCAGCCAAATAATCATTATTATATGTGAATTATTTTCTTATCTATTCTCACCCTCACCTGGATGAATTAGTTTCCCACCATATAGGGGAATATCATAATTCTAAGGATTTTTCCAACTCAAAGTTTTGAAGAACCTCCAAGACCTCCATGAAGGGAACTTTTCAGGAGAAAGATTTTTGTACATTTTCCTTCCTTGTATCTCCTTCAACTCCCTCATATAACTAGGTAGTACAGCTGCTCTTAAGTGAGATAAGATTTCTTGGTTACCATCATATCTCAGGTTAGATAATAATGCATTTAGGTGGTTTTTGACACATCTTAAATGTCGGGATTCCAGTAGTAGTCAGGGTATCATCTCTTTGAAGTGGGGTTAGTGGAGAGGCTGTGGTAAAGTGCTCTAGGAAGTTTTGCCTGGGGTTTGTTCTCTATTTCTTTCTCTGTTTTAGATGATAACAAAGGTAGTCTGCTTCTCATATTTTCAGAAGACAAAGAGCTGGAAAGGATAATTAAGGTTCCAGATCCATGGTTCTTAATTTGGCATCTATGGACTTTTTTTTGTTTGTTTAATATTTTAATAACTGTGTTTAAATGGAATCGGTTTCTTCTGTATTTTATACTTTTAAAGATAGTTTCCAGAGAAGGGATTCCTTTAGGTGGTACCAGGCTGCCCATGAGGTCATTAGTAGTCAAAGTAGGTTAACAGTCTTCAATTTTATTCTGGGTAGAATCTAATAAGATGAAATTGTATAGGGATGAACATAGAGTCCTATACGCAGACTCAAAAGATTGGCTTTACCAGTCAGTACAAGTAGATGGGAGAGGTATTCTTGAAAAACCATTCATGTTAAGAGATCTAGACCTTTTAATGAATTGTAAATGAATTAACAGGGTTACATATGCAAAAATGTTTGTGGCAGCCCTTTTTGTAGTGGCAAGAAACTGGAAATTGAAAGGATGCCCATCAATTGGAGAATGGCTGAATAAATTATGGTATATGAATGTTATGGAATATTATTGTTCTGTAAGAAACGACCAACAGGAGGATTTCAGAGAGGACTGGAGAGACTTGCATGAACTGATGCTCAGTGAAATCAGCAGAACCAGGAGAACATTATACATAGCAACAAGACTATACAATGATCAATTTTGATGGACATGGTTCTCTTCAACAATGATGTGATTCAAACCAGTTGTTCAGTGATGAAGATAATAGTCATATACATCCAGAGAGAGGCCTGTGGGAACTGAGTGTGAACCACAACACAGCATTTTAACGCTTTCTGTGAATATTTCCATGCATTTTGTTTTCCTTCTTAGGTTGTTTTTTCTTCTTCTCTTTCTACATCTGATGTTTCTTGTGCAGTAAGATAACTGTATAGATATGTATACATGTATTGTATTTGTCATATAATTTATCCTATTTAGCATGTATTAGATTACCTGTCATCTAGGGGTGGGGGGTGGGGGGGAGGAGAGGAAAAGCTTAGGAAAAAAAAAAAGTTTTTGCAAAGGTCAATGCTGAAAAATCACTCATATGTTTTGTAAATAAAAAGCTTTATATTTTTTTAAAAAATGAATTAACAGGGTTACATAGCCTACGTAGCAGCTCCTCCAAAACTGTGATCTTATATTATATAGAGAGGTATAATCTGAGTTAGAGTACATATGGAGGACCATCTACATTTCTGGATGCTATATGCTAAGAAGAACATTGATGAACTGATTAGAGACAAGAGTGATTAAGATGAGGAACAACCTAAAAGATTGCTATAGGAACTCCAGTTGAAGGAATTGAGGATGTCATTCAAGAGATCTGGACCTTGCCAAATCTGTTGCTACCATGAAATTCAGATGGTATTAGTGCTCTGAGGTGAAAAGGAGAATAATTTGTTTGTTAGTCCTCTGCAAGGTGTTTTTATCTTCTGATATAGGAGGTGGTATATAGAGTTTAATGAATGGACTAAATTATTCAGTGGTTCCTGGAAGTTGCAGGGAGAAAGTTGTAGGATTGTTATAAAGATATAATTACCAGTATTTAAAGTTAGACAAAACTGAAATGGCTGCTTCAGGAGGGTCTTAGGTTCCTTCTCACTAGAATTCTTTAAGATTTCTTGATTATATTGTAATGAGGCCTTTCAAGTCTTTTGTGGGTTGGATTGTGTGGTCTCTGGCATTGATTTTTTTTTCTTCCATTTTTACCATAGTATGAGGAAATCTCAGCATGGAAATTATATATAAAACAACTTACAGAATTTATAGAAGTTCCTTAAGCTAATCAAAGTCTTAATTTTGGGGGTCAAACAACTGACTTCCTTAGGAAAATCTTTCATTGTTTCCTCCATTACATTCTTCATGGGTGATAAAGATATCTTTAGCTGAGTTGCTATCCAAATAATCCCAAATTCTGAATTGTTTGAGTTCAAATGAAGTTTTAATATGTGCCTTGAATATTGAATTGTAAAATTGGTACATTTAAATAGTTGGTGGAGAGTGGGACACAAGGGACGAGTTATGTTTTTCAGGCTTTTGTGAGCAGTTTTGAGAATGAGGAGGAATCTGGCTCTAATTATAAGTTGAAATAGTGGTTTGTGGCTTTCAAGCATCCTTTCTAGCTTGTAGGTGTTGGGGGAAAGTGTCAAGCTTGTGACCATTTAATTGATTCAAGAATTTAAAAGCCTAGTTGTTTGACCCTTTTTTGGTACTAAGTACAAATAAGTTATTTGTTTCCTCACTCCTTTTCTTAAGTTTAAACAAACAAACAAACAAAAGCAAAAAAAAAAAAAAGAGTCCAAATAAGGAAAAAAAGGTTTTAATTGATTTTGAACTCACTGTTAGCAATGTAAATTGGCTGCGCCCTGAATTAATATGTAGTAAGTCACATTAAGAGAATAGTAGTGCTCAGAACAAGGGAAGTAATTGTCCCAGTATCCTCTGGCCTGGCAAGAATACATCTAGAGTATCATGTTCTATTGTGGGCACCATATTTTAAGATGGATTCCTATAAATGGGTATGTCCAACCTATGGATTTCTTGAGGAAATAGTGAGTCTAGAGAATAAAAATATAGGAGTCTGTGAGAGAAGTGTCCATACTTGAAAGGACTGTCTCTGAAAGAGGAAGGAATTTATTTTACATAGCACCTCAGGGCAGCCTCAATTAAACCAAAGGATCTTGGTTTAAGTTTTAGCCCTAGTTGAAATACCAGCCATATTACTACTACCTGTGTGACATTGGACTTATCATTTAACCTTTCTGGGCCTTTCAGTATAAAATTAGGGAGCTAACTTGCATGGTTTCTAATCCTCCCTCCTGCTCAGAATCTAATAAAGCTAAGTAGTAGGTAGAGTATAACAGGAATTTGAGAACCTATCACTATCCTGGGATTTGTAGTTCCAAGAGATAAGCATCCCTGAACTTAAATTCATCCTTGAGTCATACCTGGATTTTTTTTTTTTTTTTTTTTTTTTTTAAAGAAAAAGAATCTGAGGCTGAAGAAGGAGAGAGAATGCATGAGCTAGGCAGCTGTAGCACATGGTGTCCCATCCCCACTCAGGACTTAATAAGCTGAGCTGAAAAGGGATTTCTTTAGGTGTTACCAGATTGCCCATGTGGCTAAAGGAGAGACTAAAAAGAGAGCTCAACTGTAGCATAGAAGAGAGAGATGGAAGAAAGGGTCATGTTAGTCATCTTGGAATAGAGAACTTGACCTGAAGCTGCTGATTGTAATTGACACTTCCAGGACTATGGAAAGTTCCAAAGGTTTACTTTTTCTCCAGTTTTTCTTCCCTATATTTGTCTATAGTAAAAGGCACTCTAATATATTCTACTTGGGCTTTTTTGTCTTCTTGTTTTTGTTTTTATCTAAGCATTTCCTGTATCCTGATTTTTACCTCATAAAAAGTAGCCAGGAGTTAGCTGGAAGTAAACAAAATTTCAAGTGGAATAAGAAGCTAAGTTTCTATTTTTTTCTTCCTGGGTACTTTGAATTGTTATAATTGTGTTAATAACTTTTCATTGGATATAAACTTCATAGAAGAGCAGAGAAAGGGACTGTGTGGGCCCTGAAGTCCATTTTATTGTCCCTATTCTAAATATGAGCTGTTTTAATTGGGTATGGTAGATTACATTTCCAATCTCCAGTGTGAGCAAGAAAGGAAACTAGGTAGATAGAGGAATCTCAAAATGTCTGAGTGAGATTTCTCCACCCCTTCCAGAAGGGAGGAAGGAGCACAAAGGTGGAGTAACATAGCACCACCTACCACTGTTATGTAAGGAAAAGCTTTCTAAAATTTCAGGTTGTTTTAACAATATAATAAGTTGCCTTATGACAGAATTCCTTATCATTAGAAGTATTTAAACAGAGGTTAGGCAACCATTCATTTGAGACTTTGTAGATGGGATTCCTACAAGGAGTTAGAAGGCCATCCCTCTCAATGAACAAGCATTTAAAATCCTACTATATCCCAGGCATTGTGCTTAGACACAAGGGATACAAAGACAAAATTAACTGTTCTGTTCTTGACAGGCTTATAATTCTAGGCATGGGAGAGAGCCTGGTAAAAGACATGTAAGTGGGAAATAGAATATCCTATGCAAGGAGCAATAAAAAGAGCACTTTGGCTTGTCTGAAAAGTATGTGAAAGGGAGAAATGTATAACAAAGTTGAAAAAAGTAAGTTGGAGCCAGATTGTGAAAGGCTTTAAATGCTAGAGGGTTAGGTATTTGATCCTAGAAGTAACAGGGAACCCTTGGAGTTTATTGAGCAGAGTAACCAAATTAGACCTATTTTAGGAGATTAATTTTGGCATGTATGTGGAGGGTGGATTGAAGAGTAGTGAGATCAGTAAAGATGCTATTGGAATAGTCACAATATAATAAAAATGATGATGAGAATGATGATAATGCTAGTATTTATATGTTACTTTAAGGTTTGCAGTGTGTGTTACATGTTATCTCATTTGATCCTCACAACAAACTTCTGTTAGGGCTTTTATTCTCTGAATTTTATGAGTGAGGGAACTGAGGTAAAGAGGTTAAATAATTTGAACAAGATCATGCAGCTAATAAGTGTCTGAGACAAAATTTGAACCCGGGTTTTATTCCAAAATTCACACTCTTAGTAATACACAGTTTATGTTAGAATCTCTAGTTACTGTTATCTACATTTTATTCATTTGTGAATAGGCATTTGGAGGGCAAGGGTAACTTATTGGTCCCTGTTATTGATAGTCTTCTTCTATTGTTTTTTTTTTCCCTTCTTTTTCTAATAGCTGATTTTACAAATGTATATTGGAAGTTTTTTGCCTCTTCTTTTTAGTTTGAATCCCAATAGAACATTCTAATTGGTTAAACCTTGATCTAGAAATATAAGTTCCATTCTTACACAGCATCTTTTTTGTCTATTGTTTGCTGTGTTTCTCATTGGAAGCTTTGACATCCAGCTGGCCACAATTATAAAAGTCAACTTTAAAGTTCCAAACAAGAAAACTAGAACTCAACTTGGGAACTAGTTACACCCATTGTTCCCAAACTGACACTTTGGGTCACCACCATGAACTTAAAAGGAAACTGTGGGTTTTTTTAAGTTTAAGGGGAGCACAGTAGTACTTGATATCTATTAGATTCTAAGTAAAGTAGAGGGCATTATATGCCTTTCTATAACACCCTTCACTGAGATATGATTTTGTTTACTTATACTTTTGGCTAATTTCTTGAACTTTCTTGTTTGCAATATCAGCTTTGTAAAACTGAGTTTTCAGCGGTTTCTATGATTAAAAATCAAGTTCTACTTGAAATCTGTGTGGAACAGGAAATAAAGATGGTTGGATCTAATCTGATTCAAGGTTTGAGAATTTTGCAGTACCCAAAAGGGATACCCATCCCATTAGTAAATAATGGTGGTTATTTAACAATGAAATACAAATGTTTTTCTTTCAGGTGATATTTCAAAATAGCTACTAAGTTGTTAGGACAAAAATACTTATTTGGCTGCTTTGACATAACTACTTATTAGAATTGGTGAGTATTTCTTTTGGCTTGAGGGTGTGTGGTTACTGTGATACTAAGGATACCATGAATGGAGACAGAAAATTTCTGATCTATACTATAGAGATAAAGCACTCTTTGCCTCATTACTATAGCTGGAACAAATGGGAAGCAAAGTTAAGTAGTTGATCGAAGTAGAACATGCAGGGGATAATTCAGTGGGGGACAATTAAAATATTGTTTTATTTTAGGGTTTATTGTAGGTTTTTTTAAAAATATATTTAATAACTCTACTCTTTAAGGCCAAAAATCTTTTGTGACTCACTTGCACTTGAGTTTGACTCATAGTCAAGTATAAACTAAGCTACATGTTTTCCAGCCAAAAAATCAATAAGGAGGTGTCACAGTTTCTGAGTAGCACTATTTGATTCAATTTTCAATTGATCCAAATTAAAAACTTCAAAAAGCTTACAAATAAGCAGTGTGTAGAAAACTCATCAATTAAGGCAATTTGGTGGCTCTGTGGGTAGAGTAGTGGGCCTGAAGTTGGCAAGACTCAGTTCAATCTGGCCTCAGACATATACTAACCTGAGCAAGTCACTTATCCTTCTTCCATTGCCTCAGTTTCCTCATCTGTAAAATGGGGCTTATAATAACATCTACTTCCTAGGGTTATTGTGAAGATCAAATGAGATAATTGTTAAGTGCTTATTTAACACAGCGTCTGACACATAGTAAATACTACATAAATATTAGATGTTACTATTATTATTTAATTATTATTATTATTATTTAGAGGGAGCTTGACTTGTTTTTGCTACTTATTGACTGTGTCATCTGAGTAAACCATTCATTGTAGAGATCAGAGTTTAGCTCATCCTCTGACCCAAATCCTGTTCTCTTTTCCCTATACAAAGTAACTTTTGGATAAATGAGGTGTTATTATATTAATCTTTTTCTTTTCTTAACATTAAACATGAATGTCTTGACTTGATATATCTTTAATGAAGATGTAAGAGACTAAGAGGGGATAGTGAATATATGTGCTTTGTAATAATTTTCTGCCCAACAATCAACTCCCTCTCCCCCTCCCACATGTCATACCACAAACACTTCTTTTTTGTGTTTTAAAACATAAAAAATGAGAAACTCAAAACAGCAACTCTTGGCAAGGTTTCTGCTTACCCTATTAATTTTGGGTAAGAACTAGAAAAAGCACTAAGTTCGGTCAGGAAGACTGATTGGGTTCTGGTCCTTGTTCTCTTTGTAGTATAATTGTAAATGAATAATTTAACTTTTTCTTATTTCTAAATCTTTAAAATAGATACTAATCTGCCCTACCCTCTGCCCTACCTATCTCAGCTGAGTAGTGGTGATGACCAAATATGATCAAGTATGTGTTAGAGAGCTTTGCAATATATAATATTAAAATATGGTTCTAAGGCATTAATGATAAGATTATCTATTCTTTTCTTTCTTTTGGCAAGAAACAAGGCATCTATCTTTTATGATATTTTTATTTGGCTATATAATTTTGTGCATAAATTCCCATAAATTTTTCTATAGACTCAAGTTGTAAAAAATGGAAACATGTTTTATAGAAGTAATAGTGAGGTTATGAGAATCTTAGGGTTCTTGGGCCACTGGACAATTTAGAACTAGAAAGTCCCCTTGTCAGGTGGTACTGAACTGGAGTGTCAAGGGCAGGGAGAATGAGGTAGGCAGGATTAGTAGTTTTTTGATGCTATTGGCTCTGGCAGGGACCAGGAATCATGATTTCATTTCTTCTGTTGGTCCCCTGCCAAGCCTGATACAGGAATCTCTCTTACCGAACTGGTAATGCAGGGAACTCAGAATTTCATAACTGAGTCTTCTGGTAATACTACTAAATTAATTCCCTGCATTATTGATTTTTTTTTTTTTTTTTTTGTAACATTGAAATCCTTTAATGGTGGATACCTGTAATCTAATCAACAGAAGGTTTTGGACCAATTCTATTGTGAACTATCTCACATTAATCTCATAAGTGGTAAGTGGATAGAAGAATAAAGCATTTTATAACAAAAGAGTAAAAACTGAGAAGAAATTTTAGAATCCAACTATTGGAAAGGAGAAAATGTCCTTAGCATACATACCTATGGGCTAACACAGCGCTATCAATTCAATCTGAAGTTCTTATAGAACAAAGACCAAACTGAACAAGATGATCCAAAAAACACTTAACCCTGAAGTACCATTCATCTCCAGATTTACCTCTATACTTTAGAACATTGCTTTTGAGTAACCACAGCCTCCTTGCTATTGCTCCTTAGAATATATCTTTTTTCTTTGAAGGTAATTCTCAGATTTATCTGATTCTCACACTCAGCATCACCAATAAATATTTACATAGCCAAATACTTAAGAGGCAAGGTAGCATAGAGCAATAGATCTGGAATCAGAAAAATCTGGTTTCAAATTCTGCCTTTCACATTTCTTACTTCTTAAGTCATGAAAAATACTTGGCCTCTCCAGATCATAATTTATCCATTAAATGGGGGTAATGGTACCTATATTACCACTCTCAGAGGATTGTTGTGAGACTTCAATAAAGTGCTTTGCAAACCTTTATTAAAGCCTATATCAGTGTCAGTTATTGCCCACTATTTGGGGAACTCTGTTCAAATCAGTGGGAGAGATAGAAAGTTTTCAGAAGATACTATCCCTTTCCCCAGGAGCTATAGTCTGATAATCGCTAAGTTATGTATGCTCTTATTAGACACTGTAGTGATCTTAAATGCTTTTCTTCTGTAAATACTCTGGTTTTATCTTTCATGAGATTGGTTAATGATTGACCTCCCAGAACAAATATTTTCATTTTTAGATATGTAAAATAGCATGACATAGTGGATAGAGTAGTGTTAGCCTTGGAATCAGAGGCTGTGTGACACTAGGACAAGTCAGTCTTAATGCCTCAGATAACTCTCTATGACTACAACTAACAACAGTTTTTGAATTACTTTTCTTTGAAGGATGCTTCTATGTTGCATTATGTATTATTTTGTTTGATCTTTTGAATCACTTAAAGACTAAGAAATTGCTTTTTTATAGAGAGGCATGTTGCTTCATAAGCCTGTACCTTTTAAAAAACAAATGGAAGACCAAAGGACTTTCCTTTTTGGTTTTTCACTGACATTTACAAATCTCGCACCATCAATCCTTTCTTAGAATAAGTATATGTAACCAACTAAAATAGAGCAATTAGGGAACACAGTGAATAAAGTGCTGGGCAAAAGAAGTCAGGAAGACTCATCTTCCTGAGCTCAGATCTGGCCTCAGGCACTTTATAGCTGTGTGACTCTCTTTCTACCATACAATGTCTTTCAAGACATTCATTCTAATTATAGGAAATCTGTAATGGAATGAAGTAAATGTTGAATTTGGTGGTAGGAAGCAGGTTTGTATTTGAGCTCTATTACTTGTGAGGTCACTTGGTTTATTTGAACTGCCTATCTCATAAGAATGTTGTGAGAATACTTTGTAAATCTTTAGTACTTCAGGGACATGTAATGATGTTGGTGTTGGCATTGACTCCCCAGTGAGCATTACATCCCCGCTGTTGTAGTTGATAGACCTTGAGCTTCTGCTCACTTTGAGCAAGAATAAGTAGATTAAAACTGACTACATCTCAGGTTAAATGAATGAGTAACCTGATCTTCAATGACCTTGAATCAGACTTTTTCAAAGGGGAGGATTTTTGGAAAAGAATGAAATTCCTATTACCAAAGAAAAGTGATATGGGAGAAAGAGCATTAGATTTGTAATGGGGGAAGCTAGGTTTGAGTCTAGGCTCTGCCAACATTTACTATGTGACATTAAAAATTAATTTTGGGGCAGCTAGGTGGCGCAGTGGATAGAGTACCAGCCCTGAATTCAGGAGGACCTGAGTTCAAATCTGTTCACAGACATTTAACTCTTCCTAGCTATGTGACCCTGGGCAAGTCGCTTAACCCCAGTTGCCTTAGCCAAAAAAAAAAAAGTAATATTTTCTTAGGACCTGAGTTTGGATTCTGTCTGATCCTTATAATGATAAGGTTTTTTAAAAGGAAAAAAAGTTTTACTGTTGTCTTTATATTACAATAATTTTCTTCCTACTCATATAATAAAAGCAAGTAAGCCAAAACATCTCATATAAAAAATCTTTTCTGATCGTATATACAATATTCTTCCTAGTAATCTCCCACTTCTCTGGTATGAGAGAGGAAGGGAAGGAAAAGGAAATGAGCATTTTTTAAGCACTGTATATGTGCCGGGTACTGTTCTAAGTAATTGCTTTCCAAATACAGTCTTATTTGAGCTATTTTACTGTTTCTCTTCCAGCATCTTCACTGGTTTTTCTATTTATTTAGAGTTTGACTTCTTTTAGTGATTTTGACATTTGCTTTGTTATCATGTTTTGATTCCATATGTTTCACCTGACCTTGGTTGATTAAAAATCTTTTATCATTTTTCTGAATTCCTCATATTGTTTGTTTCTTACTGCACAATAATGTTCCAGTACATACATATAACATAGTTTTGGGTGTTTGTTGTCAGCTATTTCTTCAGTTGTTCATTACCAAGGAATCATATTCAATTATTTTATTATCACCCATCTCCCATATCTGTTCAATTGCCATGTCTTAATTTGTCTCCTCAACAAGTCTTACTTATATTCTCTCTGTATTCATGCACTTATCACCCTAGTTCAGGCCTTCCTTATCTGTTGCCAGACTATTACAAGAGCTTCCTTATTAGTTTCTTGCCATTTAGTCTCCTTTCTAATCCATGCTCCATACAGCTGCCTAGCTGATATCTTTTTCATTTTATTTTTTATATTTTCTTCCCCTAGCCCTGAAATTTATTTTTAGTTTTCCAATTACATGCAAAAACAATTTTTTACATTCATTTTTTACAATTTTTGAGATATAAATCTTTGAGAAGTTAAGCACTTTAATATAGATTATATACAAGTGTAATCATGTAAAATATATTTCCATATTTGTCATGTTGTGAAAAACACAGACCCTCCTCTCCCCAGTCCATGAAAATAATAAAGAATGTGAAAAATAATATGCTTCAGACTCTTATCAGTTCTTTCTCTGAAGGTAGGTAGTATTTTTCATTATAAGTCCTTCACAATTGTCTTGGATCATTGTATTGCTGAGAATGAATAACTAAATCATAAATGGTAAAAGAATATAAACAATTTTTTTTATTAAAGCTTTATTTGCAAAACATATGCATAGGTAATTGTTCAACATTGACTCTTGCAAAGCTTTCTGTTACAAATTTTTTCCCTCCTATCCCCCACTCCCCTAGATGGCAGGAAGTCTAATAACATGTTAATTATGTTAAAGTATTTGACAGATTGAATATGTGTGTATATATATTTATACAATTATCTTGCTGTACAGGGAAAAACAAAAACAAAAATCTGCGAAGGAAAACATAATCCAAGCAAACATCAATAGAGAGTGTGAAAAGGCTATGTTGTATTCCAGACTCATATCCCACAGGCCTCTCCCTGGGTGTAGATGGCTTTCTTCATCACTGAACAACTGGAACTGGATGAAACATCTCATTATTGAAGAGAACCACGTCCTTCAGAATTGATCATCATATAGTATTGTTGTTGCTGTGTATAATGATCTCCTGGTTCTGCTGATTTCACTCAGTATCAGTTCATGCAAGTCTCTCCAGGCCAATCCAAAATCATCTTGTTGGTCGTTTTTTACAGAACAATATTCCATGACATTCATATACCATAATTTGTTCAGCCATTCTCCAATTGATGGGCATCCACTCAGTTTCCAGTTTCTAGCCACTACAAAAAGGGCTGCTACAAACATTTTCACACATGTGGGTCCCTTTCCCTTCTTTAAGATCTCTTTGGGATATAAGCCCTTTAGAAACACTGCTGGGTCAAAGGGTATGCACAGTTTGATAACTTTTTGAGCGTAGTTCCAAATAGCTCTCCAGAATGGTCGGATCTGTTCACAGTTCCACCAACAGTGTATCAGTGGAACAGACAGTTTTCAGATGAAGAAATTAAAACTATTTCTAGGCATATGAAAAAATGCTCTAAATCACTACTGATCAGAGAAATGCAAATTAAGACAACTCTGAGATACCACTACCTACCTCTCAGATTGGCTAAGATGAAAGGAAAAGAATAATGATAAATGTTGGAGGGAATGTGGGAAAACTGGGACACATATTATTGGTGGAGTTGTGATCTGATCCAACCATTCTGGAGAGCATTTTGGAACTATGCCCAAAGGGCTATCAAACAATGCATATATACCTTTTAAATCAGCAGTGTCTGTAGTGGGCCTGTATCCCAAAGAGATCATAAAAAAGGGGAAAGTACCTATGTATAAAAGAATGTTTATAGTAGTCTTTTTTATAGTGGCAAGGAACTGGAAACTGAATGGATGCTCATCAGTTGGAGAATGGCTAAATAAATTATGGTATATGAATGTTATGGAATATTATTGTCCTATAAGAAATGATCAGCAGGATGATTTCAGAAAGGCCTGGAGAGATTTACATGAACTGATACTAAGTGAAGTGAGCTAGAACCAAGAGAATATTGTACACAGCACCAAGAAGATTATGCAATGATGATCAATTCTGATGGATATGGCTCTTTTCCACAGTGAGGTGATTCAGGCCAATTCTAGTAGACTTGCGATGGAAATAGCCAGAAAGAGGACTAGGGGGGACTGAATGTGGATCACAACATAGTATTTTCACCTTTTTTGTTGTTGTTTGCTTGGCTTTTGTTTTCTTTCTCATTTTTTCCCCTTTTTGATCTGACTTTTCTTGTGCAGAATAATAAATGTGGAAATATATTTGGAAGAATTGTACATATTTAACATGTATTGGATTACTTGTTTAGGGAAGGAGGAGGTGGGGGCAACAAGGGAGAATAATTTGGAACACAAGGTTTTGCAAGAGTGAATGTTGAAACTATCTTTGCATATATTTTGACAATAAAAAGCTATTATTTTAAAAAAAGTACAGACAATGGAAAAAAGATAACTAAATCATTCAGAGTTGATCATTGTATAATATTGCTGTTACCATGTAGCTCTGCTCCCTTTACTTTGCATCAATTCATAAAAAGTCTTGTCAGGTTTTTCTGAAAGCAGTCTGCTCATCATTTCTTACAACATAATAATATTCCATCACATCATATACGACAACTTGTTCAGTCATTTAATTGATGATTGATAAATATCTCTTCAATTTCCAATACTTTTCTACCACAAAAAGAGCTGCTATCAATATTTTTTCACATATAGGATCTTTTTCTTTTTTTTTTTTTTTTTTTAATATCTTTGGGATACAGATTTAGTAGAAGTATTGCTGGAGTAAAGAGTGTGAGGTTTTATAGCCCTTTGGCATAATTTCAAATTGCTCTCCAAAGTGATTGTATTGTTTGCAACTCCATCAAGAGTACATTAGTGTCCTAGGTTTTCCACATCATCTCCAACATTTGTCATTTTCCTCTTCTGTCATCTTAGCCAATCTGAGGGCAAATATTGCAGTGGAAAGAGTACTGGGAAGAGTCTTCCTGATTTCAAATCTGGCTTCTGACACTAGCTGTGTGACCTTGAGCAAGACACTAAAATCCTGTTTGCCTCAGCTTCCTCATCTGTAAAGTGAACTAGAGATTTTTAAAGTAATATTTTCCCTCACTTACATGTTAAAACAATTTCAAACTTTTCTGTAAGTTTTGAGTTCCAAATTCTATTTCTCCTCTGAGGGAGCAATGTGATATAGATTATATGTTTGCAATCATGTAAAACATTTCTATATTAATCATTTTGTACAAAAAGACAAACAAAAAAAAAGAAAGTGAAAAATAGTCTACTTCAGTCTGTATTCAGATAATATCAAAACTTTTTTGGAAATGGAAAGCAACATAGTAAGTTCCTAAATACTTATTGGATGATTGCATATAAGCTTTCTTCCAGGTTTTTGCTACCTAGTAGATAAATGTGTAACTAATTAAACATCAATTTATGTCCTTGACTATACTGAATAGATAGTCTTGTAGGTATAAAGTGTTCATGAATCCATTTCTTCCAAAAGGGAGGAAGGAAGATGGGGAGAGAAGCTACTACATTTATCCAACCTGGAATTTGTAGCTACTTGTCCCCAGAAACCATTTTGGCTGCATCTGAGGGAAGTGTACTTTCACTATTCGTCAGTCAATGAGTCAGATAAATTTTCTTTTGCTTTGAAAGGCTGGAGTAAAGACTTTGGAATTTTAAGGCAAGTGCAAGATAAGGCATATATGTACATATATAGATATACATATATATATATATTAACTCTAGTAAGCCTTAGACTAAAATTTTATTACTGAACTTGCATACTTGAAACCACTTAATTATCTTTTGAACTTTCTTTGTTTTTGACGTTGTCTTCTGTTACCATAGATAAGGGCCTCCTTTTTAATCTGTTAATCAGAGTGCTTCATATTACCACCTTGATCTTACTGCCCAAAACAGGGGGAGAGAGATAGGGATTCCTTAAAATAAAAAAATGCAATTCATATTTTGTTGGTGAGAAATGACTAGGTTTTAAATAAAATGTTTTCAGAATTTCTCTGTCCAAGGATTTTCTTTCCCCTTTTAGTGTAAAACTGCAAAATAATACCATACCACTCTACCAGATGCTCATGTATTTTAGATTTTCACAGATTTAACTATGAACTTTGATCCTTAATAAGAAAATTAGCCTCTTATTGAGATTTGACTAAAAGGAAATATCTTCCAGTGCTCATATCCCAGATCAGCTATTTCCTAGGCCTGTTGAATAAAACAAACAAATGAACAAAAAAAAATTATAATAGAAGTAGAAAATGACTGACTAACTTATAATTCCTAATAATTTAGTGTAATTATATATCAGTAATATAACATCTTAAGAGATCTGGGAACTAAAGCTTTTTAGAAAAATAACAGTTCCAGTGTGTCAGTAGTCTCCATCTTGTTTAAATAGAAAGATTTTGACCAATTAAAAGACTTCCGAACTGAAACTCCTCAGAGATCTCCCCTGCCCCTCAAAGCCTTATGCCTTAAACTGTTTCACTTAGCACTCTCTTTTGTTCTTTGCAAGGCTGTGCCTGCACAGGTGAATATCATTACTTGACTATTTGAGTAGGAAAATAATAAATTGCTGGAAGTATTGAGCCTAGTATGGTTTTATTCAATTTGGCTTTGTTCCAAACATTTTGACCTCCATCTTAGGAAAATTCTGTCATTTTCATAGTATTCCTATTACCCACAAACACTATCTATATGTATATACAAGTACATGGAAGGCACTGCATTTCAAATGTATATTTCTTTTGAAAGCAAATGACTATTTTTTTTTTTTTTTAATGTTGTGAGGAATTGATACCCTCAACAATGTGGAGGAGTCTTCAGTATGGAAACTTCTCCAACAGGCTGACTTAAAGACTTAAGAGACTTGATGGGGGTGCTGAGAAAGGAAACACTTGAACCAAAGGCTTCTTGGTTTCAACACTAGCTGTTTAATCATTCAACAGAAATTAATTACAAATGTAATAAATACTTATTACTGTGCTGAATGTGGGAGATAAACAAAAACACAGTCCCTGCTGTTCTAAGAAAGCATGCAAAAATTATATATGTGAGGTATATAAATGTAATGGTGGGGGTTGAGGATGAGGAAAGGAAATCAAGAAAGGGCACTTGTAGAAGGTGGCATCTAAACCAAATCTTAAAAGAAGACCTGAGTTAAGATCTAACCTTGTGACCCTGGGCAAGTCATCCAACCTGTTTGCCTCAGTTTCTTCATCTGTAAAATGAGCAAACCACTCCAAGAACTTTGCCATTATTTCTCCAAATGAGGTCACAGAGTCAGACATAATTAAAAAGGACTGAATGACAACCTGCCTGCCTCTGTTTTCTAAACTATAAAATGGGAATAATAATAGTACCTACTTCTCAGGACTGTTGTAAAGATAAATGAGATGATCTTGTAAAGCACTTAGACTTTGTAAAACCTAGCACATAGTAGATACTTAATAAGTATTTGTTTCCTTCTTTCCATCGCTGGGCCTTAATTTCTTCATCTGTAAAGTAAGACATCGATATACCAGGTCTCTGTCTAGCTCTATATTGCTGTGATTTGAAGAAACTAGTAACATTTAAGTATTTATGTTCCTTTTAAAGATAATAATAATAATAATAATAATAATAATAATAATAATAATTGACAACAACTCTTATAGAGGAGGAAACTAAGAAAAGAAGAGATTACATGACTTCCCAGGGTCACACATTTATAAAGTATCTAAGGGAGCATTTGATTCTGGAGCTCTATCCTTTATGTAGGATTTTTGATTTGAGTTGGAATAGGGACTTTTTTTTCCCCTTTCATTGTATCCTCAGCACTTGACACACTACTTGATATATAAGTACTTACTAACTGCTAGTGTTACAGTAGGTAGAACTCTAGGTTTGGAGTCAGGAAGATCTGACTTAAAAATCTGGCCTGAGACACGCATAAGCTGTGTGACCCTGGGCAAATTATTTAACTCTGTTTGCTTTAATTTCACATCACTAAAATGAGCTGGAGAAGGAAATGGCAAGCACTTCAGTATCTTGGTCAAGAAAACTCCAAGTCAGGCATGACTGAGACTCCTGAAGAACAACAACAAATGCTTATTGACCAATAGAGTCACTATACTGTTTTTCAGACCTTTTCTCTAGGAATATGTTTAGTTTTAGATGTCCAATTTAAGAAAGATTTAATAAACTGGAAAGATCTTGAGGAAGAGTACCTAGATGATGAAGAATCTTAAGTCCCTTCTTGTGAGTGTTAATGGAAAGATGTGGACATATTTAGTCTACAGAAGAGAAGACTGAAGGTTGAGGGGCAGGGGTAGGGAAAGCATGATAGCTTTGTTCAAGTATGTGAAAGGCTTATTATGTGAGGAGGAATCAAATTTGTTCCATTTGTCCTCAGACGTCTTGATTAGGAGCAGAGGGGAGAGGTTGCAGACAGATGGATTAGGGACTTGTTGGGAAAAACTCCTAAAGATTAGCTATTGAGAAATGGAGTGGGCTGTCTTAAGAGATATTTGTATGTGTGGAGGGGTCATCTCCCTCCTTGGAGGTATCAAAACCAAAAATGATTGACTCCTTGTTGAGTGTTTCAAATATGGGCCAAACTAGGTGATTGCTGAGAGATCTCTTCTAACTTAAATTTGGTGAATTTGAAGCCTTCTTTTGCCAGTTCTTATGAGAAAAAAGCCAGAGAGGTTATCTAGCCCAACCCCCTCATTTTGAAACTAAGGAAACTAAAAAGGTTGTAGGGTGATTTCCTTATGGAATCAATGACCTTAGCCTCCTCACTAGAATATAAACTCTTTGAGAACAAGGTTTGTTTTTGTAATAGTATGCCCATAGCCTATTACAGTGCTTGGCAAATATTAGGCACTTAATGCTTATCAGAGCAATAGGAATTAAATGAATTTGACAAATAAATGGTCATGACTTTAAAAATAGTTTTAAAAATTTGCTGACTCATCAAAATTTTATTTGCCTTACAGATTTTTTGTTGGTTTTACTTGAGTTTACTAATTTTAAGAAGGCAGAATGGTATGGTGGGGGATGATTTCTCAATTTGGAGTCAGAGGATCTCAAATTCACATGATGGACTAGGCCCTATGTGATCTTGGACAAATTACTTACCTTTCTAGGACTGTTTTCTTACTGTAAAATGAGGGGTTTGGTCTAGGTCATCTCTGAAGTTCCTTCTAGTTCTAAATCTATACTCTTTCTTCAACCCCCATCAAACTACTTTGGTATCTTGTACCACTAATAATTTTAGATTTAAAGATTTAATGGAAAGCACTTACATCTGGAAATTAGAAGAAATGAGTGCTAGCATTTTAATCTCTTTAATTCAGTTTTTTCATCTGTAAATTAGCCAATCAGTATCTATCTTCATCTTTAGCTAATGAAAGCAAAGAAATATGAAAATGATTTCTAGTTCTCTGAAATTTCTAATAAAAATTCCAGGAAGTTACTGAAATTTTTCATCAATATATCTGAATTTCCAAGTGAACATTTCTAGGAAATTTGATTATCTTGCCACCTAATGCAGAATCACTTCTGATCTGTGGACTGATTGGTTCCCCTTCCATTAATCCTGAAGTTGCTTCTTGCCAGCTAGCTCTGATTGGCTGGGAGAGAAGCTCCTCCCCTCCTTTAGAACGTTTTGGTAGAATTTTCATCCCTGCTCCTTTTGTATATGATATGGTTGCCTCGGAGCATGTGCAGACACATGCCTCTTTGTCAGCAGTATGAAGGTCTGCAGATTCTTTTTCCCTATCCCTCTGAAGAGGAGCTGGACATGGAGGTAAGAATGTAAATTCAAATTAAACTCTATAGTCTTGGGGAGGGGGGTGTTGTTTTTAAAGAAATTTGAGATTTCCCACTTTCCAAATCTTGTTTGTTTGATTCACTTAACTGATACTCCTAAAGACTTTTGTAGGTTTCATAAGATTCAGAATTGGAAGGAATCTTAGAAATCACCTAGACCAGCTCTTTCATTTTATAAATGATGAAAGTCTCAGAGGCATGAACTGACTTGCCCAAGCCCACACAAGTTTTGCTGAGATTGATTTGAAACTTGGATAGAGTAGTGTGCTTAATTTGGTTATTCCAAATGGGCTCCATTCTCTCTCCTCTTTCCTCCACCCCTCCATTTCATTTAATTGATTTCATTCAGAAACTGAGATGACAAAGACCATGTTTAATAGTGATTTTTTTTTAAATTTAATGTCCTTAAGAGTGGGACCTATTTCAGGGTTTGTGTGTTTTGTAGGAAGCAGGGTCTAGAATCATTCTTGATTCTGACCCTTATCTCCTAATAGAATCTCTCAGTAGAATTCCTAACTAATGGATTTTGGGTAGAATAATAATGTGTTAAATGTGGAAATATGTTTACATGATTGCGCACATATAACTTATGTCAGATTGCTTGCTGTCTTGAAAGGGAGGATGGGAGAGAGGAAGAAAAAAAATTCCAAAACTCAAAATCTAATAAAAATAAATGTTGAAAATTTTTAAAAATCATATTTAAAAATAAGAAATAATGGTGGCATTTTTAATTAACTCTACTCTATTCCACTAAGGCAAGGGAAGCCTTTCTTTGGAGCAGATAAACTTTACCCAAGTGTGAGAGAGTATATAATGCTTCTTGATCCTGCTGTTTAATTTGCGTTTGGCTCACAGCTTGTTTCTTAATTCTTTTCTTCTAATTTTATTTTACTTTTCTTGATACCTTTGGTTTTTTCAGAAAAATTTTTTATTTTTCATATTTCAGGTGTTGTTTCACTTTTTTTTTCTGTCATCGCTTATAACAAATATTAAAAGGGAAAGAGGAAAAAATTCAACCCAGCAAAATTAACCACTACATAGATTCAGATAATTAGGTACAATATGCTACAAATATAGGCATGAATTTAATTTTATAGCTTAAATTTAGACGATGTCATTGCTTCTATCACAGAAACTGCTTTTTAATATGGTAATAAAAAGTTAGGGAGGAAGGTGTGGAAGGATATAGGATATGTTAAATGAAGCAAAATAAATTGCATAATTCTGATTTAGCATAATTGGGTTTTCTGGGTTTGTTTTTGTTTGTTTGTTTTTTAATCTATCTGGAGCATCCATTTAGAACAAATTTTAGGATATACCTGCAAAGTACAAAAAGGTGTTGAGGCTTAACTTATTTGAAACCAAATACTTTGGACCACACATTTATATTATTCATTCTTCTCATCATCTTGCCAAGTATTCAAGATCTCTGTTTTCAGGTTCTTTTTTTGGCCTTTGTTCAGACTAAAATTAATCAGATTTAGTGCCTATCTCTTTGGGCTTATGTTTTAGAAGGCATTTTTTTTTACATGACTTCTGTTGTCACAGGCGACCAAAGTGGTCTCAGAAAATGGCTGTCAGCAATAGCATTTGTAGAATGCCTTTTAAAGCAAACAAACCTTTTTTTGTTTGTTTGTTTTTAAAGAAGAAATTTTCTCTCCCAACTTCTCCAGGAACATCATTTTAGTTTAGTGAAGGATTTTAGTTTTTTAATTGTTTTATCATCTACAAATTCTAGATCATGTTTTAGGCAAGATGCTAAAACAAATAATTTTTATGAAATCCTCAGTTTACTGTCAGTCACTTTAGCCACAAATTTATTTCTACACAGTAATAGACTAGTGAATTTCTTTGTCTGATGAAAGGTAGCTCTGGAGAACTATGTAGTTATATCATATCAGCTTCTTAATTTTATAACTTAAATTTGGATTATGCCATTGCCTTCACCACCAAAACTGTCAGCTTCTTGATTAGTTTAATAATGAAAGCTTGAGGAGGTTTTTTGTTTTTGGTTTTTTGGTTTTTTGGGGGTTTTTTTGGTTGTTGTTGTTTTTTTGGGTTTTTTTTTAACCAGCCTTAGGCTAGAAGTAGTCATGGGAGATACAGAAAAACTGGCAGGCAAAATACAAACACACATGACACCAATAAAAATGAGTTATTAATTATGTATCTAATCTAATACTAGAAAAAAAACCAGATAATTTTGGCCATTTTATTCATCCATATAAATGGCCTTTTTATGGAAATAAAATCCAAAAAGTTGGCCCTCATTTTCCTTCTTTGCCATAGGAATTAGGTCATTTATCATAACGTACTTACATATACACATATCTAAAAGTTAACTTGTCCAAAACTCAGTTTATTCTTTTTTCTCCTGAATCCTTTCCACTCTATCTTTCATTCAATCGCCACCAAGACAATTATTTTAAAGCCACAGGTCTGACCATATCAACCCCTGTCCTCATCCCCCTGTGTAATTCAGTAAACTTAGTGGTTTCTTATTAACTGCAGGATAAAATGCACAATTCTTTGCTAGGCACTCAAAGCCCTTCATAACTTAATACAGATTTCGTCTACCTTTCTTTCCACCACATACTCTTTGATCCGCTGACAATTTCCTTGCTGTTCCTCAAACAGGGCACTCCATCTTTTGACTTCAGGCATTTAATCTCAGCCTATTACACATGCATAGAATGCTTTTCCCCTTCATTTCTACTTACTGACCTCCCTGGCTTCCTTGAAGTCCTAAATAAGATGTCATCCTCTGTCTGCAAGAATCCTTTCCTAGCTTCTCTTAATTCTAGTGCCTCTTCTATGAATTCTGTATATAACTTGTTCTCTATATATTTGTTTGCATATTTTTTCTGTATATTTGTCTCCTCTATTAGATTGTGAATTTCTTGAATATAGGGATTATCTTTTGCCTCTTTTTGCATCTCTAGAATTTAGCATGATACATAGTAGGTGCTTTGTTGTTCAGTCGTTTCAGTCAGGTCCAACTCTTTGACTCCATTTAGGGTTTTCTTGACAAAGATATTGGAGTGGTTTACCACTTTCTTCTCCAGCTCATTTTACATATGAGGAAACTGAGGCAAGCAGGGTAAAGTGACTTGCCCAGGGTCACCCAGCTAGTAAGTGTCTGAGGTAAGATTTTAACTCAAGAAGATGAGTCTTAGAGGTTAGATTTTAACTCGGTCTTCCTACATCTACCCAGTGATCCATCCATTGTGCCATCTTGCTGCTCTTACTGATGGCCTTTAGTTTCTTTTCCCAATATATTGTATTTTCTTTCCTTGTAAGAAAGAAAAATAATCAAATAGACCAACAAAACACCTGGCACCTGACAGCCAATCCAGTATTTCACTTGTATAGTTATTCCCTGTCTATTCAGAGAAGAGAAATTTGTTTCATTGTTCTTTGAGATCAATTTAGGTCTTTTCAATGAATCTGAGATTGCTAGTTAGCCTGCTGGACAAGATTGAAGATCCTTGAGAACAGGGTCCATATTCTTTTGTTTAATCAGTCATTAAGTTTTTATTGAATATTCATTGTATGCTAAGCATTATAGAAGATCACAAAGAGAGGACTTGTATGCCTTCTCTATTGGGAACTTATTGTGGTTTAATTTGGAAGATAAGACACAAAAATGTGAAAAGTTAGGTAAAGGTATGGAAAATAAGACCACAGAAGAGATGTTATGAGGTGGTTATTAAGATTTCATGGAAGGAGCATTTGAGCTGAGTCTTAAAAACACTACTAGTGAGTCACAGAGAAGGGAAAGGAGGACATTTCAAATGGGGAAAATAGTTTGAACAAAAGCAAGAAGGAGGAAAAGCAGCGGGTGACAGGATGATGAAGTTCATAAAATGTATTGAATAAAGATATGTTTTAGACTGGAGAAGATTCAAGGAAACACTATAACTAACTACAAGTATTGGGAAAGGGAATCTTCAATATAGATGGGTTAAATTAAGCTTAACCTGTTTGAATTCATATGGCAGAACTAGGTGCACTGGGTGGAAGTTAGAAAGAATTGAACTTGGGTTTGAGATTAAGAAAAACCCCTCATGGATTAGTTTTCTAAAATTGGAATGAATTGCCTCAGAAAATACTAGGTTTCTTGTCAGGGAGGTCTTGCAGCAAAAGCTGCTTAATTGCTTCCTGGGTTATAGAGGATATATATTTTTTCTTTTGCATATGGGATGGACTAGCTATTGAACTAGTGAAATTCTTTTAGTCTGTATTTCTAGACCATTATGGATATAATGAGAGGACTCACAAAGGTGAGTAGTTAGAAAAGACTTGTGGAATTTGAGAGATGAAAGACAACTTAATGGCAGTGTGTTCAGTCATTTTTAGTTGTGTCTGACTCTTTGTTGACCCTATTTCTTGGCAAAGATATGGAGTGGTTTGCCATTTCCTTCTTAGTTAATTTTATAGAAACTGAGGCAAAATTTGAACTCAAGAAGATGAGTCTTTCTGGCTCTGGACCCATCACTCTATCCACTTTCCCACCTAAGTCCTTCGATGGCATACCTAAATAAGGTCTTGAGTAATCATAATAGGTAATAATTATAATAGCTATTATTATTACATCATTATAACTTTTTAAAGTAATTTTTTTTATTTTTCAAAATAGGTGCAAAGGTAATTTTCAACATTCATCCTTGCAAAACTTTGTTTTCCATATTTTTTCCCTCCTTCACTTCCCTTCTCTCCTAAATAGCAGGTAATCCAATATAGGTTAAATACATCATTATAACTCAACTATTAGTATCGTCTTTGGCAAATTGAGTCTTTATGGAGCTCAGTTTTCTTATATGCAAAGGAAGGGCATTGAAGTAGATGATCTCCCAGGGACTAGGGCGCCCCCCCCCCTCCCCGTTCCTAGATCTCTGATCTTATTGCAGAAGTCTGTTCATGATAATGTAGCTTGAATTGAGGTAGTGGCAATAAGAAAGCAACTAATGTGCAAGACATTTCAAAAGAAGAATTAACAGGATTTAGGAGTTAATGAAAGAAAGGAAAAAGTCAAATATATATTTGCTAAAAAAATCCATGATTTCATAATCCACTCCTACTGTGGAGATTCCATTTCAGTTAATCAGATTGGAATGGGGCTTGTTTTGATGCTACTTTGGGCTGAAGTTTCCCTACTCATAATGTCAAAGTGTTGTGCTATCCTCCACTGCACAGCTAGAGACACTCTTTGTGATGTATGTATCAAATGTTGGACCTTCTAGTAAAAGTATCTAATGCCTTCAAACTGACAAAGAGAATATATTGCTTGCCTTCCATCTCCTTAGATCAGAATATAGGTCAGACTTCTTGATCTAAAAGGGACAGATCTTTAGCCCTGCCTACTCCTTGATCTATGGTCTAAATGGCATCAGCTCATTGTTCCACCTTATCTATTTTCTAGACACTTGGCCCTGGCTGTTTGTTCACTTAAGGCCAATCCATTTCACATTCCTCTCCTTCAGTCCTTAAGGATAATCTTTCTGTTTGTTGTCTTTGGATTGATTCATATGATTCATCTAGTCTCCTGAGCAGTAAGCATTACACATAATTCTCCTTTTAACACACAGCATGACTTAATAATATAAAAACACTAATAAAAGTAACAATAAATATATATATACATATATGGTATATATGTATGTTTAGAATAAAGTGATCTTGATCTCTCTCTGTCTCTTCCTTCCTCTTTCCCTCCCTATATATTAAAAAAGAGAAAGAGAGAGAGAGATTGCTTAGAAAGAGATTCATAGTGGCACAATGGATGAGTGACCACAGAATAGCTAATACTGGCAAATTTAAAGCCTAAAAAGGGAAGCTAAAACCAAAGGGACAATAGTGTGAACTTTTGACTCATTCTTTTTATCCTTTTAAAGGTAATCACCATATATTGCTCTCTGGTAAACCACTTCTCATTGGGCCTCTTTATCTACTCTGCTGCTGTTCCCAAAGGTTCTCTTATTCCCCCTTCCTAATAGAAATTCCCAAGGTGGGGTGGGAATCTTCCCTTTCCCCCTTCAATCAGTCCCTTTCTACTTTTTCACATTTTAATCTGGGCTTTGAAAACATGCTAATAATGCCACAGGTCACAAAATACCCTGTTTCCCCAGGGAGCCCATACTTGCAATTCAAATTAGTGGATTTCTGGTTTTCTTTCTGTTCTTTTTCTTGTTCTTCTCTTCCTCTTCTTCCTCTTCCTCCACTTACCTCTTTAAATGTCAGGCAGAAGGTGGCTTTGAGAAAGGGCTTAGTTCCATTTGTTTCACCATCCAGAGTCACAAAGACAAAAGGGATGTTAGAAGAGGTATCATGTTATGGAAAAGTTACATGAAGATTATCATTGGGGAAGTTCCATTTCTCCAAGTGATATTTAAATCGGCTCATTGTGGTGAGCTGATCCATCTCTTCTGCCTGGGATCTTGTGTACTCTTTCAGGGGCATCCAGTAGCTTTTGTATTCTTGTACCTTTGCCTTCAGCTCTAAGCTTTTCTATCTAGGCATCATAGGTAGCCACCCCTTGGCTACCTCCCCACTGGATTTGGACACTGGAGCCCCAATGAAGTTAGTTTTCTCTTTCTTTTTCTACTAGCTGCCTTAGTATGTGCCTTGACATGGGTGTTATTTTTCCTTGTCTAATCATGTGTTCAGGTAGCTCAACCACCCTGCTAGGGTGCTGTGACTGCATGACTCTAGAGTGCCTTGGTCTTCCTGGTAGACATCACAATAGTGAATGCTAATGTTAAGAAAAGAAGGGAGAGGATATTGCAGGAGCAGAGAATGGGCAGAGTGGTGAGAATGAATAAGTCTCCAAAGAATACACAGCATATCAGTGAGACTAGAGCCAACAGAACAAAAAGAGAAGGAAGTAACAAGAAATTCAGTTATTAATGAATCTGAAGCCACAGATTTTGGAGCAAAACAGTGAAATGGTGAAAATTGTTTGAAGAAGATTAGTCTTCAAGATTGGGTCCATTTTGAATCCTTTAAAAAAAATCAGTCCCTCTACATGATGGTAGTTTCGTATTTCTCAGATACCAATAGGATAATGATAAGATGGCACTATGAATTTAAGACAACTTTGAGATGAATTTGTATGTTAGTCACAATAGCATATACATACATTTGAAAAATACGAATACATATGTATAGGGGATTTTCAGTCTGCAAAAGGTATGCTTAATTATTTATGGGTTTGAATATATATATATATATATATATATATATATATATATATACACACACATACATATACTCAGATACTTGCTAGTGTCATGGTTTTGTTATAGATAGAAATTAAAAGTATCTCTAGAAACCTCAGAAAAGTTGGTTAATGAAGCTTGTTTTATCAGTATTATGCAGTATATAGGTAACTGGCTCTAATTTGCTATGATCAGCTCTTAACACCATGCCTGATACCTAGAAGGTGCTTAATAAATGTTTATTGATTGATACAGATAAGATATGACCTGATCCACCCAGGTTGGATCTCAGTTTGTAATGGGAAAATTTTGAGGTGTTTCTTGTAGAATTTTTTTGCTTCCCCTCACCCACATTGTACCCAATCCAGAAGTTTGTTTTTTTTAAACTAGTCTTTTTATTACTTGGGGTAGTTTTTTCATATGCTAATGAGGAATTGCTCACAAATGTTAATGAGGAGCTTGTTTGGCTTTCTACTTTGCCAAATAAGCCAGACAAGTAATTTAGAGAGTTTAAAAGCATTACTGTTCTCTTAAGTTGTAACTAACAGTTAAATTAATAACTTTTTACTCTGTAGCACTAATAAGTGAGAGGTCACTAGAGTTCTTGGATTATTAGTCAATGTAAATCTTTGTTGCTATTCTAAAACTTCAGTCGAAAAATTGATCAAAATAAGCCCATAGAAAGTAATCTAAACAGTCTTTATTGAAATATTTCACATGGGAGGAAAAGACATTCTTGGATTTGTTATTTTGAGGATGGCCACCATCTTCTGTTTTACAGCTATTAAATGGAACTTACTTCAGTTTGATCATTTTAATTACTTTTTTTTCTCTCTCCCCCCCCCCCCCCCCCCCAGAAGAAAAGGATTGTGGTTTCGCTTGCGGAGGATACTTCTTTGGTTGTTGGCCTTGTACATTGCCATTCCGTTCCTTGTAAAACTCTGTCCTGGGATACAGGCTAAGCTGATTTTCTTAAATTTTGGTAAGTGACAATTTTCTTTTCTTTTCTTTTCTTTTTTTTTTTCCTTTTTATTTATTTATTTTTTAAATTTTATTTTATTTGCAAAACATATGTATGGGTAATTCTTCAACATTAACCCTTACATAGCTTTCTGTTACAAATTTTTCCCCCCAACTCCCCACCCCTTCCCTAGATGGCAGGATATCCATTACATGTTAATTATGTTAAAACCCTTGACAAATCAAATATATGTATACATGTTTCCAGACTTATCATTGTTGTTCAAGAAAAATCGTATCTACATGAAAGACATCAGATAAAGGAAAAGCAATGTAAGCAAACATCAATCAAGAGTAAGAAAATGATATGTTGTGGTCCACATTTCACATCCCTCTGGATGTATATGGCTTTCTTCAGTGAACAACTGGAACTGGTTTGAGACAATTCTTTGTTGCAGAGAGCCATGTCCATCAGAATTGATCATATAGTATTGTTGTTGCCGTGTATAATGATCTCCTGGTTCTGCTTGTTTCACTCAGCATCAGTTCATGCGAGTCTCTCCAGGCCTCTCGGAAATCGTCCTGCTGGTTGTTTCTTACAGAGCAATAATATTCCATACCATTCATATACCATAATTTATTCAGTCACTCTCCCATTGATGGGCATCCATTCAGTTTCCAGTTTCTAGCCACTACAAAAAGGGCTGCCACAAACATTCTTGCACATGTGGGTCCCTTTTCTTCCTTTATGATTTCTTTGGGATATAAGCCCAATAGAAATGCTGCTGGGTCAAAGGGTATGCACAGTTTGATCACTTTTTGAGCTTAGCTCCAAATTGCTCTGCAGAATGGCTGGATCCATTCACAGTTCCACCAACAATGCATCAGTGAGTGACAGTTTTCAAACCTCTTTGTTAGGATGTTTTTAGTTTTAATTATAATTAGTATTTACATAGCATTGAAAAATTGCAAAGGACTCTTTTTTTTTTCCTTTTTATTTTATTTTATTTTTTTTTTGATTCTCATAAAAACCCTGAGGTAAATACTATAGTTGTTTTCATTTTACTGATGAAATTGAGCCTCATATTATGGATTAGACTAGGGCCTCACAACTGGTATTCAAGTCCAGGCCTTCCAGACTTCTAAACAAGCACTATATCCAACATGCCAAGCTGCCTTTTTAGTCTTTTTTGGGGTGGAGGATGGGAAGAAAAGTGGTCATTACAAAAAATCAGCCTTTGAATTCTGTTTTTTGCTTTCCATTTTCGGCATTCATAACCATTAACAATTCATGCAGTAGTTATTTGTATTTAAATAGCAATTAGTTTGAAAATATTGATATAAATTTTGTGGGTATATATTTAAAATATGGTTTAACATTAGTTATATTTTTTCCAATGAAAATTTTAACTTGAGAAAATTGTTTTTCAGTCATATTTGACTCTTCATGATCCCATTTTTAGTTTTCTTGGCAAAGATAGTGGCGTGGTTTGCCATTTCCTTTTCCACCTCATTTCATAGAAAAGGAAATTGAGACAAACGGGGTTATGTCACTTGCTCAGGGTCACACAGCTAGTACTTGTCCAAGACTAGATTTGAACTCAGCCTTCCTGAGTTCAGCTCTGGCACTCAAATCTACTGCACTATCTAACTGCTCAAGGACCTAATCAGTCTTATTTTGGAGATTGTGAAATAGCAATTTCTCTAACATGAAAAATTTTTAATATTCATCTTATATTTTTTTAAGCCTGTAATATCTTTGATTTTTTTTTTCCTAAGAGATGAATGTTTGCCTTGTAATTGCGGCAAACTCATTAATTCAGTTTTATATGAATGTTTATGTGAAAATTAAAATTCAAGAATATGAAATACAGCATAGATAAAGTGGTATCTAAGCACACTTTGCAGAGTGCTTATAAATAGCAATATCTAATAAAAAGATATTTGTGACTAGGGCTTAAGGTACTGTGAGAATTCTACCAACAATAGAAGGATTAAAAACAAGGAAAAAATCGAAATGCTGATAAAACCTGGAAAAGGCTTAGCCTATATAAACTGTCTTCTCTTTACAGCTTCTCATCATGGTACTGTGCATGAATAAGAAGAATGAGAGTTGAATATTTTATTTTTTTTCCTGACACTTAGAAATGTGGAGTCTTAGGACATTGGGAAGCTGAGATCAAAGATGAAATAGTCTCCAGTGCAAATAGCAATCAAGATGGTGATAATCAAAGAGGTAGAGTGGATGGACAGTTTCATAGGAGTGGAAACATAACTTATAAATCCTGTTGTGAGGAATTAAAAACTGTGGAGAAAAGGAAGGACCTTAGTCTGAGGACAGATGGGCTGATTTATTTGCCATATCTAAGATAATCTTAGGAGTTCAAGGATTTGAAATTCTTTAGAATATACAAAGTCAAGGCACTTTGGGCCTACAGAATGTAAAATTTCTAGTCATTTTGAAGCCACAAAGGGAAAGCACTTTGTGATAATTTAGTAGTTCAAAGATCTGTGATTTCACAGATATGGGAAGTCTTTTCACAAACCAATGTATCATTGAAAAGATTTTTGAGAATAGCCTGAGGTTGAGAGGAGGTACAGCTGGACTTTGAGGAGGTTGGTATATATTATTCTTCACCAGTATGAGACTTAACCAAGCATTTGAACAGGGGAAAAAAAAAATTAAAACATGATAGTGATAGTAAAAACAAAGCTTTTGTTTTAAAGAACTCATATTAAAAATTTACGTCCAAAGAAGAACTGGAACTCTTAATTGAACACCAGATAGATAACTTTGACTATATTAAGTTAAAAAGTTTTTGTACAAACAAAACCAATGCAGTCAAGATTAGGAGGGAAGCAATAAATTGGGAAATCATCTTTACATTTAAGGGTTCTGATAAAGGTCTCTTCTCAAATGGATAAATGGTCAAAGGATAGGAACAGACAATTTTCAGAGGATGAAATTAAAACTATTTGTAGTCATATGAAAAGTTGCTCCAAATCACTATTGATCAGAAAAATGCAAATTAAGACAACTCTGAAGTACCACTACACACCTGTCAGATTGGCTAAAATGACAGGAAAAGATAATGAATGTTGGAGGAGATGTGGGAAGGCTGGGACACTGATGCGTTGTTGGTGGAGCTGTGAACAGATCCAACCATTCTGGAGAGCAATTTGGAGATATGCTCAAAAAGCTATCAAACTGTGCATACCCTTTGACCCAGCAGCATTTCTATTAGGCTTATATCCCAAAGAAATCATAAAGGAAGGAAAGGGCCCCACATGTGCAAGAATGTTTGTGGCAGCTCTTTTTGTAGTAGCTAGAAACTGGAAACTGACTGGATGCCCATCAATTGGAGAATGGCTGAATAAATTATGGTATATGAATGTTATGGAATATTATTGTTCTGTGAGAAACGACCAGCAAGATGATTTCAGAGAGGCCTGGAGAGATTTGCGTGAACTGATGCCAAGTGAAACGAGCAGAACCAGGAGATCATTATACATGGCAGCAACAATACTGTATGATGATCAATTCTGATGGACATGGCTCTCTTCAAAAATGAAATGCTTCAAACCAGTTCCAATTGTTCAGTAAAGAAAGCCATATACACCCAGAGAGAGGGATGTGAAACGTGGACCACAACATAACATTTTCATGCTCTCGATTGATGTTTGCTTACATTGTGTTTCCTTTGTCTGATTTTTCTTTCTTGTAGATACAATTTTTCTTGCACAACAATGATCAGTGTGGAAATATGTATACATATATTCAATTTGTCGAGTATTTTATCATAATTAACATGTAGTGGATATCCTGCCATCTAGGGGGGGAAAATTTGTAACAGAAAGCTTTGTAAGGGTTAATTTTGAAGAATTATCCATACATATGTTTTGCAAAAAAAAAAAAAAAAAATTAAAAAAATTTTTAAAAAAATTTTAAAAATTAAAAAATAAACCTCATATTAACCTAGTTAGGGAACATGATCTATAAATTCAAATCTTCTCTTTCAACTTAATAGTCACTGATATCTTTAAGATCATAAGTAGTTGAAGTAGCTGGATTTAAAGCCAGAGAATGTGGCTTCAAATCTTTCTTTTAATACCTATATGACTTTTGTATAATTTGTCACTTTTGGGGGTGTTGCTTTTTTATCTATGAAGTGGGAAAACTGAACTAAATGATTTTTTAAATCTCTTTGAGCTCTAAATCTAGGGTCATAAGGTTGGGTGGCTAATTTTATCACAAAAGAATTAAACCATGACTTAATGTGGGTTATTAATTATTTAATACTTTGAATTCAGTTCAAATTTAAACTATTATTCTTTAATAAAGAAGCTTGCCTACTTTATGCTCTTTTGTTTAGATCACAAGGTCAGGTAGAACTAGAATTTTATCTTTTCTCTAACTTCAAAATCTTGGGACTTCATTTAGTCAAGCCAGAGCAACATACTCATTGTTTCTAATCTCGTTTGGAATAAATAGATATTACCATCAAAAAGTTTCTCTGTAATCTGGTCTTTGCTGAGTAGAAACTTCACTGCAGACTTCTAGTTCAAAAGACAGTAAGAGAGGCTCTTTCTTTACATAGTTATGGAATAAAGCATAGAAAGTGGGGAAGTATTTTTTCTTTTAGAAATAGTAGTATCCTTAGAGGCAGAAACTAATATTGTTCTTGCATTGCAGCTTTTCTTCTGATTTGCCTTCAGATTATAGAAATTCTAATGGTATAGTATTATAAATGATTTTACATTAAATTTTTTTCCCTCAATGCTGAGTTTTTAGAAATAAGTTGTATGATATAAGGGCTGAGGAGCAATAGTTTACTGGGCACTTTATCTTATCATTTTGTTCATTTTGTGTGTGTGTGTGTGTATTTTTTTTTAAACACGGTTTAAAAGTTCTGATTTTTCAGGGAAGACTCCAAACTTCCCCTGAATTTTTCCTTCCCCCCCCCCCCCCACACCATCAGATCTTATAAATTCATAGATTCAAGGTTGGAAGAGATCTAGACTAGTTATTTCTTTTTGTACAGATGAGGAAATAGTAAAGTGTTTTATCATAGATCACTCAGCAGTAGGAGCAGTAGCATTTGTATTAGAACACAGGTCTTCTGGTTTCTATTGAGCTACCCCATAACTTCATTTTCTCCACCCCACCCACCTCATACATATACACTCTGTCTCTCTCTCCCCAAAAGATTAAAATAAATATTTATTGATCATTTATGTGATGTGTCAAACATGTGGCTCAGTGCTTAAGTTCAGCTAGAACAAATTAAGTTGTGATTGGGAAATATTTAGCAAAATAAGTCAAAATACAATAAAATGTAAATAATACTACATTTTAAAACTAAGTCATATGCAGCCCACAGAGGCATGGATGGATTATAGCCCCTGTTTCTATTTGCGTTTGAGAAGACTATACTTTCTTTTGTAGGCCTTGGGTAAATACTTGAAGTTTTTTCTTTTTTTTTAAGCAGGGAATTAACATCAAAAAATATATATTTGGAATATGAATTATGAGTATATGACTGGAGAGAGGGAAACTAGGTAAGGGATTGTTACTGTAGTCTTAGTGAGAACCTACTGGGATGATGTCAGTGGGAGGCTATAAAATGGGATAGATGTGATAGGATAGCTGGGGGGTAGATTGTAGATTTAGAGTTACAAGGAATTTTAAAAGTCATCTACCTTCTTCCTGTTTTACATATGAGGAAACTGAGACCCATGAGTTAAACAATTTAGCCATATTCTCCCAGGAATTAGAAGTAGGATGTAATCCAAGGTCTTTTTACTGCAAATCTAATATTTCTCCCAATCAACAGGTGTTAGTAACTAATTCAGTTAATTTTTGCAAAGCACTTTGCAAATATCTCATTTTATCCTTATAGTAACCTTGGGATGTGGGGGCTATTATTATCCCCATTTTATGGATGAGGAAACTGGGGCAGACAGATTATAGTTTGTCCAAGGTCACCTATTTAGAGAGTGTGCCAGTGAAATTTTGAATTCAAGTCTTCCTAATGCCAAGTCCAGCATGGTTCTATCCACTGAGCTACCTCATTGGCGTTTTTAATACATACACAACCACACACCCATGTGCACATATATATACAAGCACACATATTATATTTGGACCACAGATACAACCACAAGTGATTGCTTTTCTTCTCTTCATTTACTTAAAGGCTGACCTTAGGCTTCAGCCCTGGTTAGTTCCCATTCCCTGAATTTCTTCCCCAGATGTCTCCTGTGGTGATCTGGCCACTTCTGTAATAAATGGACTTTGCTTTCTTTGCTCTAAAACCCTTCACATCACAATCTTGTTAAGTATTAAACAAGACCCTATCTTGAGGTATGTTGATTTTTCAAATTTTGTTTTTCATATGCCTTCCTTCCTGTAAGTGATAAAATTACAGGTTTGACATATGACATGTGACATGACATAGATGATTGCAGTATTTTACTCGTAAGTCTTTGTTTGACTTGCTTAGTTAGCTAAGAGTAATGTTTTATCAATTTTTTGACTTGCTGGTGTAATTTCAAACCACTTCCTAATCTGGGGAAATTGCCAGATAGGAATTCTAGTTATCTATTCTGTCTTACAGTCACATACCATTTTTTACCTGTTGCATTAATTGCTAGTTAAATACACACACACACACACACACACACACACACACTTTACTATATTAATTTGATATGTTGCTAAACAACTGGTTTGAAGGTCATGTCTTTCACAGTCATTATGAAAGTAACCCAATTTTTTGATACCAAAACCTAATTAAAATTATCCAGAAATTCTTGTATTGTTTTAGTAGACCTTATTAAGTATCTACTGATTATAGAGTATTGGGCTAGATACTAGAAATGCACAAGTTTTTTTTTTTGTTTTTTTTTTTTTTTTTGAGTTAAATGCTTAAAGGGGGAAAATAAAGAGTACATTTCTCTTTTAAGATCTCTTTTAAAAATTTATGCTCTAATATCTCTCTGTGATTTGGAGGGAAGGAATTTTGGATTTGTTCAAAGAGCATAAGCTATGGCAGTGTTTACCATCTCAGAGTTCAGATGTGAGTCTAATGACAGACTCGTTGTTTGTCCCAAGGATCAGCCTAGCTATACCCAGAAAGGGGCCAGCTGATAATTTTATTCTTTGGCCACAACCACTCATGAAAAGTTTAAGGTGTGGAAGGGTTGTCATCTGTATGGGTAAGGGTGTATCTGTAAGGATGAAATCATAGATACTTGGAAAACTGAAGTAATACAGGCATAACCTGCTTTAAGATAATGAGAAAATATTTTTAATAAGCAGATTTGACTCTGTATAAAGGACATGACTACTATATGACTTTAAAAATAGCATTTTCTTCTTCACCCACCTCAATATTTAAAGAATGTCAACTTGTGAAAACATAATAGATATTTACAGTACTAGAATCTGAATTCTTATCAGAAATTACTTTCCCTTTGGCCCAGATCTATGTCTGTTGGCTATTATTTGTATTCTTGGGTCAGCAGACTACTTCCTGAAATCAGCACTTTCTTGAGTTCTAGTCAGGATGAGGTCTTTCTTTCCATGTCTATTTATTGTTGCATCATAGACACTTATTCAAATGAGGGACAAATTTTTCCCCTTTCCTGGTTAGTTAGCTCTGAAATATAAGCATAGAGTTCTAAGGGATTTTGTATGTCACTGAATCTGTGAAATGAGGGGGTTGGAAAACATGAGCTCTGAAGAACCTTCCACCTATAAATCTGTAGTCCTGTGTTTTAGTCCAGAGCAGTAATGGAGGAGGGAACAAGAGGGCCCCAAATTACCCTGCTGGAATGGGGGCAAAGTCGATGGAAGAGAGAGGGTGAGGTGGTTGTTACAGGGATGAAACTGCCCACATTTCTGCTTCCTCATTTGTATATGCATATATACATGTCTGTATAGAGACAGGAAGAGATTATTTGTATTTAGTCCCAGGTACTGGAAGAAAGGTCTTGAGAAATAGGGACAGAATTGAAGCAACTAAGTCAATGCTACCCCTGTCATTACTTAAAGGATAAGCTGAAAGAGAATTAATTGGCTTTCTACCACAATCTCCCATCTATTTTCATAGCATTTCTGGGAGGTCCTAGCCTGGCCTCTCCTTTCCTTCTCCCATTCCCCCCATTTCAACAAGGTTTATGGTCATTCCCCCTTCTACTGTAGCATCCCATGACCCAGACCTGACCATATGCTTTAATTAGCAATAACATTTGATGAAAATATGAAGCTGTCTCTTGGATCTTCTCCCCTTCACAAACATCTGTATTTCACAAAGCTATCTATATTCTCTAATCCCTCTGCTCTTCTCCACCATGTTTGAATCCTTAGCAATCTGGTTTTCAACCCCTCCACTAAACTGAAACTACCCTCTCCAAAATTGCCAATGATGCTTACTTGCTAGATTTAGTAGTTTTTTTAGCCTTCATTTTTCTTGATTTCCCTGCAACTTCTTGATTGTGTTAACCGTAACCCTCTACTCTCCTGAGGGTGGATATTTTCTTTATGCTCAGATTTTGAGATACATAAGTTTTCTTCTGCTTTTCTTTTTATCTGGTTGATTCTTCTCAGTCTCCTTGACTTCTCTTTTATGCAGAAATATACCTCAAAGCACCTCTACACTTTCTTTCTTGATGATGCCATCAATTCCTTTGGGCTCAACTGTTGTCTCTATGCTGATGATTTCCAGATAATATATCCAGTCCTAATCTCTCTCATGGACTTCAGACTCACATCACCAATTAATTGCCTATTGGACATTACCATTATATCTCAAGCTTAATATGTCTGAGACCGAACTTATTATCTTTCCTCTTAAAACCATCCTTTCTCCAAAATTCCCTATTCTATTGAAAAAAAAATCATCTGTCTTTCCAACCACCTGAATTTACAACCTCAGCAGAAACATCTGCCCTTCTCCTCCCTCCCTGCTCCCTAGTGACTTGCTGTGTCTTGCCAGTGCCACCTTCACATCTCTCTCATCTGTCCCTTTCTCTTCATCTGGAAGGTTACCACTGTCATTCAATCCCTCTATTTCAGCTATTGCAATAGCTTCTTTACTTAGTTCCATTTTAGCCTTTTCCCTCTCTATACTGTCCTCTCTGTAGCTGCCATTGAATCTTCTTAAAGCACTAGTGTGGTTGTTTCTCTCTTAATGGAGGACTTTCAATAGCTTATTTCCCATTAACTTCTTCCATTCTATTTTGCTGCAAAACTGACCTATATGCTAATTTCCAATCTTGACCCATCTCCAACTCATCTGCGCAGGTTTTCTCCCCCGCCATGCCTGGAACATTCTCTTTCCACCTTTATTTCCTAGAATCTCTTTTTCTTCAAGCCTTGGTTCTTCAAGAAAAGTTAGTGTCTTCTCCCTCCTCAGAATGCTAAATAAATTTTCTGGGTACATGTTGGATCTCATCAGTAGAAGGTAAACTCATTGAAAAGTGGGACTATTATTTAATTTTGTCTTTGTATTACCAGCTTATTTTGACACAGTGAATTGCACAAAGCAAGAATTTAATAAATTCTTGTTGGAATGGATTAGAAGTGGCTAGTTGATCCTCAAGGGTGAGCTCCTCCACCTGGGTCATATCAGCATCTTAAATTTAAGGGCACCTTTCCTTCTTTTTGCCCCTGGTAAGAAAATTCCTAGTTATGTCTCTGGTCTAGCCTAACTAGTATCTTCACTTTACAGAGGAGAAAACTAAGACCCAAAGGCAGGGTATGGCTTGCTTAACATTTTAGAGCTAATGAGTAAGAACAGAGATTTAATTTAGTTCTAATTCCTGGGTCAGAGATAATAGCTAACATAATATAATAGAGATATAAAGAGATAATAGCTAACATTTATATATATATATATTTGCCATGTACCATACATTTTTTTAAATTTTATTTTATTTGCATAACATATGTGTGGGTAATTCTTCAACAATAACCCTTACATAGCTTTCCATTACAAATTTTTCCCCCCAACTTCCCCACCCCTTCCCTAGATGGCAGGATATCCACTACATGTTAATTATGTTAAAATATTGGCAAATCGAATATATGTATACATATTTCCAAACTTATCATTGTTGTGCAAGAAAAATCTTATCTACACAAACGATATATCAGATAAAGGAAACACAATGTAAGCAAACATCAATCAAGGAGTATGAGAATGTTATGTTGTGGTCCACATTTCGCATCCCTCTCTCTGGGTGTATATGGCTTTCTTCAGTGAACAATTGGAGGTGGTTTGAAACATTTCATTGTTGAAGAGAGCCATGTCCATCAGAATTGATCATCATATAGTACTGTTGTTTCCGTGTATAATGATCTCCTGGTTCTGCTCATTTCACTCAGCATCAGTTCATGTAAGTCTCTCCAGGCCTCTCTGAAATCATCTTGCTGGTCATTTCTTATAGAACAATAATATTCCATAATGTTCATATACCATAATTTATTCAGCCATTCTCCAATTGAAGGGCATCTATTCAATTTCCAGTTTCTAGCCACTACAAAAAGGGCTGCCACAAACATTCTTGCACCATGTACCATACATTATGCTAAGTGTTTTACTGTCATTTCATTTGATTCCCACAAAAATCTTGGGCAGTGGGTACTACAGTTATCTCCATTTAAGAAACTAAGGCAAACAGCTTAAATGGCTTGCCCAGTCATAAGCTAATATGCAGCTAGGCCAAAAGATGAATTCAGATCTTCCTCACTCCAAACCTTGCATTCTGTCCACTCCAAGTTATTGTCTCTAGATTAAGTTCACTTTTTAAAAATTATAACTAGCTCCCCTGAACTTGGCATGATAGGAGGGGAATCTATTGTTATTGTTTGTTTCCTAACAGTATTTGTTGCCATTTTTTTCTTCCATCCCTAACCTTCTGCCTCATTTCCTCTTATTCCCTCTTTTGTAGTAAGTATTCAGCACTTCTAAGTTACTGATGTCAGTTGAAGTCAGCTAGAATCTAGTGATTTAAAACCCATTCAGAAATCTGTATTTCAAGCAGTATTTATATTTCATTTTCTATATATGCTTTATTTTTTTTTTCCATTTAACTTTCTGTACAATATGATAGAGGGAAACTAGAAGACTGAATGTAGAGGCAAGATTTGAACTCAGGTCTCCTTCCTCATCCTGTCTTCTGAGGTCTAGCAACAATATCAACTATATCAAGGTAGGGCTACTCCTCTTGATCACCTCCTGGCTATTTGACAATGAGCAAATCTCTTTATTTCTTTAATCAAGTCACTTTACATCCTTGCTTTGTCCATCTGTGAAATAAGAATAACATTTATACTTCTGTGTGATTCTGCAGGTTTCACTCTTCATCAGTTTATACAAGTCTTCCATGTTTCTCTGAATTCCTAATATCCTATTACAGTAATATTCTATTATATTCATATCAAAGTTAATTTTAAAACCCTTCACATATTTCAGTGTGAAATTAATGCTATTATTATTTCATGTTTCTTTCCTATCTTTACATGTGTAGAATGTTTCTGCCTTAATGACATTCCTAGATTTTTGGGAAACTGCTTCTGTTGCAGCCAGTTTGTCTTGTCCAGGTTATATTCTAAAGGACTGCCTATTTGTAGTCTATTGGCAAGGCAAGGCCCTTCAAACCTGAGAAGCACTCTTTTTGTACTTGGGTTATAAAATAAACAAGTTTGAGCTCGGTTTGAGGTTGAAATCTCTTTAAGGATCAGTTGTAAGAGTTTTTATCAGTTAAACTCTGTGTTCATTCCCCCTTGATATCGAGGTTTTAATTACTTGGTAGTGGTGCAAAAAATTCTTGAGTTAGCCATGTAGTTTGTATTAGAATACCTGCCTTTGACTCTCACCCCTAATTCCTGTACCTATCTCAGTTGGCTGGACTGGCAGCTCTCCAGCATGCCCTAACTGATTGCAAAAGTAACAGTATGTGTTTGTGCTGTAGTCAATTGGGATTGGCAGGAGCTTATTCATGGTTAAGGTATAAGGGGTAAGAGAAAACACTACATTTCATAGGCTTTTCATTGTGGGAATCACCTATTCCCCATATTATACATTATGAAATCAGTTCCCCATTGTTTGTGGCTATCAGTTTTTATAATCATAACACCCTCTTAGAATTGAATGATACCTTGTAACTATAAAGAGGAAAAGGACCTGAAAAGTCATCAAATCCAGGCCCTTCATTTTATTTTATTTATTTATTTATTTTTATAAAGCTTTTGATTTACATAACATGAGTGATTTTTCTACGTTGACCTTTGCAAAAACTTTTTTTTCCCAAGCTTTTCCCCTCCTTCCCCCCACCCCTCACCCCTAGATGACAGGTAATCTAATACATGCTAAATAGGATAAATTATATGACAAATACAGTACATGTATACATATCTATACAGTTATCTTACTGCATAAGAAACATCAGATCTAGAAAGAGAAGAAGAAAAAACAACCTAAGAAGGAAAACAAAATGCATGGAGATATTCACAGAAAGCGTTAAAATGCTGTGTTGTGGTTCACACTCAGTTCCCACAGGCCTCTCTCTGGATGTATATGACTATCTTCATCACTGAACAATAGGAACTGGTTTGAATCACATCATTGTTGAAGAGAACCATGTCCATCAAAATTGATCATCGTACAGTCTTGTTGCTGTGTATAATGTTCTCCTGGTTCTGCTGATTTCACTCAGCATCAGTTCATGCAAGTCTCTCCAGGCCTCTCTGAAATCGTCCTGCTGGTCGTTTCTTACAGAGCAATAATATTCCATAACATTCATATACCATAATTTATTCAGCCATTCTCCAATTGATGGGCATCCTTTCAATTTCCAGTTTCTTGCCACTACAAAAAGGGCTGCCACAAACATTTTTGCACATGTGGGTCCCTTTCCCTCCTTTGAAATCTCTTTGGGATATAGGCCCAGTAGAAACACTGCTGGGTCAAAGGGTATGCACAGTTTGATAACTTTTTGAGCATAGCTCCAAATTGCTCTCCAGAATGGTTGGATCCGTTCACAGCTCCACCAACAATGTATCAGTGTCCCAGTTTTCCCACAGGCCCTTCATTTTAGAGATGAACATTTTAGAGAGACTTGTTAGCCTAGATTGTTGCAAGAGTCTATATAAAAACTAAGAATTTGAACTCTGTCTTGATTCAAGCCCAGTATTTCTATCTACTGTGTACTTAATTGCCTCTGAAGATTATCTGTTTATATAATAGTTATTGATAAAGCCTTTTAGATAAACTTGCTAAAAATTCTGCCTTCCCTTCCCCCCTCCTTTTCCTGTTGGCTATCAATTTTGGCTAAATTCATTTTCTTTTTCATTTTATGTAATCGGGGCAGCTAGGTGGCGCAGTGGATAGAGCACCAGCCCTGAAGTCAGAAGGACCTGAGTTCAAATCTGGTCTCAGACACCTAACATTCCCTAGCTGTGTGACCCTGGGCAAGTTACTTAACCTCAATTGCCTCAGCAAAAAGCAAAAATAAAAAATAAAATAATTTTATGTAATCAAAACTATCTATTTGACATCTCATGATCCTTTCCATCTTTTGTTTGGTAATAAATTCTTTCCTTATCCATTGATCTGACAGGTGTATTTTTCCATGTTTCCCTAATTTTCTATCACTCTTTATGCCGTTTTTGTCATCTTTGTCAGTTTGCTGAGTGTGAGATAAAGCCTTGTTGTTTTGGATTTGCATTTCTCCTATTATTAGTGATTTGAAACATTCTTTCATATTGTGAATACTTTGTAGGTTTTCTTTTGAGTACTATTTGTTCATATCCTTCATTTATCTCTTGGGAAATGGCTATTAGTTCTATATATTAATTATTTATATCTTCGACAAAAACCTTATAAGAGAAATTTGATAGGGAGATTTTTCCCCCTATAAACCATTTCCTTCTTATCCTAGACATTAATTTTGTCAGGAAGATTTTCAGTTTCATATGATTCAAGCCATTTGTTTTATCTTTTGTAAGAGATATATTGTTTAGTTAATAATACATTTCCTACCCATAGGTGTGAAAGGTATATGATTTGCTTCTTCTCAGATGTTTTAATAATTTAAGAATTTAATAATATTGAGATCAGTCATGAATCCATTTAGAATATATTATGGAATTAATGGTCTAAACCTGTTTGCCAGACTGCTTTTCAGTTTTTTTTGGTGCAGTTTTTATCAAAAACTGGGTTACTGAGTTTCATCTTTAATAAACTTCTCTTTTTGTCTGTTCTGTTTTATTAATTGTTTTTTCCTATTTTTGACTAATACCAGATGGTTTTGGTAACTGCAGTTATGTGGTGCAATGTCACTGACCCTGGAATCAGGAAGAGCAGAGTTCCAATCTGGCTTCAGACACCAGCTGTGTGACCCTGGGAAAGTAACAACAGTGATTGCCTCTCCCCAGAACACCCCCCCCCCAAAAAAAAAGAAATGACAACTGTTGCTTTACAATATAGTTTGAGGTCTGAAAGTGCTATTCACCTTTTATTCTCATTATTTGCATTTATATTCTTGATCTTTTTTTGTTATTATCATAGTACTTAAATGATGAATATAAAGAATTCAGAAAATCATAGAAAGATTTATGTGAATTAATGTAAAGTAGATTAAGAAAGATAAGGAAAACAATGTAAACAATGACAACAACAAAGATGGAAAGAATAATACTATACAAGCTTTTTTGTGTGCTTTGATAGATCAATCCCCAGATTATTTTATACATTTTGTATTTATTTGAAGTAAGATTTCTTTCTGTTTTTGCTTTTTATATTTTTTTTTATATAAAAATGCTACTGATTTTTTGAGGGTTTATTTGAAACTGTTGTCTCAGTATCTTTGCTGATCTAGGATTTTCCAAGTATCCCATCATGTCATCATCAAATAGATATATCTTCTTTTTATCTATCTTTTATTTCTTTTTCTTGTTTTATCACTGTTGCTAATATTTCTAGAATTATAATGGAGAAAGTGGACATCTTTTTTCTACTCATTTATTGGGAAAGGTTCTAGTGTATTTTTTGATAGGAAGAAACATTTTATTTCATATATATTGCTCTGAAAATCAAAATCTGTTAAAAACAAATGATCTCTAATGTCTCTTACAAGTCTGCATCTATAATCCTCTGATCTTTTACCTCTCTGATCAATATAGGAATAATTAATTATAAGTGTTAATTTTAGGGGCCGATCAATTTCTTTGTCTCTGTCTCTCTCTCTCTCTGTCTCTCCCTCTGTCTCTGTCTCAATTTGTATTTAATAGGTTCCTCTGTCTGTATCCTTTGGAGTTTTCAGCTGCCAAACTTTGAGTCATTCTGGCTCATCTAACTCCCTTCAATTCCAACTAGAAGCTGTTAAATAGCTTTAATGAATTACTTTCTTTATGCTTTTGTCCATTTCCTTTATAGTAATTTTTCTTTGTAGAGCTTCTTGATAGTTACTGGATCCATTCCAAAATCAAAGATCTTTCAAATAGGAACTAAAACTTGAAAATTATATGAGACTATTCTATTAAAGGTATAACTTGGCTTCTCATGCCTAAAATTCTTTGGTTTAGGATGTCTTGTTTGGATTAATTTGTTAAAGCTCATGAAATTAATCCTTTAAATGAGAAGAAATCTTTTTTTTTTTTTTTTTTTGTCAATTCTTTTCCATTGTGGGATTTAGGGTAATTTGAGCATTCATAAACTAATACTTATTAAGAATCTTAATGTGCATGTTATTGAATCATATAGATTGTATTATACTTGGGATACTTAAGAAATTTGATTGGGGGAAAAAAAGTTATTTTTTAATTTAACTCCTTGTGATAAAAAAGATCATTTAAATATGAAGAAAAAAGTAAACAAGCATGTATTAAGAACTCACTGTATATCAGATTCTTTTAAAATTACTTTTTCATTTGATCCTCACAACAGCCTTGGAAGATAGGTACTGTTGTTATTTTCTTTTTTGCAGTTGAGGAAACTAAATAACTTGCCCAGAGCCACACAGCTAATAAGTTTTTGAGGCTTTCTGAGGATTTGAACTCAGCCTGTCTTGATTCAAGCCCAATATTTCTATCCAAATTGCCTCTGAAGACTATCTGTTTTCAGGTTCTAATATAAGCATGTATGACTTCTGAAGTAGTCTAATAGATTTTGAAATAAAGTGTCAAAAAAAATGTTTTTCTTAGAAGCTTGGATTATTGAATTTCTAAAATTCAAAAAGTTCTCTAAAAATGGAGTTTCGCCTCAAAAGGTATTTCTTATTTTGAGGGGGGTGTCAAAATAAATACATCACAGATTGATCATCTTTCCACATATCTTTTTTCTATTGTCTTACCTCCTTCCCTCTTTATTATATCTCTTTATCTAAAGTCAAAATACTATCTTTTTCAACAGTTATATTCAGATACAATTTTTTTTACCCATTTTAATTTCTTTTATTGTTACTTTATATTTATTTGTGAGTATGCTTTCCCTTTACTTAGTAGACCATTATAAAAGAAAGAGAAAAGAATTTCTCAGAACAAAGCAATATATGTCTAACAATATATGCAGTACACTACTCCTAGCTTCCCAAGATCAAGCTTGGTATGTAATTTTCAACTTTATTTATTTTGTTATTATTATTATTAATTTTTTTTTTTTTTTTTGCTGAGGCAATTGGGGTTAAGTTACTTGCCCAGGGTCACACAGCTAGGAAATCTTAAATGTCTGAGACCAGATTTGAACTCGGGTCCTCCTGACTTCAGGGCTGGTGTTCTATCCACTGCGCAACCTAGCTGCTCCACAATTTTCAACTTAAAAAAAAATAATGATACCTCTTATTCTTACATCAGTTTTTTAATATATCTCTTTCTTCCCCTCCCAGGGAGTCCTCCCTTATGTGAGGAATAAAATAGTGGAGATGAATGAATTTTAGCAGAACTAAATATCACACCAAAAAGTCTGACATTATATGCAATTTCCATACTCATGTTAATTTCTATAAAGAAGATAGAGAGGTGCATTTTCATTGTGGTTGGTTTTGTTGTTATTATTCTTTCCATCTTTGTTGTTGTTATTGTTTACATTGCTTTCCTTATCTTAATCCACTTTACGCCAATTCACATAAATCTTCCCATGATTTTCTGAATTATTTATATTCATCAAGTACTATGATATTATAAAATGTTCATGTGTCACAATTTGAAGATCTGAGTTCAAATCCAGCCTCAGATTCTAATACATACCTGCGTAAACGTGAGCAAGTCACTTAACCTCTGTTCTCCTTTCGTGAGGACAATAATAGCACGTACCTCTCTGGCTGATTGTGAGGATCAAATGAAATAATATTTGTAAAGCACTTAGCATAGTACCTGGCACATAATAGGCTCTATATACATGTTAACTATTGTTATTATTGTCATAACTTCTCAAAATTGTAACTTTAATTCATATGGGAATAACTCTGAAAATCTCTAAGAGCTGAGGTAAACAAATCGGTGTACAGGAACACCACAAGCAAATTAAGTATTAGTATCCTTGAAATGCTATGATAAATTACTTGTCTTTTTTTTTTTTAAATAAATTCTCTTCAGAAAGAAATTTTGTAGGAATCCTATAAATGATGATCTTCCCAAGCCATACCTCATTCAGATGGCCCTGTTGAAATCTCTCAAGAGGCAATTAAACATTTAACCTCTCATGAAACATTTTAAAATACATCTAACAAGTTTCTAGGGAATATGGTTCATTTTTAGAAATTCTCATCATGGTCAATTAAACCAATCTTTTTGTTCCTTTAACTCTTAATTGCTTCAGACTTTCAGCAGTCTTAGAGATAACTGCTTTTGTCTAGGCACATGAAAGACAAAATTAATATGACTTTTCTGTAGATACATCTGTCCTGTATTTCTAGGCTACTGGAATTTCTTAAGTATGAATTACAAACTGTGATGTAAATTGATTGCAAGTACAGTACTTTAGTACAAAGTAAATACTTAGAATGGAAATAATTTTTTAGAAATTTAGAAATAATTTGAATCTGTTCTTTTTTCATGCAAAATTAAGATCTTGTTTGTGTTAGTGGAAGCAGTACTAGATCTGAAGTCATAGAATCTACGTTAGGAGGGATCTTGTGGACTCTCTAGTCCGAAATGATTTTTGAATAAGATTCTTTTTATGAAATCTCAAACAAAGAAATCATTTGGCTTTTTTTTTTTAACTTTTGGTAATTTAAAAAAATTATATATTTTCAACCTTTACTTTTATAAGATTTTGATTTCTATGTTTTCTCCTTTTGTCCTCTCATCCCTTCCCAAGAGGACAATCAATCTGATATAGGTTATACATATGCAGTCATACTTAACATATTTTCATATTAGTCATGTTGTAAAAGAAGAATCAGAACAAAAGGGAAAAACCATGAGAAAGAAAAAAACAAAAAACAACCAAAAAAGGTAAAAATAACACGCTTTAATCTACATTCAGACTCCATAGTTCTTTCTCTGGATGTTGCTAGCATTTTCCATCATCATGAGTCATTTAGAATTGTCTTAGATTATTGTAGCTGAGAAGAACAAAGTATATAAAAATTGATTATTTGCAAATGTTGCTGTTACTGTATACAACATTCTCTTGTTTCTTCCGTCAGCATCAGTTCATGTAAGTTTTTCCAAGTTTTTTTGAAATCTGCCTGCTTATCATTTCTTATAGAACAATAATATAACATTATTTAGTATACCATAACTTATTCAGCCATTCCCCAATTGATGGGTATCTCCTTGATCTCTAGTTCTTTGCTACCACAAAGAGAACTGCCATAAACACTTTTGTACATGTGGATCTTTTCCTCTTTTTTTTTTTTTTTTTTAAATGATTTCTTTGGGAGACAGACACTGGTTCAAAGGTATGCACAGTTTTATAGCCCTTTGGGAAGTCATTCGGCTCCTGATCAGGGGAAGCCTAGCACTTCATAGGACACTACCCATTCTACTTTTGGACAGTTCTAATTGATCAGTTCTACTCCTTATTCTGACTTTTGCTTTCTAGCTTGAAGCAGATCTCACAGCCTTTCAGATATTTATAGACAGTTGTTGTGTCCTCCGTTAAGTTTTCTCTTGTTCCATGTTCAAAATCCCCACTTAACGTTAGTTGATTTTCACATGGCTTCATCTCAAGGTCCTTTACCCTCCTGGTCATCATTTTCTAGACACCCTTCAACTTGTCTATCCTCTTCCAAAAACATGCCTACAAGTGAACACTATGCTGTAGTCGTTGTCCACAGGGCAGGACTAAGGACACCAATACCATCTTCTTGCTTGTTCTGAATGCTACATCTTTTTCAAGACAATCAAATATTACATTTGCTTCTATTTCTTTTTTTGGTCTACTTCGTATTAACTGTTGAGTAATATTGAACCAAAAGTCTAGAAAAATCCTCAAAGCGTTTTGTCTTCTTCCTCTGGATATCCACTTTCAGAGTTCAGCATGGATTGAGGATTCTGTGATGTCCTAAGGCTAAAAAATTCATCCTGCATGTGGACAGTGTGAGTCTTAAATTGCCTTGGACAAATCACTACTTCTAAACCTCAGTTTCTTTTTCTGTAAAATGAAGGAATTACTTTGTAGCTCTAAATCTAAGGAAAAAGACTAATCTCAATTAGATTGCACTTAAAAATAATATTCTTAGGTTCTGTAGATTTGTTATAGGATTCTATATTTATGGGATTTTTTTTTCCTCTACGACATGAAATATTCAATAGTTTGGGTTACTAATTAGACATGGTAAGTCAGAGAGAAAGAGAGAAATATCAAAGATCAAACCAAAGTTTCAATTACTGGAGATGGGTTGAATAGTGGTACCATGAATAAAAATAAGGAAAAAGCAAGAACATATATAGGAAAAATATAACATGCTTAGTTTTAGACATGTATTTGCAATGTCCATAAGTTATTCAGGTGAAGAGATTCTACACATAATTGAATATATAAGTCTGGAGCTCAGGAGAGAGGTCAGGGCTGGATATATAGAGTTAGAAAATGTTGCAATGAGGTGATTCAAAGCAATTCCAATAAACTTGTGATGAAAAGAGGCAACCTCATTCAGAGAGAAAATTATGGAGACTGAATGTGGATCAAAGCATTGTATTTTCACCCCTTTTTTTGATGGTTTGTTTGCTGATGGGCTTTTTTTTTCCTCCTTTTGATCTGAATTTTTTTTGGTGCAGCATGACAAATATGGAAATATATTTAGAAAAACTACTTATGTTTAACCTATATTGGATTGATTGCTGTCTAGGGGATGAGGTGAGGAAAAGGGAGGGAAAAATATTTGGAACACAAAGTTTTGAATCTTTGCATGTATTTGGAAAAATAAAAGGCAATTAAAAAATAAAGGAAAAAAACATATTAACATGTTGAAAGTACAATGATGTTTGAAATGTGCCTAAAAAGTAATTTAGAAGTATGCCATTAGCAGGTTTTTAGACAATATGGACACAGTACTGAATCATTATCTTTGGAAAAAGTATTTAATAAAAGGTAATATCATTGATGTTTCACACAATATAAGTATATGAAAAAACCCACCAAATTATTATATAGAGAAAAACAAATTACAACATTAAATAACAATTCTCTTGTTTCTCAGGGCATTAATATGATATTTAATGATATTATTCTTTTTTTTTAATCAATGTTAATATAGTTTACTAAACTGCCTTATTCCAGTGATGTTCCACATAAATATCTCTGTACAGATTTGCAAACTGACAACAGTATCTTGCCCCTGTTTTCAGCCATGAATAATAATATAGGCTCTTTATCCACATCGTACACTCTGAAATCTCCATACATCATAATATACATTAAAATCTTCTTGAACCATATTTAATTGGATATGTAGCCTTTTTTGTTGTTGTTTTGCTATCTCAGATAATGTATTGAATCAAAAGGTTGTACAGCCATGACTATGTCTCTCCTAGCCTTTCAGTCTAAATATCATTAATTCCTGCTGAAAGACTTTTCCAGACACAAAATTAGGAAATGGGATAAAAAGAAAATTAGGAAGTGTGTTTTTGAAGCCAAAAAAGGAAGGCAGGGTTTAAGCCTTTTTAGGGAATTTGACAAGCATTAAGTTCCTACTATGCATTAGGTGCTGTGTAAGATCCTCCAGTTCCTGCTCTTGAGCTTTAGACTTGGGCAAAGATCATTGAATTCATTTAAGAGATCAGAAGGATTTTAGAGCGTTTTCAGTCAGATAAGTTGTGAAAGCAAAAAAACATTATGAGGGCTTAAAAATGGGTGATGGAAAAGTACAGATTGGGAAACTGAGGCTTGTGGAAGTTAATTTGTGGAAGTTCATTTAACTTTTATCTGGTGTAGACAAGTTTTTCAAGTTTTTGAAGTAGAGGTGGGAGATGTGACAGGAGTAAAGTAAAAAGGCAAAAGGTTAGAAGGCTTTCTTAGGACTAGGGAGATGTGGAAGCTTCACATGGTTTTATTACCTTCTCAGGTGAATATATTTGTATAAATTTTCAAATTGTGCATTGAATTTTCTACAACCATCTAATTAATTCATTCTGTGGTAGTATTCTCTGATTGAAAACCTAGTTTGTGTTTGAGGATTTAGGGGATTACCTGAGAGTAAATGTTTAAAGTCATAAGAATGATTTGATAGGGCTAGCTAAGTGGTGTGGTGGATAGAGTGGCACCTGAAATTAATAATCTTAGGTTTAAATCTGGCCTCCTCTTATTATCTGTGTGACTCTGGGTAAGTCTTTTAACCCTGTGTCACAATTTCCTTATCTGTAAAATGAACTGAAAAGGAAAATGGCAAACCACTCCAGTATCTTTGCCAAGAAAACTCCAGATGGGATCATGAAGAGTCAGACATGACTGAAATGACACAAGAACAAAATGATTTGAAAGTCTTACCTTGTATTTGTGTACAACCATTAAACTCTAATGTAATCTTTTCTTTAATCCAACAGTGAGGGTTCCCTATTTCATTGACTTGAAAAAGCCACAGGAGCAAGGCTTAAATCACACGTATAATTACTACCTCCAGCCAGAAGAAGGGGTAACTATTGGAGTCTGGTAAGTAAAAGATTCTGTTATTCAGTGGTTGAAACGCTGAAATTTTTCTGCAAGAATTTTAATGAAATTTGGGAGGCAGCATGGTGCAGTGAAAAGATTTGGAGTTGCTGGTCCTGGGTTCAAATTTCAACCATGACATTTCCTCACGAATAAGTCAACCTCTCTAGGCTTCAATTCCTCACTTGAAAAATGAAGACAATATTTATAAATAGTAATAACTTAAGACCAATTGTTGTGAATTTCAAAAGAAGTAATGTATGTAAAGTTCCTGACAAACTTCAGTGTTCTCTTTAAATGTTAGGCATTAATAATATCAGCAAACTCAGGTTATTGCAGTACGTGACCTCTGAGGTCCCTTGCAGCTTTAAATCTGTAACCCTGTGATAATCTTCCACATGACCTGGATGCCCTGAATAATGGACTTCCACTTTGATCCTGCATGAATGGACCAGAGTGTCATTGTTTATCCTTATTAAAATTTTTTATGATGTCCCATTGTATTTGAAGCACAAAAATGTTATCTACAGATGACAGTATAATGTACATAGACTTTTTTTTTTTTTTTTTTTTTTTTTGCTGAGGCAATTGAGGTTGAATGACTTGCTCAGGGTCACACAGCTAGGAAATGTTAAGTGTCTGAGACCAGATTTGAACTCAGGTCCTCCTGACTTCAGGGCTGGTGCTCTATCCACTGCGCCACCTAGCTGCCCCTGTACATAGACTCTTGAAAGAGTTCACTAGAAAGTATGTACTAGTCACTTGGGGCTTCAGTATGATTATTGCCACTATTATTAGAGGTACCGTTCTATTATTAGAATCTAAACATTTCCTCTGAATCCTAAGAAGACGCCCTCCCCCCACACACACACACCCTTCAACTGATGTCTTACTACTACCACCAGTTCAGCAGCATATAAATTCCCCCAAAAAGGTCCTGGGCTGTTTCCTTGCAGGTCTGAGGGGAGGGGCCCAGCAGAGAGGTGGGACTCATTTGCTTCATGCTACCTCCTTTCCTTCAGAATCCCTTGTTGCTTTAGCTAGGCAGCTTTGCCTACCCTGTGAGTGAGGGATGTTTGGCACTCTGGAGTAATGACTAGCTCCCTCTCTACAGATGTTACTCACCAGCTACTCATTTCTGCTGCCCCAGATACTTCTGATATGTAGACCTGGTCTTATGCACGTTCTCAGAAATCTTCAGCGACTTGATATTGCCTGCTGAATAAAACTCTGACTTCTTTGGCATGCATAGCTTTCCACCATCCTGATGTCCCCTTTGTCTTTTTTGCCTTAGTTTCTGTTTGACAAACTGTGCTTTCCTCTGGGTGTCTATTCATACTATTCCCTCTACCTGGAAGTCCTCCTGCTTTCTTTGAACCCATTAAATTCCTACCTATTTCTGTAGCCCCGCTCAAGTGCCACCAGTGCAGAAAGGCCTACCCCTTCCAGTTATTAATGGGAGATTGTCCTTGAAGCAAACATGTCCTTTGCTTGCATTTTCTAATGTGAATATTATTTATCATAATTGTTTGTATACATATTGAATCCACTTTAAATTTAAACCCCTCATTTTCCATTGAGGAAACTGAGACTGAGAGCAGTTAGTGTCATCTAGTTACCCTAGCTATGTTAAGGGGCAGAGAGAAATACAAAAAACTTTGTATTTTTCCTGCAGAGTCTAACATAATGTTTTGCATGCAATATATGCTTAACAAATATTGAATTTAAAAACCTGAAATAATTAAAATTTTGTGGTCTTATTGTTTGTCTCTTTTAGAAAAATAATTGTTGATGGTTTATATCTAAAATAAATGAGGATTCTCAAGAAAGGACAAGAAATCATAAACAAGCATTGACACTGGGATTGCAGAGAATAATAGCTAAATCAATCCTGTTATTTATTTTCAGATAAATGTTTTGGGTTTTTTTTCCTAGTGAAGACAATCTTGAGCTTGTAATTATCAATTAAAGAATGTCAGAGCTAGTGGTGTCCTTAGAAATTACCTAGCCCAACCTTCTTATTTTATAGATGAAAAACAAAGGACAAGATAGGTTATATATCATAACTTGTAACCACTCAGATGTTAATGTAGTAGGCAGCTTTAGAAGCTGCAACTCTTTAGTTAGGGTGGAAATTGTGGTAAGAATACTGTTGGTAGGATTTTCTATGTTGACTTTGTTATATCTTATATAATTAGAGCCATCAAGGATCATTAATTATATTCACTAATTTGTGTTTATGTTTGTGTACATGTTTTCATTCAGTGAACATTTATTAAGTGCCTATTGTGTGCAAAACACCTGTGCTGGAGAAGATACAAAGTTTAGATGAGAAAGAACCCCTGCTCTTAAAGAACTTGCAGTCCAGTAAAAGGAAAAGACTAACAAGAAACCAGAATGTAGTGTTACATCACCAAATGTAGTTGGTATGAGATAAAGTACTCTGTGAGATGCAAGAGAGAATCCTATTAGTGACAGAATCAAAGAAGACTTCTTGAAGGAGGAGATATTTGAATTGTGATTCAAAGCTTAGATAGGAGTTTAGTAGGTCTAGAGTTGGAGAAAGGATTGTTTTAAGCAAAGATAATTCTAGGAACAAAAGCATGGAGAATAGAAAATATAGGGCACATTTAAGGGACAGTGAACAATCCTTTTTCGAGTTTGTGGTTACTATATGCTTCCTTTGGTCTAGTCCATCTTTTTTATGCACAGTGAGGAAATAAGTTGAAATAGAAGGCTAGAAGAGTGCCAGTTTGTACAGAGCCTCAGATCTCGGGCAAGAGTTTGGCATTCTGTATAATATACTCAGATTCTATTCCTGATAAGTTCAGAAACATTTCTCTTAGATATACTTTATTACAATGTAATGTAACTTAACAATAGACCTAGCTAGAGTCCAACTCTGAGGCTACAGCAACAGCATAAAGGTACCTTTTTGTTTCTGGGTGCTTTCTGATGCTAGCATTCTTGGATCTTCCCGTCAATCCTAGTAGTTTAGTGCTTGAACCTCAGAGCTCTCATTGGAATGGTTCAAGGAAGGAAGAATATACATATAAATACGTGTGTGTGTGTGTGTGTGTGTGTGTGTGTGTGTACGCTACATATGCTCAGTTAGGTATAGAAATATAATTTCCTCAAGAGAGAAAAGAAGGGAGGGTAATGATAAAAGGGAGGACAGAATATGGGAGATGGTGGAGAAAAGCAAAATAGACTTTTAAACAGAGATGGGATAAAAATAAAGAGAAGAAACAGAAGATGGAATAGAGGGAAATACACAGTAATCATAATGCAAATGGGAATGGGAAAAACTCGCCCATAAAACAGAAGCAGATAGCAGAAGGAATTAAAAACTAGAATCAACTCTATGTTCTTTATAAGAGAACACACTTGAAACAGAAACACTAAGAGTTAAAATAAAGGGTTGGAACAGAACCTAATATACTTTAACTTAACTAAAAACAAGACAGGTGTAGCATTCATGATCTCAGATTAAGCAAAAGTGCACATGATTAATAAAAATAATTGGAGAACTTAAACTTTGCCAAAAATTAGCATGGACTGTATGAAAAATTTTTATCAGAAAGTTTCTTTGATTAAAGCCTTATTTGTCAAATATATGCTGATATAGAACTGAGCCACATTTATTAAGATAAGAGCCATTCCCCAAGTGATGTGATAAATGAATGGTCAAAGAGATATTAACAGGCAATTTTCAGAAGAAATCATATGCATATCGATAGAAAGCTGTAATCATATTAAAAAGTGCTCCAAATCACCATTGATTGAAGAAAGGCAAATTAAAACAGATCTGAGGTACTCCTTCACACCTAATATTGGTAGAATAGTGAATCGAACCAAACATTTTGGAGAATAATTTGGAACTAGGCCCAAAGGATTATAAGATTGAATGTGCTTTGACCCAGCCATACCACTACTAGGTCAGTATCCCAAAGAAATCAAAGGAAAAGGAAAAAAGACCTTTATACACAAAAATTTATAGCAGCTCTTTTAGTGGTGGCAAAGAATTGTAAATTGAGGAGATGCTCACTAATTGGGGAATGGCTGAACAAGTTGTGGCATATGATTATGAAGGAGTATTATTGTGCCCTGAGAAGTAATGAGATGCGTGGTTTCAGAAAAAGACATAAGAACTCACATAAAGTGAAGTGAGAAGACCCAGGAGCTCATTGTACACAGTAATAGCAATGCTGTAATGGTGATCATCTGTGAAAGATTACTCTGATCAGTACAAAGATAGAAGACAATTCCAAAGGAGTCCCTGGAAAAATAATTGATGAGCTCTGAGTGCAAATTAAAGTATAATCTTCTCACTTTATTTTTCTTACTTTTTTTTTTAAAGCATGGTTGATGTGGAATTATGTTTTGCATGATTTAACATGCATAATTGATATGGGTAGGAGAAACTCCAAGTTTGAAAAGAATATTTAAAATAAATAATGAATTTTAAATTTTTATTAAAAAGTTAACAACAGGACAGCTTTAAAATCAAGATAGACATAAAAAAGATTCACAATTTTTTCCTTGCTCTTTGTACATAGAAATGTTTGTCTTGGTATCTTTCAGGTTCAGAAAAACAAAACATATAAATGATTTTAAGAAACTTCTAGAAAATTAAAATGAATAATTTTACTATTAACTTTAAAGATATGTTGGTTTTCCAAAATAAATTGCTATTAGGCTTATGATAAGTATTGCCACTAGTTCAGTTAACATTTGTAATGTCAAAAGGAGAAATACATTGATTTAAAAAAAATAAACAATCTCAGCATACTGTATACAAATAGAGGTTGAAAACGTGGCAGGACTTCTTGTTATAAATATTTTATGAGCAGTTCTGTTCTAACATTTTCAGCATGTAATCTAAAAATCCATTTGTAAGTTGATTTTGGCAGAGAATGCTGAAGGAATATTCTCATAAAAGCCATATTGCACAGGGTAGGTAGATAATCAAATTATAAATTTTTAGCCAAGAAAAACCTTAAAAGCGTTCCCCCATTAAAACTAAAGAAAGTAAAATCTACAGAAGAGAGAGGCTACATTATGACTTATAATGAGTGACAGTAATATAGAAATGCATAAGTATAGTATTAAGTAGAGTGATTTAACCCAATGTACAGAGGAAAATTTATATCAAAAGTATCATTGCGACTTGGAATAGGATCTACAATTGGAATATAAGTGTATGACATTTAATAGAAACAGCTTTTAAGTGAAAGAAGGTTGGGAAATGATAGGGATAATAATAAACTTTCTAGGACTGTTGTATTAAAATGAGATAATATTTCTAAGTTGCTTTATAAATCAAAGCACTGTATAAAGAAAGGAAGGAAATAAGCATGTATTGGAAACTGAGGCAAACACTTTAAATATGGCATGACCAGGATCACAAAGCTATTAAGTGATTGAAGCCACATTTGATCTCAGGGATTCCAGTGCTCAATCCATTATAACACCAGCTTCTGTTATTAGTTGAGTTTGGTAATCAGAATTCCAGCCTAGCTTAGGGGAATGATTCAGTACTGATACGTTACTTTAGTTACTTGATTCTTGATTTAGTTGCTTGATTAGTTACTTTAGTTACTATGATTCAGTTACTGATACGTTATTTTATCTGATATATTTGCTATATCTGCTATAAATTCCTATGTATTACAAAAAGAGCACCTAAAGCTATTTTGATTTGCCCTAATGATAATGATTTCATTTTTCAGAAGGTTGAAGGAACTAATGAGGCAAACTTTTACCCTAGACCTATGCTCACTGACAAGAAATTATTTGTTGTTTGGCCAAAAGTAATAGAAACCTAGTGCAGAAGTGACCACTCATCATAGAATTTGTGATAGAGGAGAAGAAAGCCATATGATGGAGTCTGACTTAGGTCCCAGATTTTATTTAGCAACAGATTTCAAATGATTGAGAAAAAGAATGAGGTAGGATTCAGTGAACAAAAATTCTACAATGGAAGTCAGCTAAGCAGAGACAGGAGGCTCGCAGGAATGAAATTCTGAAGATACAAAAAAAAAGTTTCTATGAGGAAGAATAGCTATGTTGTCCAGAGAAATGTGGATGCACAAGGAACTCATCAACCAACTTAGATTTTAACAAGTTGTTTAAAAAATGGAAGCAAAGAGAGGTTAACAGATCACTTAATAAAAGTATGGCATAGCAGATTGAGATGACTGAGTAATCAGTCAGGGGACTGCTTAGATTGACCTAAAGTCAGGTTTTTAATATAAACTTGTTGAAAGCATGTTCTTTTCATTTTTGCCTTTACATATCTATTTCTTACCACAGTGTATGATACATAGTAGGCACTTGAAAATGTTGTTGCTTTTTAATTGAATTTATATAAGATTCAAGTAACTTGTAACTCTAGGATAACACTCTTGTCATGTACCCCTCCTCCTTTTCTTAATCCCCATTTTTGGACTCTTTTAACCCCTTGCTTATATGAACATATCACTTTACCCAGCAATTTAGCTGATGTAATTTATCCAGGCAAAAATCAATTTAGAAGATATTTCTTCTTGTTCCCTGCCCAGGTCAAAAAATATGTGTATCTCATCAGGTGGGATACATTTGTAATGCTTTTCATGGTATCCCTGACCCTTTTCTGAAAAGGCCCATTCTGCCATAGACAAGAAGTTTTACCAATTCCATTTAGGCATAGGACCCTAAGATACTGAGAGCTCATCCTATGAATGTGGCCACAACCAATTAAAAGGCTAAGAAAAAAGTGAAGATGAGGTGGAACTGCCACCTTCCTGCCTCAGTTTAAATGCTAAGAAATCTGAAGTAGAGCCCCCTCCCAAAGAGCGGGGGAAACACCTCAGAAAGAAATACAGAAGAATAGAGATGAAGTATCATAATGTGTGGCTTCCAGCAGATTGTAGTGCATGAGCTTGAAGAAATTATGCTCTAGGGGACCTGAACTGGCAGAAATCATGATGGGAAGTAGGGCTAATAGCGAACGGCAGCTTCTTTCTTACCCATACAATCAGCTAGTTATAGAACAGATCTTGTGGATATCACTGAATAAAAGTGAAATCCCAGAACATGTAACTGCATTGTACTAAAGAGTATACAACATCTCACTACAGTGCATATTCATATGGACTATTTGTGCTCAATCTGTTCTGCGCTCCTATTGGTCTGATAGGCCACAGTTGGACACACTGTACCTTGACCCAACATAGTGATGTTATTTTGGTCCTCTTTGAGAACAAAGAATAATAACCAACCAACAATGCATGTATATAATGAGACAGGAGGAATTAAATGACAGTGAGTGACAGATTGAACTGTTTAGGTCTTAATGCTTTTTTTTTTTTTTAACCAAAGAAGAATCATATTTAAACTGGAAAGAACCAAAAAAAAAAAAGGATAATGGGCAGTTAAAAGCCATATAGGAAGAAAAAGAACACCTAACTGCCTTAGATAAGTACAAATCACCAGCCAAGATTAATCATATCCCAGAGAGTTGAAAGAATCTAAAATAAATGAGTCCTAAGTTATTCCTGATCTTCTTGAATGATTTCAAAGAAAGAGGTTGCAGAACTAGAGAAGGGCATATGTTGTTTTGAATTTCAGAAGAGAATGGATTCCATAAACTCTAAGCTAATGTCTTGCACAGTTCTAGAATATATCATCAAATTGGGGATTTTGGTGTTCAATAATTTTCATTTGTGACTGGCACTTTGTGACCCGGTTTTGGTTTTGGGTTTTGTTTTTGGCAGAGATTCTACATTGGTTTGACATTTCCTTCTCCAGCTTATTTTACAGATGAGGAAACTGAGGCAAACAGTTAAGTGATTTGCTTAGGGGTCACACTGCTAGTAAATGCCTGAGGCTAGATTTGAACTCAGGAAGGTGAATGAATCTTCCTGAGTCCAGGTCCGGCATTCTAGGTATCACTAAGCTGCCAAATGGATAGGCAGCTATCCATTAAAAAAGGAAGCAGCAGTCACAAGAATTACTACAGATTTATCAAAAATAGGTCATATCAACTGAACTATAAAAAAAGAGGGGATAGTTTCTGAAAAAACTGGGGAGACTTGTACTAACTGATGTAAAATGAAGGGATGTTTACTATACATGTTTACAATAAGACTTTTTTCTTTCTCATTTGGGAATAGGGGAGGCCTGGGAGGAAGAGAGAGAGAGGAGATTTTTGCTGATTAAAAAAAAATTAGTCATTCTACTCACTTCATGACAGACAGGTAACAGATTCAGGGTACAGAAGAAGATATCTATATGTTTTTTGGACGTGGCAATTGCAGGAATTTATTTCTCAGTGCATATCTGTTACAAGGATTTTATAATTCCCTTTTTCCCCCCTGTAGGAATGAGGAGGAGGTAAGAAGAAGGGAAAGTAGAATTTTAAAAAATTAGTTGAGGGGTGGAGTGGGAACAGGTCATATTAGAATTTTCTTTTGTGATGTTTACTAGACTGGTAGATTGGGGTATGCTTAGTTTACCAGGATTTTAGCAAAATGACTGACCAAATGTTAAGTGCTATTTTTGAGGACAAGATGAGATGTGTCTTATTTGTTCAGTCATGTTCAGCTCCATCAACAATACTGTCCATGGGCAAGGATATCAGTGTGGTTTGCTATTTCTTTCTCCAATGGATTAAGGCAAACAGAAATTAAGTGGCTTTGTCAAACTCATACAGCTAGTAACTATCTGAGCCCAAATTTAAACTCTGTTCTTTCTGATGCTCTGCTCAACACTGTCCGCTGAAGGTCTAGCTGCCTCGGGTGTGAATACATAATAACAAAGTGAAATGTATTTCTAATTAACCCCAATGGATGGTTTGACATAAATTTGGAAGGAAATTTCTAATGAAGTATAATGGAGTTCTGTGCTTGTTTCTTTATCTGTGATTTGGATAAATATATAGATGATGACATGCTTATCAGATTTATAGATAACATAAAGCTGTGAAGGATAACTAACATTGGACAGTGAGCCATTAAGCATTTAAGTACCTACTATGTGGTAAGCACTGTATTAAGCCCTAGAGATACAAAAAGAAGCAAAGGACAATTCTTGCTTTCTAGGAACTCAGTCTACTGAAGGAGACAATAAGCAAACATACAAAGTAGCTATGTAGAGAATAAATAGGAAATAATTAAAAGAAGAAAGCACAAGAATATAAGAAGGTTAAGAAAAGGATACTTAAAGGAAGCCAGTAAGCAGAATAAGGAGACATTTTCTAGGCATGAAAGACAGAAAAATAGCCAGGAGAGAGAGGGAGAGGGAGAAGTTATTATTAGTAGAGTAGCCAAGAATCCAGTCGCTGGATAAAAAGACTTGATGAAAAAAGAGCTTTGAATGGCATACAGAGGATGCTGTATTTGCTCCTGGAGATAATGAGGGACTCAGTAGAATTTATTGAGTAGGGAGATAGCATAGCTGAAACTGCTCTTTAGGAAAATCACCTTGGTAGCTTAATGGAGGATGGACTGAAATGAGAAGAAACTTGAGGCAAGAAAATCACCAACAGGCTATTGTGGTAGTCCAAACATAAGTTGATGAAGGCTGTACCAGGGTGGTGGCAATTATCAGAGGGGAGAAGGAAGGATATTCAAAAAATGTTAAAGATGTGAAATCAGCAGGCCTTGGCCATAGATTGGATATAGGAGGTGAGAAATGGTAAGGCTTTGGTTGAGAGAACCTGAAGGATTGGAAAGACGTGAAAGAATTTTTATGTCAAAAGAAACAATCAATATGTAGAATTCAAGAAGTAATGGAAGACTTTTATGAACTAATGCAGTATGAAGCAAGAATCAAAAGGATAATGTGCTTGACCCCAATTAATGTAAACAACAAAAATACCATTAAAAAAGCTAAAACACAACTAAAAGTATTGGCCAGACTTGGTCCTGAAGAATAGATGGGAAAAAAGAATTTTCTCCTATAGGGATATGAGGAGATTACAAGTGAAATATGTGTGTATACATGATGGTTATACCAGTTAATTTTGTTGTCTTTGTTATTAGTGAAGATTTACTGGGGACGACATGGTAGTGGATACCTCTTCTCTCTTCTACTAAGTTGACTGAGGCTGTTGGATTGATTGACTTTGGGAATTCTGAATTGCATAGTGTTAAAGTGGTTGAATGCCCACATTAACTGTGGTAATATCCTGATCCTTTGGGAGAGCCACAGAAGTAAGTACCATCTTGGCCAATTGGAAATGGAGAAGGTCAAAGCTCCTATTGATGGCTTCTAATCCTCTAGCTTGGGTAAGATAGAATTAATTTGAAAAAAGAAAAGAAAAAGAAATGATGGTGTGTTTGTTTTTGTAGCATCATTTAAGCTTTTTTATTTTTTATTTTATTTTTTTTGCTGAGGCAATTGGGGTTAAGTGACTTGCCCAGGGTCACCCAGCTAGGGAATGTTAAGTGTCTGAGGCCAGATTTGTACTCAGGTCTTCCTGACTTCGGGCCTAGTGCTCTATTCACTGCGCCACCTAGCTGCCCCATCATTTAAGCTTTTTAAAAGGCCATGATAAATTGGTCATCACGGCCCTCTCCTTTGTTGTGAATTGAGTAAAACACAAGTAGGAAACCCCATCTGGATACATGATTCTCAACAAGAAAAGAAACTTGTAGATTAGCAATCACTTGGTACTATCTTTAGAAGGAACCTATCCCTTATGTAGCTCAGACAAGCCATTCACATATTCAAAATGTTCATAAATCAAGTGCTGGTAAATAAGGAAGTGAGTGCTTAGATATAGTAATGTAACTTCACTTAAAAACTATGAGTTAGAGAATCTTTTCTTAATAATTCAGACAGGCCTGTCTCTAAGATAGGTCTAATTTTTGCTTTAGTTACACTGTATTTATGGCATACTTTATGACATTTTAGTTTTGAAAAAAATTCTACGAAACCAAATAAAATTATAATTTTAAAAGGGGGAAAGGAATGTGTAATCATTGCTTATTATTTTTGTCGTCTTTTCAGGCACACAGTCCCTGCAGTGTTGTGGAAGAATGCTCAAGGAAAGGATCAAGTATGGTATGAGGATACCTTGGCTTCTAACCATCCTATCATTCTTTATTTACATGGAAATGCAGGCACTAGGTAAGGATGAAAAGAATTAGTTATACATGATTTACACCTCTTTTTTAGTTGATGGTTTAAATTGCTGTAGTGGAAAAAGAAACACCTGAAGTAGTTTTGTACTTCAGTCTAGTGTTGAGGAGGTGGCTGGGAAGGGGAGTGAAAGATAAATACAAATGCAGAGAAAATAAATAAAGGATAAATATCACATTAAAAAAAAGAGAAGCCTGGGGCAGCTAGGTGGTGCAATGGATAGAGCACCAGCCCTGAAGTCAGGAAGACCTGAGTTCAAATCTGGCCTCAGATACTTAATGCGTCCTAGCTGTGTGACCTTGGGCAAGTCACTTAACCCCAACTGCCTCAGCAAAAAAGCAAAAAAAAAAAAGAGAGAGAGAGAAGCCTGAGGAATTATGAAAAAGCAATTTAGTGTCCACTCACATTGTTGTATTTGGCTCCAAGATGAGAATTTAAAATGCATGTGACCAGTATCAAAAGTGTACATTGCATATTAATTAGAATTGGAATGTCAAAATTGGCTTTCAACACTTAGTTTCATGTGCATATCCTTTTTTAAATAATAGCTATATGTATTTCTAAAATAAAAAAGGTAGTTTTCATCATTCACCCTTGCAAAATCTTGTTTTCCAAATTTTTCTCCCTCCATTCCTTACCTTAGAAAGCAAAAAATCCAATATATATTAAACATGTACAATTATTCTATATCATGTGCATATTCTTAAGTGGTAAGATGTAGTGGAAAGGAGGAAAAGAAAATATTTATTAAGTACCTTACTATGTGCCAAGTACTGTGCTAAGTCCTTTATAAATATTGTTTCATTTAATTCTCATAACAATCATGGAAATGGAAAGAATTCAGGATTTAGAATCAGTGAACCTGGTTGTGTACCCAGTGCTATCACTGATTAACTATATGACCTTGGGAAAAGTAATTTTTCCTCCCTGGACCTCAGTTTTCTCTACTGTAAATAAGGGGGTAGACTAAAATTAGGTCTTTTGTTTTTTCACAAGAAACTGTGGGATAAGTAAGAAAATGAATAGTTATAAATGACTGGCACTTAGGAATGCTGTGTGTGGTATTGCACAATATGAAGCCAGTTTGGCATGGGGATTGAGGGCTGAGAGAGGAAGACTAAGAGAAAAGTATCAAAGAGCAATTGTAAGGGGTCTTTCTGTAGGAGGGAAGTGAGGCACAGTAGGTGTCTTAGCCTTAGGCGCCTACAGAGCTTGGTATGTCAGAAAGAATCATAGAAAGCACGTAACATGAGAACAGGGTTTTAAGCCTAGAAAATGGAATGCTGCCCTTCTGAATCATGGATGTACTTCCCAATTTGTTTTTTTCTCTGGGCAGAACAAGGGCAGTGGGCTATTCTTCCTCTTTTTGAGGGAATATATAGTTAAAAATCGTTTCTGGTGCATCTTCTTTCTCTGTATTGAAGGAGATGCACAGTTTACTTACCTTTGATACTGAATCAACATGTGTGTTTTTATTAAGTATTTTCAATGAACTATTTTAGCCACTAGAGAATACAAAGAAAATACAAAAATAGTCCCTGCCCTCAAGGATACTTTTTTCTAATGGAGGAGATCACATGGACATAATTAGGAACATAATTTTTTCTTTCTGCTCCCTAACTTAGATTGAAAGTAAGGAAGGAAAGAAGAGCTTGGTTTCTTTTGCAAGGGTGCAACTATTTCCCTCTTTTCTTTTTGTTCCCCCTTCCCTATTTCTTATTTAACATGTGATTACTATCTGGTTCCTTTCCCTTCTATCTTTAGATATGTACAGTTCTCTACTATCTTAAACTTTCTCACTCCTGCTTTCAGATAGCAGTTTATTTCATGCATTTCACAATCAGATTTCTCATACAACCGGTCTATACTTCCCTGTTTCCTCATTATCCACTCTCTTGGTTGCAAATCTAGCTTCTCCTTCTCCATTATATTGTCACTGATGTACTGAAGATTAAATGTAGCCTAATCACTATCAAGACCTTTCTTTAATTTATTCAGTTTCTTTGATAATCACATGTACTTCCAGGGATTCAATGAATACTTTTTTTTTTTTTTTTTGAAAGGAGGCAGTAAGGGTAAAGTCCCAGGATCACATAGCTAGCAAGCTTCTGAGAGCTATTTTGAACTCAGATTCTTCTGACTCCTGGACCTGTGCTCTATTAATAATGTCCTAAGCTGCCCTCATCTTTTATTTTCAAATGACTCCCAAATCTCTCCAGTGCCACATTTCCAGTTGCTTGTTAATTATCTCTATTGGCATGTCCTTCCATCATTTCATATAGTACAATACCATAATAAGTATTTATTAAATACCTACTGTGTGCAAGATGCTATGCTGCTGCGTTATGGGGAAACAAAGAGCCCTTAAAGAGCTATAATTTAATGGGGAAAGACATGCACCCTTTCTGTCCTCCCTAAAAAACTGAAGAGGTAGGAGGACCAGTATAAGGGGATGAAGTTCCATGGAGTCAAATCCAAGCAGAACCACTGGTAGAAAATAGTTACCTGAAAAGCTTCTGAAAGTTGAGTGCTCTATAAAGGAAGCCTTTGGGAGTAGTTTATTGCTCTTCCTTCCAGTCTCCTCCAATCTGAAGGGATTCAACAAATGTCTAAAAGCAAACTGTGTCTCCCCCTTTCTCAGTTTTAGCTTTACCTCCTATCATATTTCTTTGAATGGTACTGATAAGAGTCCTGAATAGTATGTTGGACAGAGAGAAGTTAAAGAATTGATCCCTGAGGTAAGCAAGGAGAATGCACGATAGAGATCAGTTTATCTTCATCCTCTGGGGAGGTCATCCATTCAGAAATCCGAGTTATGTCAAATCCCTGAGACCCACCCTCTGTAGAGGTCTCCAGCTGTCTCACCTTGCCATTTCCTGTCAAAAATTCTAGTCTTATCCTTGAGGTTAAATTTTCTTTATAAAATCTACTTATGAGCTGTCCCGTGACTGCTGCCTTCCTTTGGATCAGTCTGCCTCAAGGTGTCTTTCCCCTTGTTTTTTCCCCAGGCTCTGTGGTATCTCTCCTAACTCCACTATATTTCCCAACCCCATTTCTCCTCCTTATGGCTAACTAACTCTTTCAGTATTTAATCTGCCAGATAAGGACATATACCCCAACTTCATGGGGTGCTCCCTTTCTACAGAGTATTTGTAAGTACCACTGAGGAACTTGTCTTTCATATGCTCTCCCACTCAATTTCATATTTACCATTTCTGGTGTCTTTTTATCCCTTCATTTTATCTGTAACTTTTTCCCTAAATCAATCTACCTTTTGCCAAAGAGAATGGCCATTGTGAATTCTTCACATGAATGAACCCCAACTTTTGATGCCTGCCATCATCTGGTGTCTACATCACTCCCATCAGTACCATGCTATTTTCACTTACCTAGACTATGACCTTGATGTAATTAACTTCCCCTCTTATAAACCAAGCAAGAAAATGATTTTTTTTTTCCTTTCAGGATGCTGTTACAGGGCTGTTGTCCTATGCAGTGCCATATTGTTTTTAAGAACATATTTATCAATACTTTTTTTCCTCCCTGGATCCTACCTTATGTCAAAGAAGATCAACAAATCAGCAATTAGCCACAAAATTAATTATCTAAGCCATTGTTTGGTCTCAAAAACTGCTTTTCAAGGGGCAGCTAAATGACTTAGTAGATAGAGTATCAGCCCTGAAGTCAGGAGGACCTGAGTTCAAATGTGTTTTAAGACACTTAACACTTCTTAGCTGTGTGACCCTGAGCAAGTCACTTAACCCCAATTGCCTCAGCAAAAAAACCAAAAAACTGCTTTTCAAAACCTTTCAGTGTTTCCTCTTTATTCATAGGACAAAGTCTGCACTCTTTCGATTGGCATTTGAAGCTCTCCAAAATTAGCTCCAGCTTCCTTTTCCACCCTTATGTTCCAAAGTTCTCCTCCACAAAACCTCTATAGTTATCCTACATCATCATCTTTCAGACAGGCCTTATGCTTCCCTATGTATATACTTGTGCACATGCAGTTTCATATATCTAGAATGTCCTCACCCTCTCAACTCAACCCTAGCCTTTCTTCCAGTCCAGGCTCAAACCCTACCACACCTTTGCTATTCATCTGCAAATTGATATGTACTGCCTTAGGGCATCTCTTCTTGTGTTGTCTCACATGTCATTAATATGTTTAGGCTTACAAAGCTTTTCTCTAGATGATATTATTATGCCCATTTAAAAAATACCTCCTAACCTCAATTACCTTAACACACACACACACACACACACACACACACACACACACACACACACA
>JAJPUD010000051.1:931658-967838 GCA_023553655.1 Myrmecobius fasciatus | reverse complement strand
ACACACACACACACACACACACACACACACACACACACACACACACACACACACACACACACACACCCTACTACATTTGAGCTTCACTATAGCAAAATAAGGTAGTTAAGGTAGGATAAGTATTATTATCATCAGCCCTATTTTAGTGGATGGAGGAAAATTGTGTTTGGGCAAGTTGTGACTTGTTCAAATTTAGCTCTTACTTAGACAAAAGTCACTGAGCTTCTGTGTCCCTCAGTTTCTTCATCTGTAAAATGAAGATGTTGGTCTTGATGGCCTCTGAAGGTGATGAATCTATGATCCTCTTAGGTAAATGGTAAAATTCGAACCCTTACAGGATTTTTATAAAAAGGAAGTCACTGTATGAAATAATGTCTGGTCTTTTATGTAGCACTTTAAGATTTCCAAAGTGCTTTATATATATTTGATCCTCCCAGCAACCTTTTGAGATACATATATATATATATATATTTCAAAAGGAGAGAGAGAGAGAGAGAGAGAGAGAGGGAGGAGAGAGGAGAGAGAGAGATGAGGAGACTGAGTCTCAGAGACATTAAATGACTGACTCCCCTGAGATCGTACAGCTAACAAGTATCTGTTTGGAAAAACCTGCTCCCAATCCATCTAGCAATCTGCACTGTATTATGCTGTCTCCAAAATGCAGATGTTACTACGTGGAAGGAAAAAGGATGAGTTTAGAAATCCCAGCTTTTCACTTTTAGTTTTTAGTAGCTTCATAATAATATACCCTAAAGTTGAATGTTGCAGATATTTGTACTTATTTTATGTGATAGATGTGTTTTTTGAAAAATTGTATATAATGAACAATATCCTTACCTGATCCCTTAATTATAATGCCTTCTCTCTATTGACTGTTTTCAGTTTATCGTCCTGTATATAGCTTATTTGTACATAGTTGTTTGCAGGTTGTCTTCCCATTAGATTGTGAACTCGTTTTGCTTTTCTTTATGTCAACTAGCCCTTAGCACAGAATCTGACGCATATTAGGTGTTTAATAAACATTTATTGATTTACTTTGCTACTTTAAAAGCTTCTATGATGACTCTTTATAAACTGATTATGCCCTAATAGACTTTTAAAGAAATCATTTACATATATATGTATGTGTGTGTGTGTGTTACAGTTATTTTTATATCTATATCTATCTATCACCTATCTATAAAATAATAATGTCTGGTCTTTTATGTAGCACTTTAAGATTTCCAAAGTGCTTTATGCCCATTTGATCCTCCCAGCAGCCTTTTAAGGTAGGTACTTTTTTTAATAGATGAGGAAATTGAGTCTCAGAGACATTAAATGACTTTGACTCCCCGGAGGTCAAACAGTTAACAAGTATCTGGTTGGTAGTACCTGCTCCCAATCCATCCAACAATTTGCACTATACCATGCTGTCTCCAAAATGGAGGTGTTACTGCAGTGAAAGGAAAAAGGATGAGTATTTCATATATATGTTATATATGCATATATATATGTCACAATTATATTATTTTCCTCTCTATGTATGTTTTAATTATATTATTTTCCTCTTCAGAAGTCTAGCTTTCTTCTTATTGCCCTCTACCTTGAATCAACATCATTACTACTTCTATTAGAGACTTCTCTGAAAGTGTGAACAATATAGGACTTTATAAGTGTCTGTTTCTTTCTTTCATTTGTATCAGGAGCTGTACTATCCTTCCTTCCTTTAGTAAATTGGTCTTGTGTTTTCATTCAATTATATAAAATGTATTAACCAACTCCCTATCTATTACTAAGTAGATATTATGTTATTCCTTAAGTAAAACTTCAGTTTTTGTCTTGCAAGATTATAGGGACAAAATGGTAAGAACCATTCCCCCATTAGGTATACTTTAGTGAACATGTCTGGATACCCAGGGAGAATTTTAGGTCATTGAGACAGAAAAGACACATTTCTTTTCCTTGGACTCATCTCTGTTTAAAAATAAGCTGAAAGCAAAGAGCATCCCTTAGACTAAACAGAAAAGCTCAGAGAGAGGCCCAACTGGGTACTGAGGAATCAAACCTAGAAGACATGACTGTCCCTTGCTAGCTATTAATAATTCAGTTATAACGAGGACAGGAATGATGATGTGCCTACCTACCAAAAAGGCCAAATAGCTCCTTGTGAAAATGAAATTGATGAAAAAAGCAGAGGGTTCCTCAGCCAGGGTTAAATGTAGGTAACTTGAATATATTAGCTAGTCTCTGACAAGTTGTATTATCTTAACATAAGATGCCTTTGGGTCTTTGAAGCTCTTGCTGGATTTAGAGTTGAGCAAGAGACTTAGATTCAAATCTCAATTCTACTACTTGTTATGTAGGACAAGCCATTTAATATTCTGGGCTTGTGTTTCTCATCAATACAATGAGTTAGCTAAATGGTTCCCTTAGTCTCTTTTTGTTTTAATTTTTGTCGCTTATAACTTTTCTGAGTCTCAATTTCATTATCTCTGAAATGAAGTTAGATTAGATAATTTCTTCTAGTTTTAAAATCTGTGGCTTCTAAACCCCTGAATTGATGTCTCTTTTTGTAAAATTCCATAAACAATTTGCATCTACTATTAAGCACTTACTATGTGCCACACTGTGATAAACCCTGAGCATATGAAAAGAAGCAAAAGGTAATCCATACTATCTATGAGTTAACAATCTAATTGGGGAAAGGCAATAAGCAAATGAATCTATGCAAGCAAGCTTGCATATAAATAGAAAATAAATAGGATAAGCAGGAAATAATTAAAAGAGGAAAATCACTAGAATCAAGAATTGTTGGGAAAAGTTTCCTGTAGAAGATGAACTTTTACCTGGTACTTGAAGGAAACCAGGGAAGCCAAGAAGCCAAGGTAAAGAGAAAGAATTCCAGGCATGAGAGCCAGAGAAATACCTGGGGTCAAGCGTTGGAAGTAACTTGTTCATGTCCCATATCAATGTATAAGATTATGTTTGGGGGAGTAGCGTATAAGAAGACTGGAAAGGTGGAAGGGCTTTGAATGCCAGACAACTTTTTTTTTTTTTTTTTTTGTATCTGCTCCTGGAAGTGACAGAACAATTGGAGTTTATTGATTAAGGGAAGTGAAAAAAGAGAGAGAATAGCATTTTCATTGCCTTATCTCACTGAATTTTTGTGGCAGGCACAACCTTGAAGCTTTATAGACATTTGAAGAGTAATTGTTGGCTGCTATTGATATTTGATCATAAATCAAATCATAGATCTAGAACTGGAAATGATCTTAAAGAGATGATCTAGTTCAAGGATCACTGTTGTTGTTCAGGTGTTTTTCAGTCATGTCCAATTCTTCACAACTCCATTTGGGGTTTTCTTGGCAAAGATAGTGGAATGATTTGCCATTTCCTTCTCCAGTTCATTTTATAGATGAAGAAATTGAGGTAAACAGGGTAAATACTTGACTTAACCCAGGTCACAAATCTAGTAGGTTTCTTGAGGATGGGTTTAAACTCATGAAGATGAATCTCCTGATTCTAAGCCCATTGCTTATATCCAATGACACTTGGCTGCCTCCAGCGCATTGTACTGATAAAGCAAGTTGGGTGGGAAGAGGAGAAATAGCAAACAATTATTCCTAAGCAAGACAAATCAACACATTAGCTGTATCTGCCCCAGTGTGCCTCATATTTCCATCTGAATTCCTCTGCCTCTCTAAAAAGTGAAACATGCTCATATTCCTCTAGTCATCATTGATTCTAATGTTTTTTACATTTCTTTTGTTTTTCCCATGATTTCCTAGGAAGTTCCCTTTTTTGAAAAGATTCTATCCTTATATGATCTAAACTAAGTGGGACCAAGATAACAAGGGAGATTAGGGCACCCCTAGATACCAAGCATGGAGTGAGTGGGTGGGAATACAGTAGTATCTCTAATTTCCTCACTGAAGTGGTGAAATAAGAACAAGAACAACAATTAGCATTTATATATCATGGTTTACAAATATTATCTCGTTTCAACCTAACAAAAACTTTTTTTTTTTTTTAAATACAAAACTAAGGAGAGATGAATTTACATGTGTAGGATCACACAACTATTAAGTGTCTGAGGCTGGATTTGAATTTAGGTCTTTCTAATTTTCTGGTTAGTGCCACCTAGTTGGTGTTAAGGAAAAAAAATAAAGCCTCAGAGTAGAGGCAACTGGGGATTGATAGTCTTTTTAAGTCTTTTTGATATATTTTATTTTTACACTACAAACTTATTATAGGTTACTTCTTCCTGAAAAGTAATCTTCTTTATAACTAAGTAAAATAGTTGTATGAAACTAATACTATAGTTACCTTGTCTGAAATTGCTTGTAACATTTCACATCTTAGTACCATCCCACCTATTTCTTTAAATGAACAGAAATGCATTTTTTCACTGCCTCAATTCCACTGAAACATAAAAACAAAAAAATTTTTTTTTTCAATAAATATCCATAGTTACACAAAACAAATTCCCTCACTGTCTATATACAGGTACAGTGTGTCTTGCTTTGTGCCCTAAAATCCATCACTTCTTTTTAAATATATACAAAGCATGTGCCATCATCGGTTTTTGGGAATCGTGAATAGTCATTGTATTGATTATTGTTCTTTTTTTTTTTTTTTTGCTTTTTGCTGAGGCAATTAGGGTTAAGTGACTTGCCCAGGGTCATACAGCTGGGAAGTGTTAAGTGTCTGAGACCAGATTTGAACTCAGGTCCTCCTGACTTCAGGGCTGGTGCTCTATCCACTGTGCCATCTAGCTGCCCCCTGTTCTTATATTTTTCAAAGTAGTTTTGTTTTTTACACTATTGCTATTGTATACATTCTCCTGGTCCTACTCATTTCATTCTTTGTTAATTTATAGTAGTTCTTGAAATTATTCATTTTTATAATTATTGCTCTGCTTCTGCTTACTTCATTCTACATCTGATCATATAAAGTCCCTTCCTTCACAGGGGACTCCACAACATACAGAAAGGTTATCTGGCTCCTGTCCTCTTCAGTCAACCATACTAATATTGGAGTGTTTGCTATTTGCTGAACAGTGTTGGTTGCTCTTTGTTTCCAAAGGCAGTTCTGGGTTTGCTTTCCCATGGTGAGATTTATTTGTGTGTTTGGACCTGGACATTTTCTTTTTTTTTTTTTTGCTTTTTGCTGAGGCAATTGAGGTTAAGTGACTTGCCCAGGGTCATACAACTAGGGAATGTTAAGTGTCTGAGACTAGATTTGAACTCAGGTCTTCCTGACTTCAGGGCTAGTGTTCTATCCACTGCGCCACCTAGCTGCCCCGACCTGGACATTTTCTTGCTAATAATCTGGATGACTTGTAACACATTATTCAAATAGGATTGCTTTGCCACTGTACCCACAAAGCAAAAAAGCAGAAATATGGAAAAGTTTCTTATAGGTGCAGGCCAGTTTTTCTGCTTGTCGTGCACAACTTTTCTGTTGCTGCTATATTTCTGTTGTACTGCCTAGGGTGTTGTGTGGAACTAATGTGCCTACTGCAATAGCACCTGTTAACTTAAGTGTTAGTTAACTGAAGACTGCATTTCAAAGGAAGGGAGAGTTAAGGGAGCAAGTGGAATTCATGAATAAGAACCGAAATGTTCGGTGACCATTGTTTACAGAAAGAAGACCTCTTGCTGTATGAATACTGGATTTTTGAGTTAGTAGACCTGGGTCTCAGAGAAGGGAAGGAAACAAAGGAATTTTATTCAAGTATGAGATGGACTTCATGACTTCTTAGGATTGCCTATGAAATTCAGTGATTCCTTCAGTGATGCTGACCCCTGATTCTCAGGAGAGAATATATTTTATTTTTTTTGTTGATTAAGTTGTAGCTATTCTTGTCATATACTAGAATTGGGAGGCCTAGAAAACTCAAGGCAAGTCAGAGTAGCAAAAGCTATCACAATGCTTTCACATACTCAAAACAGACCTTGTTAGAGTTTCCGAAACTTGGGAACTATGAAAGAAATTGAGCAAGAAAGATGTTGTTGTAATCTTTAATTGAGAGTAAAGAGTTCATGGGGATAGGAGTCTGGGCAGGAGGAGAGTAATTTAGAGCTGTTAGTGAACAATGTTTGATTGTTTCATTTACAATTCCACCAGGCTAAAGTGTGTATGCTACCCATCAGTGGTGATTCCCACTGATGGAGACACCCAAATAGAGAGTGAAGGGTGGAAATCATAACCAAAAAAAATATGTAATGCAAAAATGTTTATATCAGCTCTGTGTGCGTGTGTATTGTGTGTGTGTGTATTTGTGTGCATGTGTATATGTGTGCATGCACACGCACATACACACACACATGCATGGCAAAGAATTGGTTACCAAGGAGATACCTATCAATTGGGGAATGGCTAAACAATTCATGACATTCCAATGTAATAGAATACTGTTGTTCTCTAATAAATAATAGAAGGGATGATTTCAGAGAAACCTGGGAAGAAGTTGTATGAACTCATACAAGTAAAGTGAGCAGAACCAGAACAGTTACCAACGATGCTATAAAGACAACTTTGAAAGACTTGGGAATTCTGATCAATACAATAACCAAATACAGTTTTAGAGGACTCTATATGATAATGGTAAAGAACTCAGACTACAATTTTTAAAAATAAGCCTATATTTTTTGAACACGACCAATTTGGAAATTTTTTTTGTTTGACTATGTGTTTATAAGAGGTTCTTATTTCCTCATTGGTGGTAGGGAGGGAAGGAGAGAATTTAGACATGAAAATAAAATTTAATTAAAAAAAAACTTAGGGGGAAAAAAGATGTATTGAAAGAGAAGTTGTCATAGGAAAATGATGGCAAATATGGGGTGTCCAAAAAATCTTAATGAAGTTTTAAACTTGAATACCTTTAATAGCACCAAAACTTTTGGAACATTCTATGTAGGAAAGAAGAAGAGATGAAACATTGTCAAGTTTTCCTGATTGCTATTCTACCTTCAGTAGAAGAGCAGTGTATTGTGATGGATAGAATGTGCTTAGGATCCAGAACACTTGGGTTCCAGTCCCACCACAGATACTTAATAGCTACATAACCCCAGACAAGACACTTAACTCTTCTTTAGCCTCAGTTTCTTTATTTTGTTGTTCAGTCATTTTAGTCATGTCTAAATCTTTATTTGACTCCATTTGAGATTTTCTTGGCAAAATAATGGAGTAGTTTAACCATTTCCTTTTCCATCTTACAGATGAGGAAAATGATGCAAATAGGATTTTGTTGTTTTGGTCAGGGTTATACCACCAATAAGTGTGTGAGGTTAGATTTGAATTTAGGAAGATAATGAATCTTCCTAACTTTGGGCCCAGCACTTTTATGTACTGAGCTACCAGTTACTCCCAAAAGTGGGCTTAAAATATCCATAATATATATCCCTCAAAGATTTATCACGAGGATCAAATGTATAGAGCAATTTGCAAACTTTTTAGTGCAATTTACATGTGAATTTTTCTCATGGGATTTCTAAAACCAGTCATAGGATATTTCAGATCATTCGGTACTATACCAATGGGAAGCGAATTTGTTGTTCATTGAAATGAACTTTGTTTTTTTTTTTTTTTTTTTTTTTAATTGTTTAGACTTACCCCTATCCCTTCCTTGTTTAAATATGTGCTTTAACTATGGCATTTGTGAGTTGTTTTTCTTTTTTTTTTTTTTAATTGAGAATGAAAAACAAAACAAAAAACAAACAAAAAAAAACAACCAAAAAAACTGTAGTTCCCTGGAGCCTTTTCTAAGGTTTCCACAATATGCTTTGCTTAGTCCCTCCATTTCATGACTTTTTGCATGTGTTTCTTTCCTGAAACTGGAATTTGCTAAAACTGCTAAAAGTAGTAGAATGTCACTACCTCTGCTATGCCTCCAACCAAGGTAGCCAGTCTGGAGTTAGCTCAGGTGCCATCTAGTTCCCAAGCCATCTGAAGTGAGCTGAAGACACGATTTTCATAAAAGTTTTCTCATGGTCTATCTAATAGTAGGTGATGAACCCACTGGTATCCATTGGAATTTGCCTTGACTTTGAAGCCCTTTTGGGAAATTGTCATTATGATTTCTTATAGACTCAACAGGCTTTTTGGTTATGTGTAAATTTTCAGTCTGCAGTTGTCCAAGTTATTAGATAAAAACTTTGAATCTTTAATTTCACATTGTGACTGTTCACATTGCAGTACTACCTCAGATTTGGCCAAACAAGTCAAAATTCTTGATGATGTAGATTTTCCTAGTAAACTGGACTATTTGCCTGGCAAGGAGGCTTTAGGCCCTCCAACCCTTGGCCAAGTTGTGGGCCAAGAAAGTGCACTCAAGCTTTGTCCTCTGGCTGCTAGATTTATAGGGTGCTTTGAAAGTGTCCAAGGAGAGCTCCAACTCTTGAGTTGCTACTCTTTTGTAAGGTTTTTTGACCAGAAACAGTGAAGATATCCTCCCTGATTTTTGAGGTGCTTTTGAACTTTTTTTCCAGTGTGGAAGAATCCTTATGAAGGATAAGGGAACCCTGTATTAGGGTCTTGTGACCTCAGAATTTACTAAGGATTCTTTCAGACTTCTGTGAATTTAATTCCATTTTTTAATGGACTTGAAAAGTATAAAGAATAGAAAAGGAAGATTGGATTAGGAAATAACAAATTTCTATTACAAAGAATATTCTTTTAAAGTGTATCTTGAATACAGTTGAAAGAAAATGGATTGTGGAAAAGAGTCAGGCCCTGGAATCAGGAGAAACAATTCAAATTTGTCCTCAAAGTTACTAGTTGTTTGACTCTATTCAAGTCACTTAACCCAACTGGTGAGGGGGAGGGAGAAGAAAATAGATTTAGTTTCTTGCCATAAATCCTTTAGTCATGGTGCCCCTAAATTATGGGTAGTGGTTAAAAGTGCTTTCATCAACAGATCTTGAGAAGCACCTAGCAGAGTGCATTATACAGAATAGGTCCTTCATAAATGCTTATTAGATTGTATTGAATTAGTCATTGTACCTAATTCTTTGTGAAGATATTAATGTACTGTACCTCTTTCTTACTTCCCTCTCCACTAATTTCTCTAGAGGAGGAGACCATCGAGTGGCATTGTACAAGGTAAGCCATTTTTTCTCCATTTGTTCATTTTAGGAGGTAGAAGGGAATAGGATGGATCTTATTATATGATATGATAATATTTGTGAAAGTTAGGGAGAGCTGGGAATAGCTGTTGTTTAGTTTCTCTGCCTTTCTCAGTAAGGGAATGTTAGGAAGCTATATCACTAAGCTGATGTCTGTTTTACCCATATAACAAAAACACTTTTCATGTGAGCTTTCCCCAGTGACATTTTTCAGAATTCTAAATTGCTTTTTCTCATGCCTTTGTCAAACATTTGTACTATTTGACTTTGAGTTTTCAAAATGTGCTGAATAGACTTCCAACAAAGCCATTGATCCAAACTTTTGTGGTGGTGTAATGAGAGGCAGCTGGCATAATGGGTATAGGGCTGGCTTTGGAGTCAGGATGACCTGTGTTTCAAATTTTGCTTCTGACATCTATCAGTTATGTGTTCATGGATAGGATAGTGTCTACAAAATGTAAATTACAGAAAATTTGCATCACTGGTAGAAATTTCCATGCTTGAATTTCTCCATGCTGATGAAATCACTGTACCAGACTATAATAATAATAATGACAATAATAGCAAGAAGTACAGGTATATTTTATTGCTGACCTTAACTTTAAAACAAAATGTTACTACATTAGTTCCTTGCCAAACAGTATGAGATATACAACAAAATCATTCCAACAATTTTATTGAAATGAATTCTCTGTCATTGTAATGTTTGCCAAAGCAGACAGGAAGTTTAAAAAAAAAAAAAATCATTCTCTCCAAAACAGAAAAGGAAAAAAAGATGAGGAAGGAAAAAATTAAATAAGGTGAATTGCCAAGGCCATCTCAAATTGTGATGAATGTGCTTCTGTTTTCATGAAGTTTGAATGTTTATCCTGTATTCCATGGAAGGAATAATCTCATCCTGCCTCAGATCTCCTGAAGAGGTTGCTTGCTTTGTTGAATCAGCACTGTGTTGCTTTTGAAATCAATGGCTTCTGTGCTATTGGATTTGAACCATGCTGCTGGTGCATGTTTTCTTAGGGCAAAGCCCCTGTGTTTCTGTATCTCTCTATATCTTTTTCTAATTCAAATTTCTCAGTGCTGTCAAGTCAAAAGTGAGCTATAACTAAGGACGTGCTTTCCTCCCTTTTATCCCAAATAAAAGACATTAAAATATTTATGCATAGTCCCTTTCCTGGAAGAAAAGAATAATAGAAAAAATAGAGAAATAGTTCAGTGTTCTGTAAAATATATGCCAAAAGTAATTTTCTCCTTCAGATGAACAGATCAGCCAGCACTCTGGGCCCTTAGAGATACATTTCTTGAATTTTGGACTATAATTCTGGGGGTTGCCACTACTTAGGAGGAGAAAAGGGATGGTTAAAGCTTTTAAGTGGATCTTTGTGGTCCATATTAAAAGAAAAGCATTCCATTCTCTCTCCATATGATCCACCTACAGTCCTGTAGCCTCCCTGTGAGATCAAACAAGAGGGCAGAATTATTCTCTGTGGCTTCTGTATATATTTAGCTGGGAAAGTAGGAGTTGGAGGCTTATCCCAGTGGCCTTTTTAGTAATACCCTGTTGGTCTTTGAAGGAAAGTTGTTCAAGGCTTCCACGAAGCCTACATCAGCTACTGTGGTTTATTATTTGACATAGTAAGTAGCTAACAGAACTCTATTCAGTAGTAACGGATTGCATGATACTTCTCAGGTAGGTCCACTTAATCTCTCCAAATAGGCTATTGAATGATATTAGACAAAATAATTCTTGAAAGTCTTGAAGCATGGAGTAGGTCTTCTGTTAGAATGTTAAGTCTGATCAGTTTAAGATATGTGTTTTTGGTGTGTCTTACTCTGTCATTTTTAGCCCAATTAATTAATTGTCTTATCAAGTTTGTGTTATGAAGCACACATTTGCAAAAAGAAGGAATTAGAGGCAGAGATGAGAATCAGTCCAGATTGCTCCTAGAGATTACAGAATTAAAGCTAGAACACCTCAGGGCTTATTTAGGGCAACCCTTTCCTTTAACAGATGAATTTAAATGACTTGCCCAGCCAATGTTACACAGGGTATAAATGGCAGAGCTTTTATTTGAATGCAGGACCTGTGATTTCCAGTTCCACACTCAGAAGAACAAGATTGAATAGAACAAGAAATGTTAATGATAGGATTACTTCTAAATCCTTTTTATCAGGTTGTGTGTTTAGTGACTGTAACTTGTGGGCTTATGCAGTTAGCTCAGCCTTATGGACAGCAAAGCACTGTGACTTTGTCCTCCTGCCCAGAGATTTTAACCTATTTGGTGAGGGTTTTGTTATTCAGTCATTTCAGTTGTGTCCAACTCTTTGTGACCCATAGCAGAGACACTGTAGTGGTCTGCCATCTCCTTCTTCAGCTCATTTTACAGATGAGGAAACTGAGGCAAATAGAGTTAAGTGACTTGTCCAGAGTCATACAAATTGTAAGGTCAGAAATCAGATTTGAACTCATGAAAATGATTGAGTTTGAAGCCCATTTCTTAATCCACTGCACCAGTAGCTGCTTTTTGGTGTGAGGGTAGAGACATTAATAAATAAATAAGTTTTCAGCTTATTGGAACTGGAGATGTTTTGTGTGTGTGTGTGTGTGTGTTTATTACAAAGAGATTTGATTCTACTAACAGCTGAAAGATAGTTGCATTGCATTAAAAAGACATTGGCTTCAGTCACTACATTTTCCCTCTCCATATAATCCCTTTCTAGTGCTCCATGCTGGGAATACTTAAAGGATATTGCTCCCCGGGTGGCCCAGTGGTCACCTTCCTGAGTTCAAATATTACCATCTGTGTGATCCTAGGCAATTCACTTAGCTCTGTCTGCCTCAGTTTTCTCATCTGCAAAATGATCTGGAGAACTAAATGGCAGACCACTCTGCCAAAAAGAACCCCAAATGGGGTTCACAAAGAGTTGAACAAAATTGAAACAACTCGTCAACAACATTGCAAGAGCAGAGTACAGTAAGAACTCTTCCTTGGCCATCTGTAAGAGTCCAAGCAATTCCATTGTAAACCTCTTTCTCTCTGCCTCTACCTCCTAAGTCTTTTGGCTTCGGAAGTAGAATCTGAGACAAGATGTTTATCCTGGGACCTATAAGAACCCTCAAAATATTCCTTAGAATTAGGAATAACTGGGAATGGAACATCCCCTCATAAAGTCATTCCTTATGAAGCCTGTTAGGTGAGGTTATAGCAAGTTAACTAACTTGCAGGTGTTAGATGTGCTAGTTATGCTTAAAACCCTAAATAGAAACATAAGCTAAGCTTTTAGTAAAAGAGGTAGCTCTTTATGAGACAGATACTTGTTTTTGTTGCAAAAATATGTTTCTTTTCCCTTTGCAGGTTCTGAGTTCCCTTGGTTACCATGTAGTCACCTTTGATTATAGAGGTGAGATTTATTTTGAAGTGACTTTGAAAAACTTACTATTGACCTCCTCTCTCTTCCTTTAACCTTATGCTTTCTTCAAACAGTCTCTTTGATAGAAACTGAAAAATCCAATTATTTTCTGTTATAATCTTCTTTAGGGTCCTTTTCACTATATGAGAGGGGCAGAAAGGGAAATTGAATTGCCTTTCTTCTGACCTGGCTTCCTATGTAGTTAAGTCTTCTCCATTACTGATGCTTTTTGTTGCACATAGACAACAATAGGTGACTGTCTTGTTGGCAGAGATCATAAAGTTAACTAAATGATATATACATTCATGCATGTATATGTTTAATAAACACTTTTTATGGGGGAAAACCCTAAAATTTATTTTCCTCTTACAAACTTGATACTTTTTTCCCCTAAAATTAAAAAACAAAATGGATAAAAAGAGCACTTACAGTACATGAAATTTGGAATGTCATTTAAAAAAAACAAAAACAACAAAAAAAACTTGCTTTTCTTTTTAAGTATATATAATAATTTTCAGAATGTTACTATTCAAACTGTCCTACTTATCTCTTTCCTTCCGAATTTCCTTTTGTTTATTTCTCTGTCTTTCAAAATGCTTCAGTAACCCTTTTCTCCATTTTTTTTTGTTTGTTTGTTTGTTAGATTTTTGTTTGTTTTGAGACAGTACAATTTTTTGCTAATCCCTATTTTTCCTCTAACGTTCCCCTAAAGGGGCAGGAGGGGAAAAGCTGCTGTAACAAATTTGTATAATTAAAAGGATTTTGTCCACATCCAGAACTATATGTCTCATTTTGTACCTTGAGACTTCTATACATGCCCAGATAACTTTCACTTGCTCATTTATTGCAAAAATAAGGAAAATACTTTCTAAAAATTTCAGAAATACATTTCACTCAACTGTACTTAAGTGAGAAATCAGGAAAAGCAAAACAACACTGGAAATTAGCTTAATGGGCTAATTTAAACTAGTCTGTGAAAATTACTGCAAAGACCTTTGGGACAAGGCAGTGTCCTTTTTTGTTTTTTAAACCTTCATCCCTTAATCCTCAGCTTCCCATGTACATAGCAAGTGGCTTCATAAATATCTGTTGGATAGGATTGAACATTTCTCTTCAAACAAAACTTTCTTCTGGACTAGTGGACCTAGTTTCATTTTTTCAAAATATTTTCATCCTAAAATTGATTGGAAAGACTAGTACAAAGAAATTACTTCCTTTAAAAAGTAGACGAAGTTACATATGGCTGGACAAACTTTTCTAGCCAACCTCTGTGGAATTCTCATCAATTTAAAATTCCTCATTGATATTATGTGTGACCCATTGTCTGCAGTATACTCCAGGAGTTTTGGTAGATTATTGACTACTGACAAGGCTTTGTTGTGGCAGTTTTGCATATCTAAATTGCTTCCAGTGATGTATATGGGGGAAATTCCTTGTGAGTTTCATTGTAAAAGTGTGCTGTTTTGCTAAAAATGTGTTTCCTTGAAATTTTGATTTAATTTATCTGACATTTATTAATTTCATATTATGTATGTATCATGCACTGTGCTGCTTAGGTTGCTATAAAGGTTCTTGCTGTTCTTTGTGCAGTTCAGCAAGTGAAATGTGTTTGTTCATAGATATCTAAGCCTATTGAATAAAAAAACAGCCTTGAGACACTGACAAAGGGGAAAGTATTGTATTTTGTGCCTCAATGGGCTGACTTCTCTGATATTTATATTTCTTTAAAATTAGCTCTTTTTGACCATTCCTTTCCCTTCCCTCTTCCTTAAATCTTCTTCTTTTCACCCTTTCCAGCTTAAATCACTGATTTCAATATTGATTGAGCACCTACCATGTGCCCATACTGAACTTGAATTCCATTGGAGATGCAATGTTTTTTTCTACAAAGGGATTGTATTTTAAATTAATGAGAACTCAACAGATGATGACTGAATAAATTTAGCCAACCATATGTAATTTCAACTACTTTTTAAAATAGAGTTGAATAAGAGAGTTTTCCATTAGGCTGCATGTTTCTGCCAGCAGAGAGGGGAAAGAAAGAATTTAGATGAACTAGATAAAATGTGTGATAAAAGAAAACTTTTATCTTCCTGAGATCTTCCTAAGTAAAGGGTTCAGAGTAGCATAGTATTTACTCAATGAAACATTTTCTTCTCCCCCCATCCTCCAACTAGTTGGAGAGACTAATGAGGAGAATTATTTGATTACAGCAAAGAGTGTGTTTGAGAATAGTGGAAAATAAAGTTAGATGAATGAATCAATACTTAAGGTGGAAGCTGGATTCTAAAGAGTCTTAGAATCAAGAAAATTGTATAGAGTTCTTATAATAGGAAACAATTTTAACGTTTATATTAGAAAGGTACATGATGAAAGGAAAGCTTTTAAAAGCTTAACCTGTCAAGGTAGAAGATAGATACAATAGGATTGCAAAGAGACAGGACCCAGGGATGCCGTCTGTTATAGGGAATCCAAATGTGAGGTGATGGTGACAGGAAAATGGAGAGGAAAGGACAAGACTGGGAGAGTTTGAAACTTAAGTTACCACTCCCAGTGACCGCTTGAAATGTGGCAACGTTAAGGATCTTTTGAGCATAACTGGGGTCCCAACCTTAGGAGCCCATTCCTAACATTTGGGGATCTTTCCCTTATCTGAACTCTTAAGGCCTTTACTATTTGTACCACTTAATCAGCACCTATCAAATGCTGCCTTGTATTGTCTTTTTACAAATAGTGTATAGCTCCCCAGCAATATTGGGAACCCTTTTGGGGGGGGGGGCATGTCTTACAACACACAACATCTCATACCAAGCAAGCACTTTAAAACAACCAAAACAAAACCATCATGAGGAACTGCTGCTGTATAGATTTTTATATTGAAACTTTAGATACTTTCCCAGAAGACTGGCTGGAAAAACCTTCTTGGTATAGTTTCTACCTACTCACCCTCACCCCTATTGTAGACATTTTGTAATCTTTGAGGGCCTGGAAGCTGGTTTTACTGCCCTAAGTCCCATAGCTTTTGCTTGTGCATTGAAACTGGCTCCTTCTAAACCTTGTGATGCCTTTTTTTTTAAATCATTTGATGATGACTCATTGCTGAGCTGCTCAAAAAACAGCAGTCATTGATTTCTTTTTGAGGTTCAAGGGGGAAGAAAGATAAGGAGAATGGCTTAAGAAAAGATATTTTAAAAACACAAACATCAGGGAATTCAGTTCACTAGGCAAAACTCCTTACTTTTCGTTTTGTTAATGTGTCAAAGCAACTTCCTTCTCCGGGAGGCCTGGATGTCTGAGGCACTGAGCTGTAGAAAGGCCACAAATTTCTCTTAATGCTTCTCTTTAGCACAGGTTTGCCGAGCCTGTTTAGAGAGCTGTATTCAGTACCTGTATTAATTGTTGGAAGAATTCCAGAAAGGCTCACTTGAAATGACTAGCATTTAGTTTCTTCTACTGCTACCCTTGGCAGCAACTACCTAGTGAGAAGCATTGAGTCAACTGGCCCGGGATCCAGAGTAAGGAAGGAAGCCAGACTTAGAAAAGACATTGGAGTATATGTGCCATAAATATTAAGGGCTGCTATTCACTTGTGTTCTTCATCCCTACCCCTTCCAAGATCCTCCTTCAAACAAACTGAAATAGCAACCTTCTCTTGACCCTTCGGCCACCTATTTCACTTTTCCCTGTCACTGCCAAATTTGACAAAGGAATAGTCTCCATTCACTGCTTACAACACTCCACTTCTCTTTCAGCTCCTTGCAATCTGGATTCCTTCATCACTCTTCTACTGAAATTGTTCCATTACCTCTTATCATCTGACCACCTTGATGGCCAGATTTCATCGCCTTTAGTCGCTGCTCATTGTCCTTAATTTGTCTAAAATATTGAAATAGTCTTGTAAAAAGTTTCTCTTGATTTTTGTGACACAGCACTTCCCTCAGTCTCTCCCCATCTTTCCAACTGTTGTCTTTATCATTGATTACACTTCACTGCCCTGATCTCTTGCATTTTTGACCGTTTTCTGTCATCAGTTTCTTTTTGGCATTTCTCTGGACTCTCTTGGTTTCATTTATAACCAGTAAGCAGATGAGTCTCAAAATTCAGACTTATATTTTCCATTTCCTACTAACTCATTCCAAGTGGATCACCTGTAAGTATCTCAAAACTGAAAATGGCTAGAAATGAACTCTTCACCCTTCACTTTGAAACCTGCCTCTGCTTATGTTAATAGTATAATTCTCCTGGTCACCCATGCCTATAATCTTTATTTCATCCTTAATATTCAGTAAGTGGTTAACATATTTACATATTTATTCTACCTCTGAAATTTCTCTGATATTCACTTTTTTTTTTTTCCCCCAATTCCCTGTTATCTGAAGTAGTAGTTTTCAAAGTGTGATCCAAAGAGGTATGGGAGAAGCTGGGGAGATAGAATGAACGGATTCTCTGAAAATTTTTAAAAAGGTCTACAAATTCAAAATTGGTTTTTATTTCTAATATATAAATATCAATAATTTCTATAAACATCTATATCAAAATTTAATATATCTAGTGTATAAATATGACCCACATAAACAAAAATTCTGTCAGATCTGCAATAATTAATTGCATAAAGATACTGAGAATAAAAGTTTGAGAACCACTCATCTAGAATACTGTAATAGTACTTTCCTAGCTTGTCTCCCCATGCCAGCTTTTCTCATACCCTATTGCTAGAATAATCTTCCTGATCCTCTGCTTTGATTACATCATCCCTCCCCACAACTCTGCACAGAAAACTTTCAGTGGTTCCAGTTGCATACAGAACAAATTCCAAACTAGCTTCAGTTTACATTATCTCACATAATACCCCCCTTCTATACTCTTTATACCTCCCTAGACTGCTTCCTAACTCTGAAATAACTCTTGTTTTCCTGCCTCTATCTTTTTGATTCCTAATAGTTAGAATCCTCAAACCCCAACTTCCAACTCTGAGCTGAGTCTTGCTCAGATTATAGCTCCTCCAAGAAGCCATCCTTGATTCCCTTCTCCCTTTCCAAGTTGGGAATGAGTGCCTTGTTCATTGTTCTTAAGTATTAGTATTTTCTGTTGTTTATGTATATGAGTTATCTCTCCTGTTAAAATGTAGAATCCTCAAGAGAAGCACCCAAAATCCCATTTGTCTTTGTGTCTTCTCTAGCACTGAACATTTTTCCTTGGACGTAGTAATGGATTTGGTCTTGGACATGCCTAATAAAGGCTTGGTGAAATTGAGAAAGAACTTTACCTAACAAAAATGAATGAATTCCAATTTATCAACTCATGGAAGCCAGCATGATGTGCCTCATCTTCTGATTCTACCATTAACTGCCAGTGTGACTGTGAGCAAGTTGTTTCCCAGTCCATCAGACAATAGGTCAACATTTATCAAGCACATATTATGTGCAAGGCACTGTGCTAAATTCTGGGGTATACAAAGAGAGACAAAATTTATCCCCTATTTTTAATTGGGGTGATAACAAGGGAACAATTATATAAAGCAAGCTATACAGGATGATTAGGACATAATGAACAAAGGGAAAGATTTAGAATTAAGAAGGGTTGGGTCAGTCTTCCTATAAAAGATGGGATTTTAGTTGGGACTTATTCTGGGTCTTGAGTTTAATGACATCATCTCTTGAGATCCTTTTCAGTGCTAAAAGAAACTTAGAAGATTTTTCAGTCAGTTTTCACGAAAGCCATATAAGGATAGGAAGTTGAAAACACTGGCCAAATTATGTCATGATAATAAAGATCCAAAATTATATCAAAAATTTAATAACAGAAATCACATCTGTCTGATACTAGAGTTCAATTACTACAGGTAATCCTGAGATGACCGCTTCAGATTCATTGGCATGTGTGTTACATATATAGACATTTTCTTCTTCATTATGTTTCATTGCTGAAAGAGAAGGAAAAAAGGAGAGCAGATAAAGAATAGATTAGAAGGGAAAAAGGAGAGCAGATAAAGAATAGATTAGAAGGGGATGACTGAGGTTTTTTTCGTTGAATCAGTTCCTCTGGTATTTACCAGTAAGTTTGTAATCTGCTAGCCATCATTTTGAGTTGGCATTCTGAGGAGGTTTGTGGGTAGGAGGTCATAGTTTTCCCTGGGAGGACTAGCTCAGTAGAGCTAGTGATTAAAAATTACCATGAGGGTAATGAGGCAGTTTTTCCAGTGCCTGAATTCTTTCAGACTTTAGAAATCCATATACTTGATTGGAAACAAGTTTCAATTGAAGAATGAATATTTCAAACTGTTTGGAGGCTCACAGAATTTCAGCTTGCTACACTGGAAAGGGACTTCAGAGATCACCTAAACTGAATTTCTAGTTGTATAGATGAGGAACCTTGTAGTCCAAAAAGCTATAAAACATTTACCCAAATAAATATCTGATTAGTTGGAGAACCTGAATTTTGAGTTCAGGTTTCCTGGTCTTCCCAGTCTTGGGCTATTTCTACACTAACGTACTGGTTTATATGAGGACATAATGAGAATGTTTGTTGTAAAGTGCTTTGTAAACCTTAAAACATTTTTAAAGTTTTAGTTGTTGTGCCAGCTTTCATCACTTTATCCTTTACTCTGTATTGATTCTGTGCTTATCGGGTATAATGTGGTGGACTAATATGTGGATGTGATGAGCTAACTCTAGAATCTTAAAACCAAGATTTGAAAGAGACTCAGATCATTCAGCTTATCCCCTCATTCTTGGTCATCTATATTCTTCTTGGGTTCAGTGACAGGGAGCTAACTGGAAAGGGGAGCCCATTCACTCTACTGCTGGGCAGTCCTCATTGTTAGTTTTTTCTTCATTATACTGAAAACTGCAACCCGTTAAAAAGTTAGTGGAGCTCCTACCCATGTTGCTTTCTCAACAATGACTCAGAATAAATGTGTTTATTCTATGTAACAATCCATAAATGATCGCTTTCTGGGCATGCAAATAATTTGTATTTGACAAATAGTTTTAAATGTTAAGATTTTTTTATTTGCTCTTTCTCTGGACCTCCTCTTTTTTAGGCTGGGGTGATTCAGTAGGAACTCCAACAGAAGGGGGAATGACCTATGACGCCCTACATGTGTTTGATTGGATAAAAGCAAGAAGTGGTTACAATCCTGTGTATATTTGGGGCCATTCACTGGGCACTGGGTAAGATTTCCATTCACTTGGTCTTTGAAGGGTGAAATGGGATAAATGGTGTAAGTACTTTTCAGTTATCAATCTTTCCAATTCTATTGCTCAAGCCTTTTTTTATTTTTTTTTTATTTTTTTTTTTAAATGAGCATTTCTGAAGCTTATCCTTAGGTATTTTTCCCTGTATGATTAAATACTGTAGACTTAAGGGACAGAATGGTGCAACTGATAGAATGCTGGGCTCAGAAAATCTAGCAGACCAAGATTCAAATCCCACCAATGATGAGGCTATGATACTTTCTCACTGTGTGACCCTGGACATATCCCTTAATTTTTCTTTTTACCATAGGCAACCCATCTAAGTTTCAGAAGGATTTCCTCTTTTTGTGTAAAGGGAGTTTTGACATCAGCAACTTGCCACATTGAAGAAATAACAGATCTTTGCCTTATTCTTCTAGCCTTTCCCCCTGTTAGTCTAGGAAGTTGATTCATATATAAAAGTCCTTAATTAAATGAACCATGAAGTAGGGAAATAGGAAAGATTAGAAAGACTTTTTTAGGAAAGGGTGAAATGATACCTTTCCTTCTAAAGGAGAGGGAATGCTGAATCCTTTATGTTTCAGTGAGAGTAGCAAGAGTCAGGGATTTGGGCCTGCAAAGGAGCTATTACTGTGCCTGATTGCAAGAAAGAAGATAGAGTAAATAACTAACTGCACTGGGATAAAGGATAGGAACTTGGGAAGCTGACAAGAACCTCTTAAGCTTCAGCAGGACACAAAGGTTGGCAGCAGAAGGTAGGAAAAGATCGGTTTGGTAAAACAGTATAAATGAAAGATGAAATTCTCCAACTCTAATTCTAGTTCCTTTCCCTTTTAATAACTAGCATTTATATAATACTTTAAGGTTTGTAAAACACTTCACAGATGTCCTCTCAAATAACATCTTATATTTATCTATACCTATATTATTCCTCATTCATTAATGAGAAAATTGGGGCAAATATAAATTAAGTGCCTTGGATAACAGAACCAGTAAGTGTTTGGGGCTACATTTGACTGGGGCCTTCCTTACTTTAAATCCAGTACTCTATCCACTAAGGGTCTCATTAGTACTCAACCTATCAAAAAAGTATTTATTAAGCGCTTATTACTATGTAACAGGCATTCTGCTGGGGAGATACAAAAAAAGGGAAGAACAGTTCCTCCCTTTAAGGGACTCACATTTTAATGAGGAAGACAACATGTAAAAAACTAGATATAGACAGACAAAAATCTAGGGAGAACAGATGGGAGGTCAGCTCAGAAAAAAGACTTCCTACTGATCAATTTGTGTTGTGGTGTATACAGGTTGTGCTTGGAGCTGCAAATAGGTCCTCTTCAGAAAGGTTAGGTGCTTAGGTGAAGTGGTCTATATTATTTTATCCCCTTCCATTTCATTATGATTCCCATGGGAGCCAACAATTCCTCCAATTCCCCAAAAGAGTGAAATATGTGAATATGTTCCAGCTGATGGGGAGAAATGCCACAGGATATGACACTCTATATGTCTAGTCCCATTACCTCCATTAGCCAACATGTGAGAGATATGCTATACTTTTTCATAGCTTACTTTCTGAAGGCTATGAAGTGGGGATGTTTGAAAAAGCTTAAATATCAGCCAGAGGAGAATGAAAATCCAAAAAGGGACATTTATTTGCTCAAAAAAAGGTGAACCTAGTTCAAAAGGACATTTTCTTTGGTTTCCCAATTTTTCATCAAAGATAAAACCATTGTGGTCTGGGTGCAACTGCAGACAAGAAAAACTGTCTCCCTTTGTGCATTGCCCGAATTAGAAAACATACATGAAGGATAAATATTTGCTGTATGTGCTGGCAATTTTAGTGGCACTTTCCAAGCAATCAGTCATGACATTCTAAGTAGTCTCTTTTGAGAAGTGGTCAATGTGCTTTAAGTGTGCTAGTGGAAAGGTTAGTTGAAATCCTGACAGGTTTTATGGATGTGTTTCAGTAGCAGAAGGCACACAGTGGTCATTTAGGAAGTTGGCTCACCCATTACCATCAAAAAGTATTCATCCTTTCCTAAGGTAGAGTGGTAAAGAAGAGAACTTAGCAAACACAGGCCTAGCACTTCCTACAGTCTGTATCTTTCTATAAGTTCATATTCAGTTCATAGGTCACCATTCTTCCTGAAAGAGCTTACAGCTGTCAAATCATAAGTAACATCTCTTTTAAAAAATCCTCAAAAAAGAGGTTTCGTTTCATTGGAAGCTGCTTTATGCATATCCTGCTGGAGCTTAAACAATTCTTGTCTTGATTAGTAAAAAGAAAAGAATTAACTTTTATTTATAACTAATTTGCTTACTTTTTTTCTTTCTAGAGTTGCAACCAATTTAGTAAGACGCTTATGTGAACGAGGTAAGAGTCCACTAATGAGACATTTAATGACCACCATCACTTTTCTGTATGCCATAGCTTCTACTGAAGAGTCTTTTCCATCAGGAGAAAGTTTGATATCATTAGGTCTTTGTCTCACATGTTCTCTTATACCTCAGGTTTGCATGCTATTAAGCTTTTTCCTTCCAGCTCCCTAATTTAAATATGGAATAGGTACCCTATATCATTTGGATAGAATTGTGGTTGTGTTTTTCCATTGAATCTGAAGTGCCAATTGAATCCTACCTCTGCTCAATCTATTTTGTGTATTCCCTTTGTTTTTCTTCCTCTTTAGCTTTGTTTAGATGATATACGAAATCTCAAGACAACTGATGCCATTTCTTGATAGCTATAGTTACTGGGACATTTTTTCTTTTACATCAGGCCTAAATCTATCTTTCTAAAAATTTCACTTTCTTAAAGTCATAAACCTTACTGTGGCATAAATACAAGTTATTCAAAGCTCTTAGAGATTTTTTTAAAAGACAAAAACAAAAAGCCCCAAAGCTCCTCAGTGTTAGCATCTCTAAAGGAGAGAATCCCCGGCACTGCTCCTGTAGCCAAAGGCAGCTAATACTAAGTTTCACCCCCATACCTCTATATTTACTTTCTAAGATAACTGTACTCGGTAGAACACGATGTACTTGACTCTTCCTCTCCCTTCCCCCTCATCTGTAAATAATGACTTTGAAAAAAACAAGTGGTATCAGATTGGCTAAAATGACAGGAAATGATAATGATAACTGTTGGAGGGGATGTGGGAAAACTGGGACACTGATACATTGTTGGTGGAACTGTGAACGGATCCAACCATTCTGGAGAGCAATTTGGAGCAATGCTCAAAAAGTTATCAAACTATGCATACCCTTTGACCCAGCAGTGTTTCTACTGGGCCTATATCCCAAAGAGATTTTAAAGGAGGGAAAGGGACCCACATGTGCAAGAATGTTTGTGGCAGCCCTTTTTGTAGTGTCAAGAAACTGGAAATTGAAAGGATGCCCATCATTTGGGGAATGGCTGAATAAATTATGGTATATGAATGTTATGGAATATTATTGTTCTGTAAGAAGCGACCAGCAGGACGATTTCAGAGAGACCTGGAGAGACTTGCATGAACTGATGCTGAGTGAAATGAGCAGAATTAGGAGAACATTATACACAGCAACAAGACTATACGATGATCAATTTTGATGGACATGGTTCTCTTCAACAATGATGTGATTCAAACAAGTTCCTATTGTTCAGTGATGAAGATAGTCATATACATCCAGAGAGAGGCCTGTGGGAACTGAGTACAGACCACAACACAGCATTTTAACGCTTTCTGTGAACATTTCCATGCATTTTGTTTTCCTTCTTAGGTTGTTTTTTCTTCTTCTCTTTCTAGATCTGATGTTTCTTGTGCAGTAAGCTAACTGTATAGATATGTATACATGTATACATCTATAGATATAGATTGTATTTGTCATATAATTTATCCTATTTAGCATGTATTAGATTACCTGTCATTTAGGGGTGGGGGTGGGGGGAAGGAGGGGAAAAGCTTGGGAAAAAAAAGTTTTTGCAAAGGTCAATGTAGAAAAATCACTCATATGTTTTGTAAATAAAAAGCTTTATAAAAAAAAAAGAATAAAAACAGGTGGAGCATGGGCTAAAGACACAAGAAATGACTTTGAGATCTGGTTTGAACCAATTGTTATAAGCAGAATCAGATTTTTGACTTTTTTTGCCCATGTGCCTTGAACAAATTACTCACTTCGCTTCCCTTCATTTCAGTGTTTTCATTCATAAAATGGATCATCCTGCTTGCTCTACCCACTTTGGGTTTGGGAAGTCATGCTGAGGAGTTGGAAGTCAAGTCCATAAACATTTGTCTAGTACCTGTGTCCTACTTTACACTTTATAAATGTCTCATTTGATCCTTACCGCAACATTGGAAGATAGGGACTGTAATGATCCCCATTTTACAGTTGAGCAAACTGAGGCAGAGAGAGGTGGTGATCTGTCCAGGATCACACAGCAAGGGTCTGAATCTTAATAGGAACTCTTCCTGACTCCAAGCCCAGCACTCTATTCACAGCATCACCATACTGCTTCATCTTATTCCAGCCGTGCATAAAGAAGAAAAGGTTGCAGGCAAATTTTAGATCAAAGTAAAGAAAAATTTCTGAACTACTAGAGCTATGCAACAGAAAGTAATTCTTTCTCCTAAATAGTGAGTAGTCATTCAGTCTTTGCCTGAAGACCTTTAGTTAGGCTCTTTCTTTTGGATAGCTCTGTAGTTTGGAAGTTTCCCTCCCAGCCATTGGAAATGTGTCCCTTTGCAGCTTCAGCCTCTTGCTTTCCACCCTTGGTGGCCAAACAGAACAAATATAATCATTCGTGCACATGACAGCTTTGAGATGCTTGGGAGATGGCTTTAAATCTTGCCTTATCCCAGCAAAACATCTCTGGTTCCTTATTATGGTTTGACCTGTAGGACCTTCTCTCTACTGATTACCTCCTTCTTACCAGTGTCTTTCCTAAAATGTGTGGCCCAGAATTGAACAGTTCTCTGGCTATAACTTAACTAGGGCAAAGTACAGGAGGATCATCGTTTTGTTCCTGGAAACCTCACAACCTGGGCCCTCCAGATCAGGGACACAGATTGATAAGAGTGGAATGGGATGGGTTCTGGACTGGCAAAACCTGGGTTTGCTCAGGGTATGTCTGAGGTCATATGCTTCTCACTCTGGTCATGCTTGAATTCCGCACTGATTTTATTAATGATTCCCCTCCTTACTTTTTGATGAGATTGGATTGGATATGAATGCTGGGGTCCTTTCTAGTGGGATGGAGTCATCAGCAGAATGTCCAAAGGCCAAGCTGGAGCGATGGGCACTTGCTCTCTGGAGCTTTGTCTGGAAAGAACTTTTCTCAGATCCCTTTGGCACAGTTTCGGACAGAGATGCATTCAAAGTTACTTAAAAATGGCATCATCTTGCCAGGGCATATTACATGATCATGTTTTCTTTTTCTCTCCCTTGTTTAGAAACTCCTCCAGATGCCCTCATATTGGAATCTCCATTTACAAACATACGTGAAGAAGCAAAAAGTCATCCATTTTCAGTGGCAAGTAGAGATTTTAAAATGAATTTTCCTGGTTTCATTTTAAGCAGAGGCCAAAATGCATGTCTGCACACAGACTTCATAGTACTGATGTGCAGCAAGACTTGGGGTAAAAAATGTTCTTTCACAGTCCATTCAAAGTTGTAGAGGAATCAAACCCCAAGAGAGACTTCTTACACAAACCTGACCGTTTGTGCACTTTTCAGAAATGGCAATTTCCTTAGAGAAATATTTATTTAAGAATTTAAAGGAAGGTCATAGGTTGCTGTGTTTGTTTTCTGAGCCCATTTCTCTTTCCATCCTGCCAAGTACACGGACTAGATTATCTGAGATTAGAAACTGAAAATTGTGAGTTTAAAAGGAAAGGTTCTTTGGGTTGACCAGGCAAATGGAATTGTGGGGAGACTGAGATGCTTTGATCATCTTTCTTTCCTCTCTCTCTTTGTCTCTGTCTCTCTGTCTTTCTGTCCGTCTCTCTCTCTTTGTGTGTATACCCCAGCTGCAACCAAAAGATTCCGAATGCTAAATTTTCTTGTTTATATCATATTGTCTCTTTGAAATTCTTGGAGTATTTCTAGATTTGTTTTGAGCTCTTGGAATAAAGGTAACTCTGGGATTCCCCTTCTGAATTGTGATGTTATACAGGTTCATTGCTTGGGGCAGAGGCCATTGTAACCTTTTTCGTAATATTTTGTGATTCAGCTATCCCTTAAAAGGAAAAGGATCTTAATTTTTTTTCTGTGTAGGAAAACTATCATTTGGTTTTAATCCTTTCATCTCTAAATTAAGTCCCAGCTTATACCACTAAAGTTGAAACTGAATTTGAAAATCAGCCCTGGAAGCCAGATTTTTACAAATTGATAAAAATCATTGTGGTAGCATAGAGTCATAATTGCTGTCTCAGCATGATTCAGTTTATTGTCTTTACCACATAATAAGAGAGACTTAAGAGTAATAAGTATTAAGTGCCAACTATATGCAGGGCTGCAGATAAAAAGGTCAAAACAGCCTCATACCTCTAAGAACTTGATACTCTGCTTGATCTGAAGGCTCTAGGTGCTTAGGCAAGGGTGGGAGATAGTATAGGGGGAAAAACGACAAACCTGCCCTTACACTATTTTGCTCAATACTGGCTCTCCTGGAGGAATTCTCCCCATGACCATTTCTTTTGGTGAATGAACAAGGAGGGAGGAAAGTGTAGTTATAGAGATCGCTGGATCTGAAGTCAGGAGATTTGGGTTCAAATTCTGGCACTTTGCTTTAGTAAACATATATGACTTTAAGCAAATTTGTCCTTATTCAACCTCTTTTTAGTACCATTCCATCAGGCTCTTTTAAGGTTGTACACACTAAAGAAATTTTACTAAATTTCATTAAATGTTATAGAGTCCCTCTTTTCATGAGGGAAAAACTACTGATAGGTAGTAATGTTAAAACAGCTTAATAGATCATCCCTCTCATGAATATTTTCAATTTAAAAGGGAATCTTGAGGAAAGGGCTATGGGTAATTCAAATAAATAACTCCCTAATGGTATAATTTCCGTTTCTGAATGACCTGGATTAGAGAGACAAGGTTGGGGAGAAAGGAGACTTTCTCTTAATAACACCTTTGATAGCCTTCAAAGGGCATTAGAGGGTTGATGTACTTAATGTAGCCATACACATTAAAAATGACTTTTAGCTATTTTTGCTGAAGTGCAGGTGTGACAAATGTAAATACAAATCCCTTTGTATTTGCATTATTTTTCACATCCTCAGTGAATTTATTCATTAACCCTTTGACAATTTGTTAGACTAAAATGTAAGTACTTATTTTGACTTTTTCATTCAGATTCGGTTCAGTAGACATTTGCTTTATTAGGTGCAGACTTAGGCTAGGTAGGGGGTCCTAGGAAAGATATAAAGTTTAGATAGATTTGATCCCTTCCCATACATAATGAGCTTGTAGTCTGAAGTAGAAAGGGAAGTGCACAAGTAATATGTGAGAGGCATGAAGTCTGAGGGAGAAAAGTCATTGCTGCCAACGTGATAAGGCTCCATCCATGGAAGAGGAGTAATGTTTGGGGGGGAACGCAGTGAGGAGTTGGGAGTGAAGGGAGTTCTGGACATAGATATCAGCAGAAGCAGGACAATAGGACATGTGCAGGGGCCAGCTGCTGGTGGAATTTGTATTAGAACATGGGAGACCTCAAAGGGTGAATATGGAGAGAATTTTGTTAAACATATCTGTCGATTCCTGTCTTTGCTGTGTCTCCAGGTCTACCGATACTTTCCTGGATTTGATTGGTTTTTCCTCGACCCCATCACGAGCAGTGGAATTAAATTTGCAAATGACGAAAAGTAAGTGACCATTCTTTTAAAAGTTTTCTTTTCTTTGTATCTTCAGGAAAAGGAAGTGTGGAGGGAGGAAAGCTGAAGTATCTGGTCTTTTACTACCAACTACATAATAAGGTGGTTAGTTACATCCTGAGTCTATAATGAAAGAAAGAAAGAATATTAAAACTGGTGAATTTTGCATCTTTGCTTTTTCTTCTTCTCCCTATTCCAGAATTTACAATTTAGTATGACTAATAAACTCAAAAAATGTGAGCTTTAAAGAATGAGAGGGGGATTACAAATGTCTTCAAGGAGCTAGGTGGCATAGTGGATAAAGCGCCAAGCCTAAAATCAGGAACACTCATTTTCCTGAATTCAAATGTGGCCTTAGACATTTATTAGACCTTGGGCAAGCCACTTTACTCTGTTTACCTTAGTTTCCTCTCTGTAAAAATGAACTGGAAAAGGAATGCCAAATCCCTTTAATATCTTTGCCAGGAAAATTCCAAATGCGGTTGTGAAGGATTGGACACAATTGAAAAATGACTGAAGAACAACAAACCTCTTCTTATATAGTAGCTGAGGCAAAGTTAGTTAGGCTTGCAGTGGGAGAAGATGGTGGACTCATATTCCACCTCTGACACTTCCAACTTGTGTGGCTCTGACAAGTTATTTAACTTGCCAATCTTAATGATATTGTAGTATTATATTATGCTAATGTGTCAAATGTTATCCAACCTTTTTGTTGGAAATTTTTGTTGCTTAAAGTTTTGGAGGGTTTTTGTTTGTTTGTTTTGGCAATTACATATGGTTCTACTTCAATCTGTAAACAAATAGCCTTTTTTGTTGTTGTTCTGGATAATATTTTGAAGATATATTAAGCTAGAATTTCTTTATCAAATCATTTTCATGTTCACTTAAAAAAAAATCAAAAGGTTTAACACATTATTGTGTACATTCAAATAGCATATTTGAAGCCAAAACTTCAAATTCCCCATTAGAAACAACCAGATAGTAACTTTCCATGTCTTTTCACTGATTACTAGAATGCTTTTTTGTTTTATTATCTGTAACTTTTCTGTTCTTCTTATTCCAGTGTGAAATACATATCATGCTCCTTGCTTATTCTTCATGCTGAAGATGACCCTATTGTGCCATTCCATCTAGGAAGAAAAGTATGTGATTCTGCTTGGTGGCTTGGGGGGGGGGGGGGGGGGGGGGGGGAAAAGGGGGGGGGGGGGAGAGAGTAAAATGAAGAGCAAAGAGTAGAAAAGATTAGTGGCATTCCTGCTTTAACTCTTAAAAGAGTTCCAGACAGTACTGAGTCCAAGCCCCTTATTTTTCAAGTAAAGGAACTGGTTCAGGAGAGTACATTGTCACAGAAATGGTATTTGAACCCACATCCTTTGACTCCAGAGCCAGGATTTTTTCCCCCTGCCCTAGGTTGCTTTAAGGGACCAGTGTATAAATGATTTTGGGCTTTAAGCAAAAGAAACTAGAAGGTGGGATGCTCTACTGTAGCTATTATACTAATGAGCAGATTCTTAAAGAAAAATGAGGCTTTAGGGAAGACTGTTTTCACTAAAATAGCAGATATGTGTAGATTAGTGTGAAACTAGAAGTAGATCCTAGCCTCTCTCCAGCACTTTCCTCCACAAGCGGAAAGAGAATGGGAATAAACAGACAAAACTGCTGATATTAACAGTGGGAGTAACTAAAGAGTAATGAGAGCATTTTATGGATTGAATTTCATTTAAATGGATATTGTGGCAGTGAATTTAGTTACATATATATATTCAATATTCTTTTCCTGTGTTCTTTTTTAAATTTAAGAAAATTAAGAAATTTAAACCTTTGCTAGGTGGTTTATAGACTATGGAAAAGACTGGTAGATGCTAGAATTCGGTTTTAAAAATTGTATATACATAACACATGCATATATGTGTGTTTATGTATGTCTTCAAGGAAATAGTTGGCTGCTTGAGTGATAAGAATAATTTAAAGATATTCATTCACAAATCAATACAACTGGCTTGTTCACTAGAAAATCCAGTTTTTATTTCTGAAGGCAAGAAGAATGTAAATTACAGTGCTCTATGGCAGACTGTTTTCCGTTTTTTGGCTAGAGGCAAAGAGGGTTTAGTTTAATCGCTACTTTCTAAGTAAGTGATTCCCTGATGAGGTGAGCTGGACTATCTCCTTTAACATCTCAAGCTAATGGTTATAATTAGGGAGGTTATTCTTATATGCAGACGAATGGCATCTCAGGAGATTAGTCTCATGGCTAAATCATGATCCCTACCTAGAGAAAATATGTTTCTAACAGGAAAGAGTTGATTCTGAAATGGAATGGAAAAAGAGCAAACGAGCATCTTCTATAAATACAACTTTGCACTAAGCCATCTTTGATATTCAGAAGGGAAGTGAAATGTAGAATTATTCTCCTGCTCTTTAGTGTGGAGCGTCTGTTATTACAACCTCAGATAACCTTTCTTGTTTATCCTCAATGTGCCAATGGACCTCAAGAGTATGTTGGAGAAACTGAGTCAAGATTTCCTTTTTTTAGATGATTCACTAGCAGTACTGGGAGTTTCTTGATTTCCATTTCAGTGTTTTTAGCAGCATGTTAAATTTCCTTCCCTGAGGGTGGAGAGTTGGGGGGAAAAATTTGTAACGGAAAGCTATGTAAGGGTTATTGTTGAAGAATTACCCACACATATGTTATGCAAATAAAATAAAAATTTAAAAAAAAAAAAAATTTCCTTCCCTGAACTTGATTGCCCCTTCCTTATCTGTTTGGGATGTGGTGCGATGGAAAGGAGTGAGTTTGATTCCTGGCTTTACTACTTATATAGTACAAGATGATTACTAGGAATCACTATGATTTCTTTAAAATAGGTTAGATTTCTTCCCTCTTTTCTGTTTTCAAGGGAGGACAAATTCAGATGAATAAAATGGTCATTCTGGGGAGTGCTTAGAACTCCCCAGAGAAATAGATTATATAATTAGGAAATTTTATTCTTAATTAAGTTACAGCATTGCAGGGCCTAGAAAGATACTCTCCACTACCTGCTGTCTCTTGAAGCTCACAGATGTAATTATTGCAAGTTCAAGTGCTCTGCTATTATAAATTTACTCTTGTCTCATTTTCTGGTTCTCAGCTTTATAACATTGCTGCACCATCTCAGAGCTTCCGGGACTTCAAAGTCCAGTTCATTCCATTTCACAGGGATCTTGGCTACAGGCACAAGTACATATACAAGAGTCCTGAACTACCTCGAATATTGAGGTAAGAGAAAACAGTTGTAATAAGATCTCTTCTTCATTGACTTCAGGTTGCAACCCAGCCAAAAAAAATAATTATGTGAATCCATCTAAGAAACAGGCTAGCTTCTTGGGGGAGGGAAGAAAGAAGTCACTTCTAGTGAGCTTATGTCTGTTGTAGTGGAGCAGCAGCAAAATATATTTTATGTTGTTTGAAATGTGATTATAATGTTATTGTCTAGTTAATTATTTCATAATAATTAAAATAACCATGACCATAATGTAATCTCTCTCAATTGTTCCTTATGGCAGCCCTACAAAATAAATAGGCCAGGTCTTTTTTGTTCCCATTTTACAGCTTGGAAAATTCATAACTGCAGGGATTGTGAAATCTCTTTACCAGCACAGCTAGTTAGTGAGTTGAAATCTCTACACCAGCATACTAAGTTCGCTTGACTTATGTCAAGTGTTGGACAAAAGGCATCCAAACATCCATCTCCCAAAGACCTTCATGAGTGGGACACAGATAATTTTCTAAGATTTTAATGGGGTTTTGGGGACTGATGATTGGGATGAAAAATCCTTTTAGTTGGTTCCTTTTTTCCCCTCTTAGGTGCCTGTAGAAGTAGAACAGAGGGAAATTTACTCTAAACAGCTCCTGAAAATGACTTCCCTCTTGCCATCCCCTCTCTCCTCCTTTCCTGTCCTCCCTGTTTGTCTTGTGCAGTTGTGTCTGACTTTGTGACCCTGTGAGCTGTACTGTCTGTGTGGTTTTCTTGGTTTGCCATTTCCTTCTGTAGTATTTTAAAGCAAACAAGGTTAAGTGGCTTGCCCAGGTTGCCAGGTTGGGCCCAGGGCTGCTTCCCCGAGTCACCTAGCTGCTTCCTCTTTGTACAAGTACCCAGCATCTCTAGTGGGAGGTTTCTAGTCTTTCCCAACTCTTACTAAGTGACTCATGCTGTGGCCCCCCTCCCCTGCTTTTGGCAGCTTTTCCTCTGGCTACCTCCCTGTGCTCTGGGGCAGACTCCTCTTCCAGTGTGTTAGCCTAAGGATCAGTACAGACCTTCACTTCTGAGGTCCGAACGTAAGATCTGGAGGCGCTGAGCTGTCAGACACAACAGAAGGGTGCCCCAAGTGTAGATCTCTGGAGTTGATTGCAGCTGCATGGTTGGTAGAGAAGGGGGCTAGGCCTTCGGTAGTCTGCCACTGAGGGGACCAAAGACAAGTTCAGGTGCTCTGCCCTGGCCCCAGAGCCCCTTCCTTCTCCTGCCCGTCCTGTGGGCCTTTGATAGTTATTTCAGGCTGCCTCTGATTTGACTTGTGAAATGACTTGTTTTGTCCGGATCCCTCCAAGGGGAAAGCACTAACAGGCAAGGCTGGTACTCTGCAACTTCATGCTCTGTAACAACTAGAAAGTGGAAATGAGATTTCCTCTTCCTCTATTTCCCTTCACTACCTCACCAGAAAACATTGAAATACATTGAAATACCCACAGATCTTTTTGACTTAACTTTTCCTGGAAATTGTTTCCAGAAGAGGTAGAACAAACATCCTGGATCTGAATTTAATTTAAAGCTTAAACAAATTCAGAAAGTATTCTGAAGATTTCAGAAGTCAAAAGTGGAAGTCTGAGTTTCTTTGTTAGCTGCCTTGCAACCCTACATGGTGTTATAGAAGCATTCACTGAAAAGAGAAGGGAAGCAGCATTAAATTGTGCTGCTGTGTGCCAAGCCCTGTGCTAAGGACTTTTAAAGAATGTCTCATTGGACCCTCACAATAACCCTGTGAGGTAGGTGCTATTATTTAACCGTTGTGGAAACAGGAAAGCCGAGTTGTAAGAGTGACTTGTCCAGAGTCTCATAGCTCTCAAGTGTCTGAGGCCAGACACTTGCACTTAGCTCTTCCTAACTACAAGCTCAGCATTCTCTGTATTTTCTTCTCATTGGCCCTTGAACTCACTTGCCTTGTATTTTTGACTTGGACTATTTTCCTTTGGTCTAGGGAATTCCTGGGGAAATCAGAACATGAGCATCATCATGAGCTACATCACTGAGGACTGGCTATGTGAAAGCATGAAGATCTCTTTTCCCTCCCCCCATCTTTTTCTTTCCCTTTGGATCAGTTCACAATCCTGGAAACTGTCAGCAACAGATGAGTCTAGCTCTCCGGCATCCGCATTGCTCAGGAACCCTGGCTTGTCATCAAGCTTGCCTATGGAGGGGACTCAACACGATCTTAGTTGGTTTGTTTAGCACTGGTTAGGAATGGGAGGAAACTTACACAGAGCAACTAAATGTGACCCTGATGGACCCAACGATCCAACCAAGTGGCTGAAAATATGAACCCTTCTTGGAAATTTAGAGTGGATGGATGGCTTTGTTTCTCTTAAGCATAAGTTGGCCATGGTGGACCTGCCATTTGGTTGATCCTACTTCTGTCTGGCTTTTTGGTGGTTTGTTGTTGTTGTTGGGTTTTTTGTTTTTGTTTTTGTTTTTTTTTACAATGGAGACTGTTCTCTATTCATTTCCTCTAGAAGCTCAACTGTTATTCAAGAAGGTGAAAAGGACTCTTGGTGTCTCAAAACAAGGACTTGGACCTCTTACTGAAGGGGCGTGGTAGGAGATTCGAAAATGAAGGATTTATTTGGAGTTCTTCCTACCCTTCCCTAGTATACCCATAACGAACTTTGGATGGTTTTATTATTTCTTACCCTATGCATACTTGCACTCCATGGCCACCACTCTCCTCTCTTGGTGGCTCTTTTGCTAATTCACAAGACTGATTATGGTGATTTTTTTATTTGTACTTCTCTCAGTTCATTTTCCCTCTATCATTTCTTTCATTCATCCTTCTAACTACCTGGGTCTAAACTGAACATTTACTTAAAAATAAAATAGTGGTGGTGATCTGTCTTCCTTTTGCTCTGCAAACCTCGAAAAATCAACCACACTAAGCACTTTGAGACAGAAAAGTTTGTACCTTAAACAACGTCCACTAGACTACTTTGCCCTGTGGTCTTAGCTACAAGGTTTAAAGGCAGAGTGAGCTTTCCCAGTTTTAGGGCTTTAGTGTATCTACTTAAGCTGGGACAGAACTTTGCAAATGAATGTGAATGGAGTTTCCCCATTCCTCTTCCTTCTTTTGTCTTAGGCAAAATTCAAGTCTCTAATCCAAATACATACTAGAAGCACTCCATATGGGGAAGGCTGTTCTGCACAATTGGATAGGAATATTCCAAATTGCACATCAAGTTTCCATTTCTTTGCAATACTGGTCCCGGTGTGAAGTCTTGCAGCCTTAGGCACAGAATGCCCATTTCTGCAGTTGCATATTGAGGAGCATGAGCACATAAGCATGCACGGGGAATTCTAGCTACAGGTGCATAATATCTATTTTTAATGAATTTTATGCCATAAAAAGAGGGAGTATAGTTTTGGCCCATGTTACTTATGAGCTATGTGCTACTTTGCTACTTATTGGAGTTATTTATTGCACTGATGTCTATCATTTAGCTTCTTTTTGTACAACCAAACCAACATTCCATGAGATGCTGTTGCTTTCATTAAACACCTATTAAATAAAATTCAACCTTAAATGACAATATTGTCGATTTTCCCCGATTAACAAAAGATCAGATTCTCCAAAGCATGAACCTGATACTATTTAAATTTGTCACCTACAGTTTCAATTGTTAGGCCAGTATTGTGTGAACTTTAAAATCTCTCAAAGAAAAAACTGCATAATTTTAATAAAGTTGCCTTTGGATCACTCCATTGTTGACTCTGCCCATTTTGTCCTTAAGTACACGTCTCTAATTTCTAGGATCCATTCTGCCTCAGGCCTCCCTCCCATGCCCCAAGTATAGTACAAGTAGTTTCATAATACTTCATAGAAATGGGCTGAACCCTTTTAGTGTCTGTTGTTGGGGTTCTTGAATCTTTAAATAATATCTTTGATTTATCTTGAATCTTTAAATAAAATCTTTGATTTATATTATAGCACATCAGAGTTGTGTGGAAACAAACTTATTTTATTCTGGGACTCAGTATCGGCCAATTCCAGTCGAAAGCATCATTCTCCTGCTAGTCTACCTTGTGGGGATTTTCAATTAAAGTACACCCTCATGTGACAGCCGTGTCCTATAAGATGGCATTGCTCTGAAAAGAAAAGGGGAGACGGAGTGAACAAGACCTGTGGGACCGATTAATTGCATATGGGAGTGGGAGATGAGAAAGTCATTAAGGTCTTTGACCCTTCAACAAGTTGTCAGTGTAAAACACCAGCCTGGACCGATCTCATTTAGGTCCGTTTCTGCTTCTGCATTGTAAAGTGACTAAGCTTGATGGACTTGTTCTCTAAGCTCCCTTCCACTTTATAATTCTCAAGGTCTATATATCTATAGTAACCAGAAATATCCTAGCATTTCCTGCCATTTTTTCTTGGGGCTACAATGGCTTGTCCTCTTATCTGTCATGAGCAACAATACCTACTTTAATAATGTTCTTGATGTTTATCAAAGCACTGAGAAGTTTTAACTTGGAACACAGAACACTGTGGTAAGGTTTCATAAGTCTGAATGTTTATACCTCTGCTTGTCAGTAATTTGGGGGATGGGGGGGCCAATGTCAACAACCTAGGTCCATGGTGGGCTTTGTTCTTAGAAATAAAGATACCATTGTGGCATTATTGTTCCTAGCAAGATCTGAGTAAAGCCTGAATAATCAAAAGATCATTGTTCTATGTGTTAAATGGTCTCAGTTTCTTTGGATACAAAAAACTTCATTAGTTCATATTGTGAATAATTCTTGATTAAACCTACAGCTGTGTGTATAATTTTAAAATAAGAACAAGGCAGTTTGTAGGCTTCATATTTAGAATCCCCATAGTATTCTTTCATTACCAAGTACATACAGGGACTGAAGTGAAAGATTGGAAAGGTACTGGTTGGGGGGGGGGGGGGTGGAAGGGATCCCAGAAATTGTGATAGAATGAAAACATTGCCACTGAAATCAAATAGCATTATTTTCTTCCAACATTATATAATTCTTAAGGATGCCTTAATCTCAAGGAGACTCTTTGAATAACTGCTTTTCAAGGCATACACAGAATTTCACAAGAAATTGGCTGAATGTCAAAAGAGGCTTGATTGAAAAGTGGGTACCTCATCAATCTGGGTGTCAAGTTTTGAGAAAAGTGGAGCAGGAGCAGAGCTGAAGTTAAAACCAACCGTCACTGAACTCCACATTTTCCCACTCAAGTTTGTGAAATTCTGCAACCCTATTATTACAGCAATCTTCCTTGATGCAGAAAATGAGCCTTGCAACTTCAGGTAGGCTGCTCTCTCTCCCCAGCCTAATTTCTGCCACCGACACCAGTGCTAGGAGCCAA
>JAJPUD010000051.1:857827-931648 GCA_023553655.1 Myrmecobius fasciatus | reverse complement strand
ACTACAGAGCGACTTCACACATACAGTGCTGGCTTCATGGAATACAGAAATCTGTGTACACAGGAGTTTGAACGTAACCAAGATGGAAAACATTTGGGCTCTGCCCCAGGGCCAGGCTTAGGCTCTTGCTTAAATCAACCCCAGTGAATTCTTGAAACAACACTCCCCCATCAGGCATCCCTGACAAAGGAATGCCCCATCATTCCATGAGGAAAACCTCAATGGCCCCAAAATACTAAGGGTCTGGTCTGGCTTGTTAAATGGCTATTCAGAAACAAAAGGATAGAGAGATAGGAAGGTAACAGGTATCCGTTTACCCAATATGCAAGTAAGGAAGCCTCCAAGAATAACCGCTCAACTCTTAAGGAATTAAAGTCTGAGTTTGACCCCCAAAACACTGGTTCTCCTTCCAGTGATCAAAAAAAGTTAACTGCCTTTTTCTTAGTAGACCAACTACTTCGGAAAAATCAATCAGTATGAGATCTACTCTCAAGTGTTAGCTTAGCCAGGGAGGTCTGTCCCTTACCCTACTCTCAAAGAACAGGACAAGATACTTCCACTAGCAACAGAGAATGCTTGATGGTTCAGCGTGGAGCTTGGGAAATACAATAGAACATAGAAATATATACCTCACATTTGCTTTCAAATCAACATATTTTTTAATTCTGTACACCACTCCATTTTAATGTGGTGGAAAAATAACAGTAGGCGTTAAATCATTAAATCATATTCAGATTAAAAAAGCTAGAACATTCAGCTTCTTTTCCACTAGCAGAAAACACAAGGTAGGACCTAAGTGCTCCAAAAATGAATTGGGGAGCAGATATGAGCTAGGAGTCCAGTTACCTCAACAGGAGAGTCCTCTGTTACTTTCAACTGTCCCAGATCAAGGCATGAGCCAAATTCCAATGCACCCAATGGGATCCGGTCATAGTTGATGGGTATCTGGGTGGGCTCATCAATATCCAGACAAGTTTAATATATTAATGGCAAAAATAACTTGTTTACACTAAGATAAAAAGTACCATTTTCAGTTGGTAAAGAAGGGAAAAACTCTTACTAATTTTTCGAGAAAAAAAATAAAACCAAGCTAACCTTCACTTAACTAGTCTTATCCTTAAAAGAAGTTTGGGGGCAGCTAGGTGGCGCAGTGGATAGAGCACCAGCCCTGAAGTCAGGAGGACCTGAGTTCAAATCTGGTCTCAGACACCTAACATTCCATAGCTGTGTGACCCTGGACAAGTCACTTAATCCCAATTGCCTCAGCAAAAATAAAAAAATTTTAAAAAAGAAGTATGTAATCTCTTTCTACTAATTGGTCCTGTGTCCTTCATCTCCTTCTGCTTCCTTCTAGGACATGTTAGCCCAGATTATGAAAACAAGCAGCTGCACCACAGCAACTTGTGGACCAAAAGGGCCTCTCTCATGCCATAAGGCTGCCTGTTTCTTATTCACTTGCTGGTCCTGACCATATGAAGCTATATGGTCTTTTTTTGTTTTTTTTGTAGATATGACAAGGCAATGCTAAGAGAATCTGCAAGAAGAATTAAGAACTTCATACACTTTAGCAAATTCTAAAGACATGTTTCTGACCAGTGTGAACTCACTTTCAACTAGGAAGAAAGTGTGTTTAGAGATACAGGAAACAAGGAAAGGGAAATATTTAATGTTGGCAAATTTATGCCACTACCTAACACTATTAACCCAATCTTTAAGGCAAACTGCAGCTCAAATCTTTTAATTAATGCTTTCTGATGACAGAAGTTACGTGATAACTACAGAACTGGACTAAAACAAGAATTTCGGGTTTCTGGGGAAGCTGGACATTGGAATATAGCGTCCTATCTGTTCAGGAAAGGGTGCTCTTTGTAGACAACATACTGCACCTTTCCCTTCCCCCAGCTAAGCAAAAGGTCTTTGCTCTGAGCTCCAAATGCCCCTGGTCTGCTAAATATCACTCTTTATATATTGGCACCATGGGACTTGACCAGAAGTGCACTTTTTTTTGGGGGGGGGGCAAAGAAATGAAAAAAAAAAATGCCCATTTTCTACCTCATCATGATCTTCATTTCTTCAATGGAGTTGACTTTATAAAATCCAAATAATCAGCAGTTCTTGAGAGACAAAATTAATTCCCTTCCTGTTCATTTATACAAAAAGATTACATAGATTACAACATGCTATGAGGATATTAATGATTTCATTTTCCTACAGGGTCAGAAAAGACTCTGGGGATGGAGGGGAGGTAAAAGGGGAGAGACAGAGCCTACGTGTGTGAGAGACAACGGAGACTATAATAGCCCTGGATCATTTCCAAAGGAGCCTGGCACCCAATGCTGCATCTGATAGGCCCTTCCTAAGCTTTTACTGATATGCATATTCTCCTATCTCATCAAGACCATTTTGATATAGACAACAGGTGTTGCAATGCAGAGCCCCAAACCCAAGTGCACAAGTCTTTTGGAGGGAGGAACAGGACAGCAAGCAACCCCAAAACTATGCGTGCTAGCAAGCAGGATAAAGCTGGCAGAGTAGCTACTCCATCCATCGAGCTACCTGGTAAATGCTCCTTTTACTGAGGATTTTTCTTTTATCTTCACAAAGCTGCTTTTCTTTGGGGGGTAGAGAAGGAGAGAAGGGAAAGAATAGGAAGGAGGGGCACAAATTCCCAAAGCACTCAGCACCTACACTACCTCACTAACTTGGAAGCACAGGCACAAGTCATGCCCTCAATCTTCCCTCTAAACATCACCACCATCACTTCCTTCTCTGGGAAATACTATTTTATAAAGATAAAACCATCCACTGGTGGTAAAGTGACTGCAAACTGCATTAGGTGCAAAGTTAACTAGGAACCAGAAGCACTTCTGTTCACAAGTGTGCTGTTACCAACAGGATCCCCTAGCAGGACAAGCTACTCCCTGGGAATGTTAGGGGGTGGGATCTTCACATCTGAGGGCTCAACACCCCATATCTCTCTGGCATATTCAGTGATTGTCCGGTCACTGGAAAACTTCCCAGAGCAAGCAATATTCTTGATGACTTTCTTTGTCCACTCTTTGGGATTCTGCAGAGCAAAAGAGAAGGTAGAAAAACTCATCAAAACGGAGTTTTGGCTACAAAGATACAATATGTAAGAACAGTCCTACAAGCTGTACTTGTGGCTTTTGAGGCAGTTTGCTGGAAGGTGAGGAGTCCCTAATGCCTATATTTACTAGCAGAGGATAAGGTCCCCAGAATGAATCCAGAAGAATGACTAAAAAGGCAAACGTACTGCTATGGAAATAGGATGCATATCCTCCTCCCAGGGGAGGGAATGGACATAGAACCTAAAAACCTCAGGCAGGAGAAGTATCTTAAAAGTCAGACACTTAATATAAAGTCTCTGCCTTAGAGAAAAATGTTTTATAGAGAGACAAACATCTTTAAAAATTAGATAAAATAAGATTAGCTTAGAGAAAATTGAGACATCAGTATAGAAAGAAAAAGCTAAGAAGCATTTAAGAGGAGGCAGAGCTTGAGCTGGCCTAGAAAGTACTCTGAGAAAGTGACTGAAACTCTGAAGGAAACAGTAAGAAATGTAGAGGAGGGTTTTAGATTCTTTCCGGCCCAGCTCTGCCCTTCACCCTTACACTCGAGTCAGGCTACTTAAGAGACCAGGAGAGTAGTACGAGCAAAACTTCGGGGGCAAAAACAGTGAAGAGGGGGTCACAGCTTGAGCCTGGCCTGAAACCCAAGCCAATTAGGGAAAATGAAACTCAAACTCCTTATTCTGGATCTTAAGATACATTTTGGGTAGATGTTTTCATAGCAGAGGAAGTTAAAAAATTCAGTGACATATGGCTCCTATTCCTCATGGACAGTAGGTAATACATAGGATAGAGTGCTGGGTCTGGAGCAGGAGGCCCTAAGTTCAAATCCAGCCTCAGATACAACTGTGTGACCCTGTGTCACTTACCTATGTTTACCTGAGTTTCCTCATCTGCAAAATGAGCTGGAGAAAGAAATGGCAAACCATTCTAGTATCTTTGCCAAGAAAACCTCAAATAGGGTTACAAAGAGTCAGATATAATTTAAAAAATGACTGAATAAGAACTTCCCATGACCACAAATAGTGAAGAGAAGTTAGTATGTCAGCATACAAAGGGATGAACTTTGGGAAAAGAGACTGAGTAAAATATGCACTGGATCCACTCTGGGGCTTTGTAGTAGGAGAATATTTTTTTAACAGAAATTTCTGTTACCTAAAATATGACAAATATATAAAAATTCTGGCACAAAATCTAGTCAGACTATGTTCACTGCCCTGACATTCTTTTTAAATCATTTTCATTCCCACTGTCAATCTGCTGGGCTTTTAAAACTCGGAGACTTCAATTTCTAAAACTTGGAAAAACTAATGGGAAAGATACTAAGCAGCCAGAACCTTTGCTGCTAAGAGACTACTTGAAGTGAGCCAGATAACTTCAGCAAAGAAAGTCCTGGGGAAAGCCCTAAGGCTTAAAAGACACAGGCTATATAATACTGGAAGGAGAGCCATGAGGAAGGATGAAATTTTTCTTCCTAAAAAGAATAATTAGGAGTAATAAGTGAAAGTCAAAAATAGGCAGATTTTAAACTTCCTACCAATTAGAGCTCTCCAATCAACAAGCTTACTATGTGGTAGGCATAAGGGATACCTATCAATGTGGAATGGCTGCCTCAGGAAGGTGATGGCTACCCCCCTTACTAGTGGAATTCAAAGACTATCTGGGCAATTACATTATAGAGGAGCCTCCTGATTAGAACACATAATCTGTGCAGTTCTTCCCAACTCTGAGCTTTTGTGGTATGAATACAGTTGTATTTTAGAATGAATCTTCTCCCTCCTAACTCTAGTCATCTCTGGCTTTCTTTAAGACTACAAACCCAACCTTCTGTCAGGCCTTTCCTGAGATTACTTCTCATTTTCTCTCTCTCTCTCTCTCTGAGTGTATATGTATATAAACATATGTGAATGTATTTGTATGTATATATATATATATACACATGCACATATATGTTTAAATATAGATGTATCTATAGAGAATAAATATGAATATATAGAGGGAGAGTATAAATTAAATGTTTATATAAATATATATAGAGATAGAGTGAATAAATATATAGACACACATATAATATAGGTACATGGCTCCCCCATTAAAATGTTGATATCATTTTCCTTGATATCATCATATCCTTGATATCACTTGCTGGAACATGGTGCTTAATATATTCTTGATGAATGAACTTCATACTTCAACAGTCAAGACTAACACTGAATATGAGAAAGGTAAATAAAGAGGGCTGGTGCCATAATCTCATAGCAACCTTTTTGTTTTTTATTTTTCACTTTCTTCCTTTATTTTTGGTTTTGTGTCATTTTTCATGACTAACATGGAATTTTGTTTTGCATGATTGCACATGTGTTAACTTATATCAAATCATTTACTATTTCAGGAAGTGAAGAGTGGGAGAGTTTGGGACTCAAAATTTAAAATGAATTTTAAGAATTGTTTTTACATGTGATTAGAGAAAATAAATATATGAATGTAAAAAACTGTACTTAAAAATTTCTTATGCAAACAATATTATAATTTTTTACCTTCATATATGTTAAGCTTTTTTTCCTTAAAAGGTACTGGAATCATTCTTTTGGCTTAATTAGCTCTTAGGATTAATAGGTTAGGCTATTGATTGTCTTTTGTTTTTGAAGAGAACCGTAACATCAGGGAGATGATTCCTGGCAACCTTTTTCATAGCTTCCAGAAGTCATTTGGCCTGCCCATCTACAGTGAACTCATTTTATACCTATCAATGCCATGCTTGCTTTCTCTTAGCCAATCTCACTTGCTTCTACTGATCTCTAAGATAGGAAAAAATGAATCTGAAAATAGCAACCATTCTTGTAGTTCTCCTTAGACATTAACATAAAAACAAGTCAAATGGAAATAGAAAGGTATAGCAGAGTGATTGCTATTAAGCCTATTCTGAATTTTGTGTTTATCACCTCATGCTTGTAAGTGCATTTGCTTTCTAAAGTGATCCTCCTCTCCCTCTAATTTCTGCCCTTTTCAATGAACCTATTACATCACTCACTTCCCTGCTGAAAAACATACAGCAGCTTTTCACTGCTTCTTGGTCTGTATTCAAAGTTTTGACTCTGGAACCCAAAGTCTTCTTGCCAAAAAGCCCAGTAGCAAAGTTGTATAGTCTTCATCTATCTATTCCTCCAAATGTACTGTCCAATCTAGCCAGCCTATTTTTTTGTTGGCTTTTTTTTTTTAAACAGACTCCCAATAGCCATTCTTGCTTTCATGTCATTGCTCATGCTTTTTTCCTACTAAAAGTGCTTTTTTCTCAGGCCAAATTCCAAGGTTGAGGCCCCAATTGAGTCCTTTGCTAGCTTTCCTAGACTAACTACAATTGAAGACATTTCCTTTTATAAACAATAAATTATTAAAAAGTGAAAGAAAGAAATGTCCCTCTGCTCATTTTTATGGCTACTCTGTGGTACTGGTTACTAAAAAAAAATCTAATGAAAATATACATATTGAGCTGAGATAATCGTTTCCAGCACTACTAACAGTACAGTATCTAGAACTACTTCTTGTCATATCTACAAAAATTCTAAGGATGAATATTATCAGCTCAACATGTTTATTATGCCAATCCTAACTCTTCATCTGAGATGTGACAAATCTCCCTGCTGGGCTCAAAGACAAAGAGAAAGAATCCCTGCTAGCAACAATGCCATGAACAGAAGAGATCTGGGCGGCAGTGAGATACAAGAGTAGGGGAAGGGGTGGGGGTGGAGGGGCTGATTTCCATATTTCTATGGATATAATGAGTGAAAAGGATTTACAGTCTAAAAGGAAACATATTAAACTGATCTTCTGCATCCAATTATATAACTCAGGTCTATGAAATGTTCTCCAAACTCCCTAGCAGCCACATTTAAGGGTTATAATCTATTTGTGAAAATATCACTTTAGAGATTCCTCTCTGAAAGTGAAAGCAACAATAGCAAGAGAAAGATAGTTTGGCTCTGCCCTTTATATTGGTAGCCGGCCAGGAGACTAAGCAAAGGGCCTTGTAAGCCAGACTTCATATAGAAACATCTTCCAACAGACTACAGTATTTGGTTGTGCTGACCTGTCCTGAGGGAAACCTGACTTTCTAAACAACTCATGCCCCTAGGTTCTCAGAAGACATAGGCATTGTTACCCTATATAACTGGTCCACTTTTGCTTGGCACTCTATATAGGCTTCATAGTCAGCAAACACTTTAAACCTGAAAACAAAAATTAGATCGTGATTAGAACAAAGTTGGATAAAGTAAAAAAAAAAAAAAAAAATACTAGGCAAAAAATTTATCCTATAAACAGGGACATGTGTGAATGGACAAAAAAAAAAAAAATCCAGTTCTTTGAATTTTCAACATCAATTCTTTTTAAAACAATCCTCATTTCCAAAGAATTTTAAGTGTACATTCATCATGTATATCATTTTTGATTACCTTAAGGTTAGAACTAAAAGTAGTTAACCTAAGTAATAATGTTCATTAACAAAAGCACCATTACAAACACTTGAAAATCTTGAGTGTTGCATAAAGAAAGCCTTCTGTTTATATCAATGGTACCTCATACATAGCCAATTTTTTTCAATGGAAAAGAGCTGATATATAAAATATCCTAACCTGGTATTGACCTTGATATTCTCTCCCAGGTAAATTAGTTTAATCCTTGCACTAAAGACACACACACACATTTAAAGTCCTTTAGAATCCTGAGATCATCTTGATAACATAAGACATCAAAGTAGAACTTTGGTGGAGAATGTCATGATGAAAGAACTCACGTTTATTAAGTAAATTTTTATTCGGTCCTCTAGCTCTAAATATATTTGCTGAGCTTGGCTCCTGGGTATAAAATTAAAGTTTTGTGGCTAGCTACTAAATAGGTCTGATAGTTAAGAGGCATAGTAATAGAGGAAAAATGAAGATTCTAAGCTCTAGCCAGAAAAAATTAACTTCAACAAGAGCTGAAGTTAACAGACACTCAAATGACTAAACATGGAACTACTTACTTCCTAAACACTGTACATTAACCAGTGAATATGACTGATGTCAATACTAGTTAATACTTACGGTCAGACTTCGGCTGTGCAACACAATACTCTGTGAGTGCCTCGGAACTCACTGTTAATTGATTCCAGAAGGCACAAAGACAGCCAAAGCCAAGCATACTGAATGAATTTTCCCATAAGGAGTAAATCACAGCCTAACCATCCCTCCCCACCCAGTTTTCCAAAGAGACAAGGCTTATAGCTTATAGCCAGCCCAGCCCAGCCCAGCTCAGCAGGGCTCCTCCCAGAGAGAACTGCAGCCTTTATTCTCTCCCAAATCCCACACTGTCCAAGCTTCCTGGGGGGAGGAGCCCTGGAGGTAAAGGCCCTGGTCCTGTGTCCTCCACCAGGCAGCCAGGAGTCTTGGACTCCTGCCACCATGCTATTTGTGCTCCTGCTGAGCATGTCTGCTGCTTCCTGCCCCTTCCAGTTATGGCTGTTTGGAGCTGGGAGACTAAATAAGCTGCAGCCACATCATCCTGCAGCAACTGCCCTGGGACCTGCCTGCTAATGTGAACCACCTCAGCACTGTGGGCTCCAGCTTAACAGTTCTGTATGCCTACCCTTGAGGAGCTGTCCATGACTGAGGGCAATAACAGAGACAGGAAGGCCTGGCAGTACTCTGGCCAACCTCATCTCCCTCCTGCACAATCCAAACAGCCACCAAGTGTGGCAAAAGCAGTAAGTGGTGGAGCTTTTTTTTTTTTTTAATCAAAATTCAATAAGTTTCAAAACAGACAAGTGCTGAAGCACCACTGTACTAATGCTTTTTGCTAAGGCAATTGAGGCTAAGTGACTTTCCCAGGGTCACACAGCTAGGGAATGTTAAGTGTCAGACCAGATTTGAACTCAGGTCCTCCTGACTTCAGGGCTGGTGCTCTATCCACTGCTCCACCTAGCTGCCCCACTAATACTTTCTTTAGAGCTATCTATTATCCATCAACTTTTTACACAATTAGGGGAGACCATGACTAAAATTTCTACTCTCAGAAGGGTTAAGGGAAGTAAAAATCATTCCTACATTTAAAAGCAAGGGCTCTTTAGCTGAGGTTCATAGATCCACATCTATGGAGAGATTTTTGGGTTCTATGAACCTGAATGAGAAAAATTCCAACTTTATTTTTACTAAGTTCTAATTGAAATTTAGCATTTTTTTCTATTAAAAAAGATTTTTTAAAAAGGAAACATTATTTTGAGAAGGAGTCCAGGACACATGAAAAAATTAAGAGCCCCTGCACATAAAGCTAAGATATCAAGCACCAAGCTGATGCTTATAATTAGACCCTTAGTTTCAACAATAATTTTCAGTTGTCATTGCCTTTGTGTGTGTGTGTATGATTATAATTGATTCTTACAATAACTCTGTGAGGTAGACCAGGAGTTGTTGCAATAACCCCCATTTCAGTGATAAAGGAAATAGGAGTGAAGATGTGTTCTGAGTTGGGTAAGGTCTCTACACAAGTCACATGTGGACAGGAGAGAAGGCAGAGGGAATAGCTGTATCCATGCTAGGCAAAGCTTAGACTAGAACAAGGGCCATTTATTCCCAGACCAAATGTTCTATCACAAATGTGGTCTCTGTCACAGTTATAATTGTGCATTGACATTTACTCATTTTCCAACATCACATATCATTTATTACTGAATTAGTCTTTATTGGGACCATGTTAAGCTCCCCTTCTGGCAGCTTAAGGTTTATCTACATAAAGGGAGAGATTATGCGGGATAAAAACACAGTTTTTTCATGAAAGTTCAGATTTAGGTGGTGCAGTGGATAGAGCACCAGGCCTGGATTCAGGAATACCTGAGTTCAAATTCAGCTTTAGACATATACTCCTGACCCTGGGAGAGTCACTTAGACTCTTTTTGCCTCAATTTCCTCACCTGTAAAATGAGAATAATGATAGCACCTATCTGCTATCATTACTATGAGGCTCAAATGAGTTAATATTTGTAAAATTCTTAGCACACTGTCTGGTATATAGTAGATGCTGTATAAATGCTCATTCCTTTCCTTCCTTTATTCCTCAATATTTTGTTAAATGTCAAAAGAGATACAGATAGAATGCACTAGATACACAAAAAAACATTTTATAGTTGGGACTTCAAGCCAAGGAAATTTTTAGACAAATGTGAAACTGAGGTTAATTTCCTACCTATCATGATACATTAGCATATTCACTACATCCTTGAAGCAGTCAGGATCCTTAGGAGAGAAAAATCCACTGCTGATCTGGTCGATCACTTGCTTCAGCTCTGGGATCCGGTCATAGTACTCCTTAGCATTGTACCTGCAGGGGAAGGAAGTACAAATATCCTGATGTGGACATGTGAGATCATATAAACGATGACAGGCCCATGACCAAATATGAGATGTCTTCCTTTCTACTATGTGGGCACATGAGGTCCTAATGCTAAGTTTCCCAGTATTTCCTCCTCTCTTGCAAACTTCTATTAGTTAAACCACAAACTATGTTCCAAGGACTATGTGAGGCTTCATGTAGAAAGCAGGGAGGAATTCTAGGAGGTTGAAGTGAAGAGGAAGTACATTGAGCCCTCGGGGTCACCAGTGCAAAAGACAGAGAGAAAAGAACAGAACAAGGGGACCAGATGGGCTAGGTGTATGTGTGGGAAAGAGGAAATAGCTATATTCATGTTTCCTTTGTGATATTTATGTTCTGTGGTCTTTCCTTCAGCCAAAACCCAAGGACAGAGAGCACTAATAATTCCACATAGTGCGTAGGTAAAAAAAAGTTTTTATATTATTCAAAAACCAGATTGTTCTGGTCTCTGAGGCAAAGGCCTTACCATGAAGCTGTTTCTGCTCAAAAGCCTTTAGTGGATTCACTTAAAAGACAGCCAAGTTCAAATTCCTCTGCCTTCCAAGGCCCTCCACAATCTGGCATCATTCTATCCAGTATCATATCATGAAGGACTTAACTCTTTCATCTCTGGCACACAGTTCCTGGCTCCCTTTAGGACTCACTATCCCTTCAGCTGCTTCAGGATAGACTGGTTTAGGGAGTTTCCCATGATTACTCCTCAGGCCATCTCCTCATCAGCTGCCTTCCCTTTCCCCCTCCTCTCCTTTCCTATTATAGAACCCAAATCAAAGAAAACCTCAATCCTACCACTGTTACTAGAAAAGTGTGTGTGCATCCACTTCCCTCAGGCTCTACTTGCTATCATGAGACCTTTCCAAATTAAAATCTCCCTCCCTAACTCTCTCCTATATTTATTATCTCCTTCTTAACATGGAAGCTTCCAGGGGCAGCATGGCAGCAAAGGATGGAGCATTGGGTTTGAAGTCAGGAAGATCTCTTGAATTCCAACCTCAGACACTTACCAGCTGTGTGACTCTGGGCAAGTCACTCAACCTTTGCCTCAGTTCCCTCAAATAGGAACAATAAAAGGAAGCAACCCACCCCCACCCCCACCCCCGCCCCAAGGCTGTTGTGAAGAATAATGTTTAATACATACATAATAGGTTCTATATAATTGTTTTTTCCCTTCTCTCCCTCCCTTCCCTCAGAAGGCAAGGACTATCCTTCATTTTGTGTATGTATGTCCAGCAGCAAAGCACTGTACTTGGCACCCAGTAGTGTTCCAATAAATTTATTTTTCTTTCATTCATTATCCTATCCTACTCCCTACCACGTATTCAATGTTTCAGCCAACTGACTGTACTGTAAACCTTCTCTGAATCCTCTCACCCCTTCCTCTCCCATCTAACTAAAGGCCCCTTCTCACAAAGCCTGCTCTGATTCCTCCCCAATGGTGGTACCTTTTCCCACACAAACTTAAAACCCGTGGTTTTCTATGGGCCTCAGGAGTCACCACATCCCCATGTGTGCCTGTGTCCTGCCCTCAGAATGCTAGCTCCAGGGGGCAGTTCTCTCTTATCTAAACTCTGTCTCTTCTCCAGTGATCAATGCAGTGTACTGCAAGTAGGAATTTAATATTTGAAAAAAAGCCATTCTCAAGCTCAAGCAGCATCTGATTACAGCAATGACCTACAACTATAAAAACAGCAAAGATACCATACTTTATGGAACAAATAAAAGGAAACAGAGGAAAAATGATTGAGCAACAGAGCTCATACCCTTTCTTGTCCAGGGCCTCCACATCCTCCACTCTCATACCAAAGATGAAAAGATTCTCTTCTCCAGCTTCTTCAGCCATCTCCACATTAGCACCATCCATCGTTCCAATAGTGAGGGCTCCATTCAGCATAAATTTCATGTTTCCTGTGCCTGAGGCCTCTGTGCCAGCTGTGGAGATTTGCTCTGACAGGTCAGCTGAAGGGATCACTGTGAGATGAGATGAAATAAAAAGGGCAACATAAAACAAGATGAGTTCATTCAGCCATTCTTTAATCCTGGCTCTATCAAATCTAGTTTATATGTCACTCCTAGGTCTACCAGAGAAATAATTTACCAAAACCAATGATGACCAAGAAGAACTGACTTCTTTAGTCTATAGAGGAAACTTGATTTCTAAAAGTTTTTATTCTATCAGCAAAACTATATATATAAAAAAGGTGAATTTCCAGGTCTCCAGAAGGCACATTTAAAAAAGTATACATACATACATACATACATACATACATACATACATACATACATATATATATATATATATATAAATAAAAGAGATGGCATTTTTTAGTGGAGTGATACTAAGGAAACACAAAGGAGATGCAGGGAGAGATAACAGTCTAACAGAATATTTCTTGTTCGTTGGCATTTCCCATGATGTGGCATCTAGAGAATTTGTATCAGATCTAGTAGCTTATCCCAAGGATGCTCTTAATTAGAATTTTCCATGATCTACATGATAGAAAAAATTGCATTCTACCTTACAGTTTTTCCCCAACATGGTGACAAGAATTGTTCTTTTGGCTTTTTGCTTAACCCAGTATGACATCTTAGTTTGCTGTCATTGCTATTTAAGTTTGATAATAAAATGTCAAAGGGAGTACTTTGTTATATTGCTTCTTTTCAATGGATTACTAATACTTATATAAAAAATAGCAAATCCAGCCCTTCCTTAAAGATGAAAAAATGAGATTTGAGAAAATCAAGGTCATTACCAATGTCACAACTAAGACAATATCGAAGAGCTTTCCTAAGAAATTTTCTTTCAGAACACAAGTTTTCTGAAGAATAAAAAAAAAAAAAAAAAAAAACTCAGGCAGAACTCTGAATACCACCATTCTACATAGAAGATTGGCAGTATACTTAATACTACAGAAAGCAGTTCATTATCTGAATGCACAAAGAATAACATATCTGAATATGTTTCCTTTATTTAGGAAGTCTGCAAAATTGCAACTAGCAGCTTATATTTGGTAAGGTTATTACAGCCAAGTGAAGCACCTGGGAGTGAAAAGATAACTAGGAACTTTGGGAATTCAAACCCTAGCTCAGCTTCTTACTGGATGATGCAAGTCACTTGCCTGGCAAATATGTGCCCTCATATTAGGAAAATTAGGATTACATTTGAGATCTAGCATCAAACTGGAAGAAGTCTGGAAGAATATTCAAGGTCAGCATGTATACATCTGATGTACACTCATAAGAGCAGTCTCAAAACTCTTTCAATTCCAGCTCTACTCACATAAGAACCAGTACTACTGGCTGCCAGAATCAGAAGTAGCAGATGAGGGCAGATGCTGTAAAAATAATAGAAGCATCTAATCTCTGTGAAAAAGTAAAAAGTAGTTACACTAACCCTTGGGGAAGTTATAAAGAAGGAATGAGAGAGATTTCAAAGAACTCTGAAAAACAAAGTGATGTCCCATGTTAAGGAAAAAAATTCAGAGGAGGTAAAAGAGAAATAAGGGATGAACTTAAAGGACAAGAGACAGGAAAAAGAACACCATGAAATAAGAGGAATTCAGCACTAGGGCAGTATGAAAATGACTGTCCCCATGATTGTCAAGTACTCTTTTCTGACCTCTGGACTCCTGGTTTCATTTGGGCCCCAGATTAATGTTCATCTTCTATAGGAAGCCTTTCCCAATTCTTCTTAATTCTAGTATCTTCCCTATTGATTATTTCAAATTATTCTGTACAGAACTTGTTTCTACCAGTTATTTGCATGTGATCTCCCCTACCAGACTGAGAGCTCCTTGGGAACTGGGACTGTTTTCCCTTTCTTTGTATCATACCTCAAAGTACAGCACAACTTCTGGCACACAGGGTGCTTAATAAATGTTTATTGGCTCACAAACCATTCTGATATTAAAATGCTGATGATGTTCCTGCTTGGTCATGCCTAATCTGCTAATCAAGGGTGAAATTCTTTTATGGTAGACCAGAGAACAGCTGATGATTAGCCTTTCAAGGTTAGCACTCAGAGGCCTAGGAAAAAAACCTTCTCCACCCTTAGACTAAGGCTAATCAAGTTTAATCAAAAGTTACAGTCCCAGAGTCTTGGACTCCATATTACAGTTGCCACTATAGAATATCATAATAGGAGTTTTTTTTCCAATTGAGCCTGAAACCATATATATATTTCAAGTGAAGACTTCCAAGTTCTACCTTTTTCAGCGAAAGATACTCGATAATTCTCTAAGAAGATCACTTTAAGCCTATCTCCAACAACTGGATCCTGATTTACAACATCACCAATGGATGTAACCAACTTGATGATCATCTTAGCCATGTGATAACCAGGAGCAGCCTGCAAAAAGATAAAGATGATATAGCTTTAAAAATGCATGGAAGGTTAGAGATCATTTAAGAATGAGAAAAATTTTAAAAGTAAGAAAACAAGTTTATCAGGATAAATGCCTACAAACCAATAATTTTATGAGATAAAATAGGAGATTATCTCATAGGATTATGAACTATTGAAATTAAATGAAACACTGAGGACGCCCTCAAGGAACCATCTCAAGTTATCACTTGACTTTTATGATCAGAATCATAGTCTGAACTATCCAAAAATTTTGTATGTGAAAACAGCCAATAAATGTACAAATGCACATGAACTAATAAGCACCATTTATTAGAATAATAGTTTACATTCTTTAAAGGAAAATGATATCCTCCTTGACTTGCATGAATTGATGCTGAGTGAAATGAGCAGAACCAGGAGATCATTGTACATGGCAACAATAAGACTATATGATGATCTATTCTGATGGACATGGTTCTCTTCAACAATGAGATGTTTCAAAACAGTTCTAGCTGCTCAGTGATGAACAAAGCCATGTGCACCCAGGGAGAGGCCTGTGGGATCTGAGTCTGGATCACAACATAGCATTTTCACACTCTCTATTGATATTTGCTTGCATTATGTTTTCCTTCTCAGGTTTTTTTTCTTTCCTGTACAGCAAGATAACAATATAAATACGTATGCACATATTTGATCTGTCAAATATTTTAACATAATTAATATGTATTAGACTTCCTGCCATCTAGGGGAGGGGATGGGGAGTAGGAGGGAAAAAATTTGTAACAGAAAGATTTGCAAGGGTCAATGTTGAAAAATATGCACATGTTTTGCAAATAAAAAAAAAGCTTTAAAAAAAAGTTATTAGAAATGTAACCTTTGGCTTCCCAGGCCAAAAAGTACACAAAAAGCCACCATTTATTTAACATGTGTAAAGTTAAATGTGTTATATCAAGCAATCATCATACTGAGCCAGGAAGAACTGGCTTCAAATCTTGCCTCTGACATTGACTAGCTGTGAAGAGGGACAAGTCACTTAACTGTTCTCAGACATATTTTCTTCCTTTGCAAAAGGAGGATAAAATAATAGGAATAGTATCCACTTTGCAGTCATGGAGAGGTTCAAATGACAATGTATGGAAAGCACTTTGAGAACTTTAAAAGACAAATGTTAATATTTACCTTTTATCTTTTTAAAAAGCTCCCATAACCATTACCCTAATGCCAAAGTCTCATTTTCTCTCACCTGGACTCTTACAATACTCTTCTAAGATCTCTCCGCCTCAAATCTCTTTCAACTACAAACTATCCTGCATAACATGCTAAATTAAATATGGCCTCCAAAATAAAGTAAAAATTGGTTAGTCTCCATAATCAGGCTTTAATACGCTCTTGCCTCCTACTATACACAAATACTCTACACATTCCAGCCCAGCTATTATTCCCTGATTCCCAAATGTATTTTGTTTTCTGTGTGTGTGTGTGAGAGAGAGGGAGAGAGAGAGAGAGAGAGAGAGAGAGGGAGAGGGAGAGGGAGAGGGAGAGAGAGAGAGAGAGAGAGACTTGATTTGAACTCAGGTCCTCCTGACTTCAGGGCTGGTGCTCTATCCATGATACTACCTAGCTGTCTCTCCCCCTGTATTTTTGCTCCCTCTTGCTAGAATGCCCTTTTCCTATCCCAGTTTCTACTTACTTGAAATCCTACTCATCCTTCCAGAGCCAGCTCAAATGACTTCCTCCATGAAACCTACTTCTTTTCTAAACAGATGTAAGCCACCGAAGCTAAGCGGCACTCTGTCTCTTTCTTACAGCTCTTATATTCTGCTTTGTGTGGTGAATATTTGTGTATTTACATATAAAGCACTTAGCAGAGTGCCTAGGTTCTAAAGGATTACTTGCTTTCCTTCCTGTGTCATCTTTTCTCTTCATCACAAGATAAGTTCTAAGAGCTCAGGGCTACATTATTTTTATTTTTTATTAAATGCACCATCTAGCATAATGCCTTAAAGTTATGAAACCTAAATATCTAATCAATTGAAACAATCCTACAAGGAATGGTCCTGCAGAATGCTTACTTTTTTTTTTTTTCGGCTGAGGCAATTGAGGTTAAGTGACTTGCCCAGGGTCACACAGCTAGGGAAAGAATGCTTACTTAATACTCTTAAAGTCCACAGGATGTTCATCTAAGCCATTACATTGTGTCAAATGACAAATCACATCTCCTACCCAGGTTCCTTCAAATTCTACTAACCTGCTTAAGAATCTTAGAAAAGAAATACTGCAGATTTCAGAGTTCAATGCCATCAAGTACAAGACCTCCTGAAATTGGTATCCTTCAAGACTATATAGTATTTCATGAAATGCTATGCTTTTAACAGATTCTTTCCCTATGTTCTTTGATTGCAAAACTGATAGAGGATTATATTTATCTTATGAGATTAAGTAAAATTTGCATATAAAGTTTGCAGAACCAGTATTTATAATCACTATTTTAGTTTACAGAGCCTTCCTGAAATAGTATTATATAAGTACTAAAGAGTTTAAAAATATAAAAAAAATGGATTAAAGAGTAAAAACAGCTCAATGTCGATTGACAAGGTAGCCACACACTATATACTTTGTGTTCATTTTCCAAATACTCATTAGAGAATGGGGTGACTGAATTGTAAGAATGTTATTATATGCACTGCAAATGATTTAACTAAAGGAATGTAGAGGAGTAAGTTACAAAGAGAAAAGAGAATAGTATTTGCTCCAGGGTAAATTATCTGAATGTCTGTGGCATAGTAATCAAATAAAGAGCACAGGCTTGATCACCCCATAGCTAGCTACCCTTGGGTAAAAAAACAGTCCAAAGATGAATTGCATTGCTACAGGCTAGGTTTCCTCATCAGAAGTTCTGTCAAATATGCCTCCTTCTTTTGATTGTGTACAAAACGGATGACAAGATGCACTTAAATTTTTTTTTAAGCTATCCTGAATTATAAATCCAGAAAACAAAAACTGGCAGAAATGCTAATACCTTACTTCAGTAAGGTCAGTCACTAGGTCCACATAGGATTCAGGTGAACAAAACGCTGAGGACCTTGAAAAAGGCACAAGTACGATTACTGATCCACTATCACAGACCAGCTGCAAGGGACTTGAGTAGGCCTCTAGTTGGTTGATGACTGACTGAAAGAAGAACCCACTTAATAAGGACTTGCTCTATGTAAAGCACTGCACTAAGTGCTGGGGATACACACAGAAAAGTAAGACAGGCCCTGTTCACATTCTAACAGGGGAATTCAACCATAGAGGTTTCAGGTGGAAAGGTCTCACAGTCCTGAGGATAGAGTGATAGTGCTTCTTCATTAATGCCATTCCCAGTGATAACATGTTTGTTGATTTAGGAGCTCCTACTATTCCCAATGCTTTTGGACCAAGGGCCTCAGACTGTTTCCACTGAAGTCTGAGGGAAGATGGTGGTCAAAGTAGTGATGACAGTAGTTCATGAGGAGTTAGCATCCCTATTTAGATCTTTAAACAACTTCCTCTTTTCCTTCTCATTAGAGCTTGTGTCTTCAGAATGTTTTGCTTGCTAAGCTGACTTTCTCTGACAATGCTTGCTACTTGCTTGGCAAGACACAAAACTACCTCATCTGTAAAATGGGAAAGCTGAGTTAAATGGCCTCTGAAGTCTGGCCTAACGCTAAATCTATGATCTTAACATTTTTAGTAAATGAGATCCTGCCTATCTTTCCTCTGTACTTTTTGAAATCTGCCCTTCCCAAATCTAGAGTACATGTCAAATAAGGTCTTCATCGGAAACTCTAAGGGAGCACAGCCATTTTTCCTTAACCCAACATACCCAAGTCCCATCATATCCAACCCAACAATGTCAAAGACCCTTGAAAGGTTCTACTTTCAGAACTGCAGAAGAGCAAATGTGTTGATTCTCTTTCCTTTTTAAAAAAAATAATATTTTATTCCCCCCACAATTATATATAAAACAATTTTCAACATTCATTTTTTAAAAATTTATTCCAAATTCTTTCTCCCTCCCCACCCCCCTCATTAAAAAGGCAGGCACTTGATATAGTTTATACATGTATAAATCATGTAAAACATATTTCCATACTAGTCATGTTGTAAAAGAAAATACAAACCAAAATAAAAATGCATGAAAAATAAAGAAGGTAAAAGAAATAGGCTTTGATTTGTATTCACACTCCATCAGTTCTTTCTCTAGTATTTTTCATAAAGTCCTTCAGAGCTGTCTTAGATAAATGCATTGATTTTCAAAAAAAGAAAATGAATATAAGGTACAAAAATACAACTTAATTTTTATAACCTGCTAGTATTCTAGAAAGTGTTATTAAAGGGAAGATGAATGAACATCCAGAACAGAATGCTCACTAATAATCAGCGAGGTTTTACTAAGAAACCAGCCACACTAGACTAACTTCATTTCCTTTCTTGTTACAAAACTGGCAGAGAAGCCATAAGGTGCAAGAGATAAAACAGTCGGCCTCAAAGCCAGGAAGCCCGGGATTCAGGTCTCCCCTCCTGGCTAGGAAACCGGGTACAGACCCTGACCTCTCAGTGCTCTCAGCGCAAAGAGGTGCTGACCTCCCTAACGGAGGAGTTTCCTATCCCAATGAAGTCCCAGGTCTGGTCCTTGCGCTCTTCCCAGTTTAAAGTTCAGAAGAATACTGTAGATAATCAGGACCACAGACTTAAGAGCTGGGAGGTTCTTGGAGAGCATTTAGTCTACTCCCAACGTTTTAAACAGGAGGAGCACGAGGCTCCAAGAACATGGCTCTCTCAAGGTTATCTAGTACCAAGTTAAAAGACCAGAATTTGGAGATAGGTCTGTGACAGACTTTCCCCTAAACCACACTGACTCCTAGCTTACTTACACTGTAGCAAAGTATACCAGTGAAAAGGTAAGAGAAATACTGGAGCAGAGTTGGAGCTAGCTAAAGAATACATACAAGAGAGTGGCCGAACAAACCCGCTCCCTCCTAGCAGCTTTGTGGCCCTGGGCGAGGGGCTCGGTGTCCCGGGCCTCCATAAACTAAAGGCTGACCTCGCTCATCCCCAGGCCAGGGTTCTCCCAAACTCGAGCCTTTACTCTATCCACCTTCCCAGCTTCCTCCGGAGCTGGGCCACAGCCCCATCTTGTCTCGAAAACTTAGCTGCGGGCTCCCCTTGGGCTGAGATTCTGGAGCCCCCGCCACCTCCTCCAGATCATTTTACAGAGGAGGAAACTGAGGCAGACAGGACAAAGGAACTCTCACAGGGTTACACAGCTAGGAAATGTTTGAGGCTGTCGTGATACCCCAAGTATGTTAAGATCTCTGGGGAGATGTCATGAGTATGGCAAAAGATTTACAATGGGTTAAGCACCCGAAAAAAGTTGCAAAGAATCAGGAGCAAGAAGATAGATTTATGTGGGGGAAAAAAAAATAGAGATCAGGTGCCTCTCATCACAGACTTGCTCATTTTATGTCTTGGAGGGGGAGTTGAGGGGTCTGGTTTTCACCTCGTTTTTGTCTCAGAAACTTTTACCACTGACCGGCGTTATCTGACCCATGGCTTTAGGCTTAAGACAACGTAGCCTTAGGAATATTGCTCCACCCTCTCTAGGAGCTACTTAACCCTGTTTGCCTCAGTTTCCTCATGTTAAAATGAACTGGAGAAGGAAATGGCAATATCTCTGCCAAGAAAACCCCAAATGGGATCACAGAAAGTCAGACAATTCCACTAAAGTGCAAGATGAAGCCAAAAAGATAAATAGAAGCCTTTATAGAGGAAAAATTTTTGATTCCAAACTACAAAGCACTATTTTCAGGAAAATAATCTGACAATCACATGGAAGAAGTATTATATAAGAAACGCTTGAAGGCAGGAAGATTAGATAGGAGGTTGGGCAGCCTTAGGAGGGAAACAAGAAGCAGAGGGCACAGTGTAGAAGAATCCATTGGACCTGGATTCTAAGCTGGAAGGACCTCAGTGGTCATTAAATACACCCCTGTGATTTTACATGAGAGATTAAATATGCAGGATCACCCAACAGGTCATCGGCCTAGAAGAAAAACTTCCTCATTCCAGACCCAGTGACCTACCAGCAAAATGCTGCCTCCTCAAATCTGGTGACTGATAACAGACAACAGGAGAAGAACAGGACAAATCAATGATGAAGGCAGAGCTTGTAAATTTAGGGAAGAGAATGGGTCTAGGATTCACTGAAAAGGGGAATTCAGGATCAGGCATTGTGGGGGGCAGAAAAAAAAGAATAATACATACAAGAGCACCTATTAAAGGCTAGAAGTCAGCTTGCCAAGGGGTTTCCAATAGAGTGCCCAAATTGTCTGTGCGTTGCACTGTGCTATTTACTATTTGATGACTTGCAGTGAACCATGTGGATAAACAAAGTTAAGAAGGACAGAACCCACAACAGACAAGCAAAAATCCTAAGAGCTTGATGGGCTCTAGCATTGGACCAAGTTAAAGATGAAATTTAAGATGGATCAATGCAAAGTGTTACACTTGGGTACCAAACATTCTATTTCACAAGAACAAAATGGGGAAAGTTCCCTAGAGAGCAATTTGACTAAAAAATAATGGGGGGTAGGAGGGTAAATAGACTTTCAATTCAAAGATAGAAAGGTCATTAAGACAGACTGAAGGATAAATTTTTTTAGTCATAATAACTCCTAAGGGACCACCTATCAAAGCAGTAGATATGGAATGGACAAGCCATCTACCCAATGTACAAAAGAGTTATACTCTTTCCAACAAGGAAGCAAAATAGTACCAATCAAAAGATATCTTACCTTTCCTCCAATCATGATAGTCCTTGGTACAAAGGATTTGCCTGGGTCTTTCCTTATTCCTATAAGGTTAACAAAGGAGGTTAAAGTGAGATAATTATTTAAAAGGTCACTTTCATGTTACAGCTGACTGATAAAGCCCTTTGCTCACTACAATATAGTTTAAATGCACAACAGGAAAACAAAATGATACAACTAGAGAAGAAAGGATGGTTATTCCATAAATACAGATTAAACATAAAATATGGCACTGTAATTGCAACTTCATCAGAAAAATCATTTTCTTCTTCATCTAGTAATGAAAAATAAGTTCATTTCCTTTTCTTTATTGTGTACTATCTGAGGTTATTAAAAATATGAGATTAACATAGAGTGAATCAGTCACTAAAATATATATATATATGTGCAATTTTTCTGAATGAATCATTTTAAGAACTTTAAAAAGAAGATCTAATCATAAAAATCTCATGAGAAATCAAAAGTAATTTGGGAGATGTTCAACATAACCTTAAAGCTCTTGAATACACTTGAAAGAGAAAGCCAATGAGGAAATCTACCCAGAGTTTATCTGCATTTCAATTTTATAGAGCCTTTTAAATTAGGGCTCAGAGTACTGACCTACTCACTGCCACTCAGATAATAATTGAAAAAGCCAGAATTTTTGTACTTAACCTCTCTGGCTTCACATTTACAGCTTAAAGAATATTTAGAATCACATCCTCAGATAATTTTTTGATACCTGCAAAGGCTCTTGGAGAGCCTCATTTCAAAGATGAGGAAACTAAAGCCCAAGAAGTTAAGTGAATTGTTCTGGCTTTAACAAGCAGAAGAGCCAACACTAGAATTCAACCAAGTTTTCTGATTTTTGGTCACTGGTTTAATGTCTTAAATCCATCAATCAAGAAATAAAAATAAGTTAATATCAACTTCCAGGCCCTATTCCAAAGGTATTTACATCAACTTCAATCTGGGCCAAGGGAAGAACAGGCTAGCAAGATATTGGGGTTGAATTCATTATCCTTGACAATTGTCAAGCTAAAGTTGCTGAAGGCCATATGCCAGTGATAGAAGGTAGAGCATTAATCATAGAACAAATCCATTGTATAAAAGAAAACACAACCTAAAGCTACCAGGAAACCTCCATCAAAATTGGACTGAGAAAACTACAATTCTTATTAGTAGCCAATGAGGATTAAGGAAATTAAGAGCTGTGAAATCACTTCAGCCTTCAACTAGTCCCTGTAAGCAATGTCTCATATGCTTTTACCAGCTTTCCTTCAACATATTATAATAAGCATCTAGGATTTATAAAGCACTTGATTATTTTTTTAAAATTTCATTTGACCCCAAGAACTATAAAAGATATTAGAGTCCCTATTTTATAGGTGAGGCTACCGGTTAAGGGAGGTTGTAATTTGCCCATACACACGTTATAAATGGTGGGATGTGAACCTACTTTCTTGTTTGAAAGTTTAGTTGGGGCTCTATCTGCTACAAAGCACTGACTCTAACCAATGTACCTTTTGTCATATTAGGTATATGTCTGCAATGTGATTTGTTTTACTTTGGTCTTTGTCATAACACCACTTAGCATGGTGTCTTGAAGAAAGTAGGTCAGAACATTGGCCCTAAGTCAGAAGGGCCAGAGTTTAAATCTGGCCTCAGACACTAGCTGTGTGATGTTGGGCAAGTCACTTAACTCCAACTGCCTCCAAAAGAATGAAGATAGTAGGAGCTTAACTGATTGAACTGAAAATTGCTCTGAATGTTCATAATGGGCAATAAAAACATTTTTATTTTGAGAAATTTGCATCAATGTCATTGAAATGTTTATATATCTGACTTGTGGCAATACTTATTTAATCAATAGGGAGCCAGTGGTCCCAAATAAGTTCCAAATAGCTGAAAGACCCATATTAACCAACTCTAAATAGTTTTAAAAGACCAAATGCTCTATAAAATTCAAATACAAATAAAGCTCTGGGTAGATTTTCTGACTGGTTCCACTGTGAACATATCATGTTGGATTTTAATTTGAAATTTCTGGAGTTCTCCATACTGAAATATATTCCCCTCTTCTAACCTATCTAAAATCTTTATTCCAACCCTTTGGTTTCCAAGCACCTTTTCTCCCTGAAGCTTTTCCTTGTCAGTTCTCATTTTAGTAATATTACTCTCTTTTCTCTGAATTTTCATGTTATTTATTATCCATATCATTTATATCTTGGGATCTGATTAAAAACTACCTTGCATTGTTAATGAATTATTTCATTATGTAAGTTCCTATAATTTTGACTAGATTTTTTAGTTCCTAAAGACAATAACTATGTTTTACTCTTTTCTTTCTTTTTTTCTCTTTTTTTTTCCTGAGGCAAATGGGGTTAAGTGACATTCCTAGGGTCACACAGGTAGGAAGCATTAAGTGCTTGAGATCAGATTGGAACTCAGATCCTCCTGACTTCAGGGCTGATACTCTATCCACCGTGCCACCTGGCTGCCCCCAATAAGTACTTTCTAAATGAATATTTTGATAATTTTTTCTAGGCTTTTTTTGGTCTAAATATTTTATTTAGAAAGCTGATAGACACAAAAACTCTCAATTCCACAAAAAGATTAAATAGGGCACAATAAACTTAATTTTTGGAAAACAACAGTTCTCTGTTCCCCTAGGGATCACTAAAAAGATCTGAGAAGCACAAAAGTCATCCTTTTCTACCAGTGGAGAAAAAGTAAGTACAACTATTCAACATTAAGGTAACAAGGTCTGGTATTTGTTAATTAGAAAATGGCAATTTAACTTAAAAGACGATCTTCTTTGATACAAAAGATCAAAAACATGGGGAAAAAATTTAGAATCCTGCATTTCTTAGAAAACCAACTTAAAATTAAGTATATAAACAGCTATTAGCTGGCCTGGCTAGGAAAAAACAGCATCATTTCAATACAGAGTTTGAGGTCACACACACACACACACACACACACACACACACACACACACAAAAGACTTTGTAATGTGAATCCCAGACTCATTAGTGTGATCTTGGTGTAAAATGAGGTAGTTGGTATAAATGATATCTAAAATCTCATTCCTAGCTACTACCTTAAAAATGAAGGTATTCATTATCCCAAACTACCTTCTCTGATATGCTCCACAGTCTGAGGGGAGAACTCTTGTTAGGTCACTGGTAGCAAACTATATAAGACAGAATAACTGAGGGATTAAAATCAAGTGAGAATTGAAGAGGCCTAGGAAATTGTTGGGAGCAAAAGGGCCTTTGGAAGAGGAGAACATGGAGGCTACATGCTCTTTGAAACTATCCCAATCATGAAATCGGTAACACCTGACTGAGACCTGAAATGCTAACTGAGTCAGCACTTACGGTTGTACAGAGTGATGATGTGTAAGCAGTTCAGCAGCTGCCTCTTGTACTCGTGGATTCTCTTCACATGCACATCAAACATCGAGGAGGGATTTATCTTCACCTTGTACTCCTGCTCTAGGAAGGCAGAAAACTTCAATTTGTTTTCCTGAGGAGGAGAAAACAGAAGGAAGCCTTTGACTTTTTCCTGATTTCCTTTGTGCCTGGTAAATACTATAATGCTGCCCAACAATAGCTTCGAGGATCTAAGATATGCCAAGTATCCAGCTATTCCAATTCTGCTGGAAATCCAACAGGGATGGAAAAATTCATAGGTAGTCAAAGAAGGGGAAGGGAGGCAGAATATTAAAAGGCTTGAAGATCAGCACTGAGATGAAAAGATTAGACAAAAAAGCAAGTGGCAGAAAGGGGTGCCAAAATAAAAAGGAACCACTAAACATAGGAAAAAAATGTGATTAACAGAAAATGAAGAGTTAAGAGAGAGGAAAAACCAATAATGACAATTTTAAAATTGAAAGTATTACTAGCATTACATTAAGCTAAACATTTAGAAAAGAGAAATCAATTTTGCACTATGAAATTTTTTTTAAATGGAAGAAACACCATCAGATATAAATCAATGAGGCAAGAATTCTATTGTGTTTTACTTCAAAGTAGCTATATATAGATTCAGTTTTTGGTTTGAAAGGCTTAAACTACATAAATTCAACTTTTTACTAGCACTGCCAAAGGTCACACTGTCAGTAAATTTTTAAGATTAAACCTGGCTATACTAAGAGACCACTAAGATATACTTTTCATTTTTTTTAATTATAGCCTTTTATTTTCAAAGTATGTACATGGATAATTTTTGACATTCATCCCTACAAAACCCTGTGTTCTAATTTTTTCCCTCCCTTTCCCTCACTCTCTCCCCTAGTCGACAAGTGATCTAATATATGTTAAACACATATACTTCTTCAACACTTATTTCCACAAATACCATGCTGCACAAGAAAAATCAGATCAAAAAGGAAAAAAATGAAAAAGAAAACAAAATGCAAGTAAACAACAATAAAAACAATGAAAATACTATGTTGTGGTCCACATTCAGTTCCCACTGTCCTCTTTCTGGGTCATCACAAGACCATTGGAACTGGTCTGATCACCTCATTGTTGACAAGAGCCATGTCCATCAGAATTGATATACTTTTTAACCAACAAAGCACATAGTCTAAACTACTATTTTTCAGTGATTTTCCATAGCTATAGGATAACTTCACTTCAAAATATAATTTGTGCTTCTCAATTTAATAAACATTGAAGATGTCTAGGTAGCAAACTGGACAAAGCAAAAGATTTAGAGTTAGGAAGATCTGAGTTTGAATCCTGCTTCAGTTGCTTACTGATCTGAGTTCAAATTCAGCCTAAGACAATTATGAACTGTGTGACTCCCTGGCAAGTCATTTAATCTCTCCTAGCCTCAGTTTTCTCATCTGCAAAATGAGATACCAACACTTCTTTCATAGGGTTGCTATGAGGATCAAATGAGATAATTTATATAAGATAGTTTTCAAATCTTAAAGTACTATATAAATGTTAGCTACTACCATCTGTCAGGAACTGTGCTGGGTGTAAGAGATAAAAAGACAAAAATAAAATATCTCTGCCCTCAAGGAGCACAGCTCTCCTTCAAGTTCCAGGTGGATATATTCACAAAAGTAAGAAATTAAAAGAATATGCAGAGCAATACAAAACAATTTCAAGAAGAAGACAGTGCAAATAACTATGGGAATAAAGAAAAGTTTAACATAAGAGCCACCTAAGCCATGCTTTGAAAGGAGGAAGGGAGTCTAAGATAGAAATGAGGAGGGAGTGAGAGTCAAATATGGGAAAATTATATTGTGAAAAGGCCAGGAATGGAAGATGGAAGGTTATACAGCTAACAGTCCAGTCTGAATGGGAACATAGAAAATGAAAAAGTAATATGAAATAATAATCAAGATTAGTATTACAGTTAATCAAGATTGCAAATCTGAGTGACTGGATCATTGTGACAATAGAAATAGGGAGGTTTGGCAAAGAAGTGGATTCCTCCCCTCATGTGTTAATTAGAAATAAGAGAACAAATTTCTCAGCAAAGAACTTGTTTTTGTGCAAGTATTACATATTTATTTACCAATCTGAATGAAATGGTAATGTTTTATTTTTTTTTAATTGAAGCTGTTACCATAGCCCAAAGGAGTAAATGAATCACGAAGTTTCAAATAATTTCATAACTTATATATGTTAAAAATATTTGGGAGTTAGGGGGAAAAAACTGGGAGTTATAGAGAACTTTAAAGTGAGAAAATTCCAGGAAAACTTTATTCACACTCTTATTACCTGTTTGACTTTGGCCACATCCCTGATGAATGCTTCATCATTGACCAATGATAAAAGCTTCTTCAGCTGACTTAAATTAGTGAGAAAATCTTCCCCAATTCTCTAGAGAAATGCAAAAAAAAAAAAAATTGTTAGAAGCAGCTATACTTTTTGATAAACTGTAACATAATCAACATAACATTCTTATTAATGCTGTTGAAACAATTGTGTTGATGCATTTCCCTTATTTTCACCTCCCTTTATAAGTGCCTAGTCTAAGTTACTTAACTCACTAATGAAGCAGGTGATTCCACCCATTTTAAATTTAGTAACTAATGGAAGCTGATTTTTTTCCCCCGAATTTTAACCAAAGACTGTAACCTTACTCTGCACTCAATGCAACTTTAGAGCAAGTCACTGTGTCTACTATTAGTGCAAATATACTGCCCGATTAAAGATGAGAGATTTTTTTCAATTTATACTAAAGACCTGAAGCAAAAAGAACCACTATTATACCCTCTCAACTAGAAGAATAATCAAGGTCTAATCTTGCCATGTTCTAAACTGCCCTCACTTCTATTATCTGTGAGTCTTAGGAGTAACCATTGTAAGATCAACTCACTTCCACAATGATCTCTGCTAGACCTGGATTGCACAACAGTAGCCATCGTCTGGGAGTAATGCCATTAGTCTTGTTCTGGAACTTCTCTGGCTCCAGTTCATAGAAATCTTTAAAACTAAAAGATAAAAGAAATAAGGAAAGGTTATAAAATGGTTTTGTTTGGAACAGGATAAGCAAGAACTCCTAAGCAAGACCCCTTTATTTTTTTTGCTTAAAAAATAAAAAAGCCTCCAAAAAATGTCTCCAAACTCAAACATACATAAAATACCTGAGATAGAACTTTTAAAATTATCACCCTCCATCAGCAAAACACTTCATTTATGTAAGTGCATAGGATTCATAAAGGTAAATTACCTGGCCAAGATACTTTGGTATGTATTCTTTACTCAGATTAAACAAATTTGAGTAGGGCAGGAATGGTGAAGGAAAGATTTGACTATATATAATCTCTCTGGATTGCTTTCCTCACTAGTGGAACTTCCTGGGGGCAAGGGCATTTTTTCTTTGTATACTTAGCACAGTTACTTGCACATAAAAGTCATTTAATAGATATTGAGTTGAGGTGAACATTGTTTTCAGGCAGGAAAAGAAATATAGAAAAGTTGTACTATATCATTGGGGCATAGTGTGAAGTGTAAGATATTTGGAGCCAGAAGATCTGGGGATTCAAATCTGGACTCTACTTACTATGTGGGTTTCTTAGGACAAGTCATTTGATTTCTATTAGTCTCAATTATATCATTAATAAAATTAGGTAGTCCAAATTGTCTCTAAGGTCCCTTCCAGTGGGAATGTTCTATGGTCTATGAGAAAAACAAGTCTCTTACCTATCAATATTCCAGAACAGGGTGAAACTAGTTGATGGTCTCAATTATTTGTGGGCCAAAGTTTAATGTTAGCCATCATCTTGATAGAAGGCTTCCCTTAGCCAAATCTCAAAAGCAGCAAAGGAGGATAAGAGGAAAGGGTTGAAAGAATCCCTGCCCACCTGATGGGGTTTCTTTGAGTTTAGGGATGGAGAGGCAAACACATGTTACGGGTTAACACTTAGGCTACTGTACCATAGCATCATCAGTCTTAATGGAGAAATACAAGAACTTTCATTTGAGGTTTGACCCTCAAAGATATGTAATTTTATGCCAATACCTAAATCTTGCCTCCTCTACTCTACTGAACTAAATATGTATTTCATTATGTTAACTGATTGTTTTGTATGTAAACTATATGGTTTTCTTGGTGACACAGAAGTGGAGTAAGTCCTTTAGATTTCAAAGGCATGTGCCTGAATTTAAATTTAAATACATTCAATAGCACTCTTCAGCACTCACACAGTATATTTCACAATTTCTGAGTGAATTCTTGCTACTCCATTAACAGCGTGGGACCCAATCACACAAAGATGGGCCATGTTAATCCTTTTACAGTCTCCTTCTTCAATCACAGACATCCTCCTCAGTCGGTCCACATCCCCAGGAAACATGGCAGCTACATTCTGTTACCAAGGTATAGAGAAACATAAGTGACTTTCCTCTCTGAACCCAAAGCTAATAAGGATAATGAAATATCCCATTCTTCAGATACACAGAAATTTTCAGCTTCTTTCCCCTAAATTACAGAGCATGGTAGAGAAAAATGGCAGCAAATATTTCCAAGTGTTTTAGGAGAGTTAACCATAACACACCAACTCGATAGATTCTAAATGTTACTAAATGTTTTCATCATTCCCTAACAGAAATAATAAAAAAAAACAACAGACTTGAGACTAAAATTTTAAAGTATCTACATTTTTCTTTTCCATAAGCTATTGAATTCCACAAGGTATAGTAGTTAAAATACTGAAGTTTGAGTCAAAAAATCTTGATTTCAAATCTGCCCTTTGGGGGAGGACTGTTAGAAGGAGGTGGTCATCAAAAACAAAATACTGGGGAGGGGGGAAGGGAGTAAGGGGAAAAGGAAGAGAAAAATATAACTTTGGGTAAATAAGATGGCAGGAAATATAGATACAGTTATTTTAACTGTGAATGTGAATGGGATGAACTCTCCCATAAAACGGAAACGGATAGTGGACTGGATTAAAAGCCAGAATCCTACAATATGTTGTTTACAAGAAACACATCTGAAGCATAGAGATACATACAGAGTGAAGGTAAAGGGCTAGAGCAGAATCTTTTATGCTTCAAGTGAACAAAAAAAAGCAGGGGGAGCAATCCTTATCTCAGATTAAGTAAAAGCAAAAATAGATCTAATTAAAAGAGATAAGGAAGGAAACTATATTTTACTAAAGGGTACCATAGACAATGAAGCGGTATCAATACTAAACATGTATGCACCAAGTGGTATAGCGTCCAAATTCCTAGAGGAGAAACTAACAGATACAAGGAGGAATAGACAGTAATACTATACTAGTAGGGGATCTCAACCTTGCTCTCTCAGAATTAGATAAATCAAACCACAAAATAAATAAGAAAGAAGTTAGGGAGATAAACAAAATGTTAGAAAAGTTAGGTATGACAGATCTCTGGAGGAAATTGAATGGTGATAGAAGGGAGTATACTTTTTTCTCAGGGGTTCATGGAACTTATACGAAAATTGATCATGTGTTAGAGCATAAAAACCTCAAAATCAAATGCAGAAAAGCAGAAATAGTAAATGTATCCTTTTCAGATCATGATGCAATAAAACTCACATGTAATATAAGGCCAGGAGAAAACAGACCAAAAGTTAATTGGAAATTAAATAATCTAATCCTGAAGAATGAATGGGTGAAAGAGCAAATTATAGACACAATCGATAATTTCGTCCAGGAGAACGACAATAATGAGACAACATACAAAAATTTGTGGGATACGGCCAAAGCAGTTATAAGGGGTAACATTATATCTCTAGATGCTTACTTGCATAAAATAGAGAAAGAGAAGATCAATGAATTAGGGTTACAATGAAAAAAACTAGAAAAAGAGCAAATTAAAAACCCTCAATTAAATACCAAATTGGAAATTCTGAAAATAAAAGGTGAGATTAATAAAATTGAAAATAAGAAAACTATTGAATTAATAAATAAAACTAAGAGTTGGTTTTATGAAAAAACCAACAAAATAGATAAGCCTTTAGTTAATTTGATCAGAAAAAGGAAAGAGGAAAATCAAATTGTTAGTCTCAAAAATGATAAGGGAGAACTTTCCTCCAATGAAGAGGAAATTGGAGTAATAATTAGGAGTTACTTTGCCCAACTTTATGCCAATAAATTTGATAATCTAAATGAAATGGAGGAATATCTACAAAAATATAGATTGCCCAGGTTAACAGAAGAGGAAATAAATTATTTAAATAGCCCCATTTTAGAAAAAGAAATAGAACAAGCTATTAAACAAGCTATCAAATCTGCCCTTTGATATTTACTAGTTGTATGATTCAAGGGAAACCACTTAGTCTTATATGCCTGAAGTAATTTCCTTAAATTTATCTATTAAGTTGCTGATAGAGTACAATGTGTGTAGAAAAGGAGAAATCCCATACAAGTTTCCTGTGCTGTCAAAAATCACACATCCTTCATGCAGGACAAAAACCTGCTGCCATAACAAGGAATAAAAACTAAATCAGGACTACACTAGATAGTCCAAATCCAATATTTAATCAGGTATGGGATTCCTTCTGACTCCAGGAAAAAAGAAATGAAAACTGGCATAAAACTTCCTAAACAGAGTTCCTACTTTAATATTATGGCAGCCATTTCAGAATTTTACTTGTAGGTAGGGAGCTGCAGTAGGAGATCTATAGCTTGACTATTAATTAATTACCCCTAACAGTTCTATAAGAATACCCCCAAAATATATTCTGGTGGCTAAAATAACCCACAGCCTTTTACATCATCTCCTATAATTCATTTAAAGGAGAGTAAGTGGAAGGTAATTCCTTACCAAGACCAAATCATCTTCTATTTTCCTCCCTCCCTTCCCCCTCAAGTCATCCCTCTCAGAAGGGTGGTCTTACATCCAAGTGCTTCTGATTAACGGCATAGATAATATCCAGGTGTCTTGGCAGTAGCTTCTCAAACATTGAGACCGGCCACCGCTCCAGAGCCTCGGGCAGGACAGTGTGGTTGGTGTAGGCACATGTTTTTTTGGTGATCTCCCAGGCCTAAAACGCAGATTAGAAGACTTACATTTTTTAAAATGTCACCCCTTTCTTCAGCAAGCTAAGACAAATGAAAACTCATGAAGGAAGAATGGAGACACAGATCCCGTGGTTAGGAAATCGGCCACTGTCTACAGGCTCAGACTGAGGCTACACTGCCCTCTCCTGTAGGTGAGGGGTACAACAAGGCCACACACCAAGGACCACAGTTACCCAGCGGCAGCCATTTCAGAGAGAATACCTACAAAACACAGGGCGTTTGTGGCCGAGTGGGGTGAGGCAGGGAAAATCCATGGAGGACTTTGCATTTCTTTCCTAAGGGAAAAGAATCTACCCCAGGAGCTTCTAGGCTCGGATAACTGGGTCATGAGGCCCAAATCCACTGTTACTTACTCTCTGAGGTTCCTTCCAATTAATTCTCTACTAAATAACAAGATGCAAGATCCAGTGTGTCAGAATCCTTCTCTACTGCCCAAATGACCTACTACACTCACACTACTCAACAAGCCTTCCTTCCTTTCATTAAGAAGGAATTGTTCTAAGAATGATCCTTACTGTCCTCTCATTGCCCACCTCTCTCCCAATAACCTTCTTACATCAATTACAGTGCGCCTCCTACATCAGAGAAACAAGAGAAGTCATTGAGAAGTTCATACAGAAATGGTAGTATTTGCTAAGCCAAAGGAGTCGTGCTCCACTTTCAGAACACAGAAAGCACCGACCTTCTTTCCCTGGCCCTGACAGCACGTCTTGCTCTTACCTTATCCCAATCCACCTTTTCAACATCTACTAGGATTCTCATGAGCTCTGGAATAGAGAGTGCTGGATGGGTATCATTGAGCTGAATGGCAACCTGGAATTGAAATCAACAATTTGGGGTCATATTCCTATCTTTCTTTTTCAGTTTAGCACAAAGATCGCAACAGAAGCAATGAGAGTTATTGACAAGCAATGACAAGTTATTGACATTTACTACAGTTAATCAACTATAGAAATGAACCCTAGGTTGTCAGGGAGCTCAGGAAGGGGGTAATAATTTAACATAATGTCTAGTACACTAATCTGTTACTTTGCCAGGAATGTGAGTTGAGGATTAAAGAGAAAAAAGGAGCTTTTTCCTTCTGGCAACGATACCACTGTCTGAAGAGCAATATCTGGAGATAGGACACAAGATCCTAAACTGAAGCTGGAAAGCATCTCTGAGGTAATCTAGGCCAACTCCCTCATTTAATAAATGAGAAAATTCAGGAAGGAAAAGCTCAGTAAGATCAAGTGGGTCATCTCAAGTCACACAAACAATAAGTGGCAGAACTGGAATTTATATCTAGATTCCAAATTCGAAATCCAAAACTCATCTTACGGCATCATAACCCCCTCTCTTCATTTAAATATATACAAAAATAGCTTATTTTGTCATATAGTCATTTTTTAGTTATGTCTGGCTCTCTGTTGACTCTTTGTGGGGTTTGCCATTTCTCCAGCTCATTTTAGGAAAGGAAAATGATGGCAAACTGGGTGAAATGACTTGCTCAGGGTCACACAACTAAGTGAAAAGCTGGATTTAAACTCAATAAGATGTTTGTGTTCTTAACTCCAGGCCTAGCACTTTATCCACTGAACCATCTAGCTGCCCCATATACAAGAACAATGGATGTTACAAGTGTCCTGTGAGGCTAATTCATCATCATTTTGATGTTGTCAAATGATTATCAATAAGAGGATGAATAAACATCTGTAGTAATCTCTTTTTCTTATATCATCTCATTCATGACTCTGAATACTTCAGTAATTTTCTAAGATATAATTTATTTTTTTATTTTGTTCATTTCTGTCTCCACAAACTTTATTTATTATTAAAGCTTTTTATTTTCAAAACAAAAACAAATATTTTTCAATATTCACCCCTCTAAAACCTTGCGTTCCAAATTTCTTCCCCTCCCTTTCCCTCATTCCTTCTCCTAGAGGGCAAGTAAACAAGACAAGTTCTTTTATAAAAGAAAGTAAGAAACAACAATCACATCATTTTCCAAATACTCTGGGATTTTCCAACATTAAGTAAAAAAGGCCAAGGAAACAATTTTTCCTCCTTAGCCTCAGTGCCTGGAGTAAGACACTGACATGAGCAAAGGAGGTTCCCAGGAAAGTAATGAAGTGGACAGAAAGTTTAGACAAAGAAGTGTGCTTTCTGCATTTGTCCCAGCATTCAATAATAGACAATGAGATGAATACTGTGGTGTGAATTGTTAACTTAAAGTGGGATTACAGACAAATTACATTGTGCAAAGAACAAAGCTAAAAAAAAAAAAAAAATTGGCAGTTACAAAGAATTTAGGTCCAAGCCTACCTTGTCTGGGAAAGTTTCAAAACAGGTTCTCACTGGATCCCGGCAGCCAAACTTGGAAGATTTGAAGCGACGAATGATATCTTGGAGAGTGGCAGCCACCACAAAATATTCTTGTTTCAATCGGAGCTCCTTTCCTTCAAAAAACTGTATAGAAAGAAGTCTCTCTGTGATTTGGGCTCTGCTGAAGAGGAGGAAGTAAAGTGGCCAAAGTTATAGCATTCTGGCTGAACCCTGGGGGAGCCATGGACCAGCTAAAGCTTGGCCATCACAATGTTGATGGGGACAGTCTTTGTGTGGCATATCCCACTTGTGCCAAACAGCCCTGTAAGGTAATCAATACTTCGAGTATTATCAGTCCAATTTTATGAATGAGAAACTTGCTAAATTATGAGAATTGCTCCACCCACTCTACCAGTGGATTCCCAAGTGGGGAATAATCCCAAGAAGGCTGTGGCGTGTCCTTTCTATCGCCACCTCTTGAATCTGTTTCTCTCTATACACACAAACACCAGCCTATGGCAGACCCTCATTATCCCTCACCTGAAATACTGCAAAGGCTTCCTATTTGATTTCTAGGTCCCTCCCCAATTCTTATCCAGCCTCAATACATCTGTCAATCTAATTTTCCTAATAGGCAGTTCTGGCTGACCATCTCACCTTCCTATTCAATACATTCCAGCAGTTCCCTCTAGACTTTAGGATCAAATACTATTTCATCTTTATTTTCTCCTTTCTAAATTTCAATTTGTTTTATAATGTACATAATAACTAATATAGTAGAATATGCACATAATTCTAATTTTAAAATAAACAAAACACATATATATGTATGTATGTATTCAAAAATTTTTATAGATAAAGGCATACAATCAAAAAAACTTAGAGACCATCACTGCTCCATAACATGTTACCCTAAGGCTAAAATTCCGCAGATATAGGAATTCCTATATCTCTTCTCTAACCATTATGGTGGTCTGAAAACCCTTAAAGTTACCCCACTCCAAAAGCTTCCAAGACTCTTCTCTTATCTTTTTTTTTTCCCATTTGGGTTGAAAGATTAAGATTGGATTAAGAGTAAATCTACCAAATTCCCTGGTCAACCATAAAACCTTTACAAGAAATCAAGGACTTAGGTTTTACTTTCAGATCTACTACCTAAAGAAAAATAAAGGCATCAAATAGTTAATATAAGAATAATGAATATTTTAAAAAAAACTCAATTGCCACAATGAATACTCCAAAAGAGGGAGCCATCATTTGTCAAGAATTTTAACATAATCAACATGTATTAGACTTCCTGCTATCTAGGGAAGGGGGTTGGAGGAAGGAGGGTAAAATTTGTAACAGAAGGCTTTGCAAGAGTCAGTGATGAAAAATTATCCATGCATATGTTTTGCAAATAAAAAACTTTATAATTAAAAAAAAGAGAAAAAAGGGAGCCATCTACTATAAATAATTTTATTATATTAACAATCAAACAATAAAGCTTAAATCTTCAAAATACTGTTTTAAAAGACGATGATCCTGTGGGGTAGGTGAAGCTTCAAAACACTATTCTCTTCCTAGCAAAAGCAGAACTTATATGTCAAGAGGAAACTTGCACATATCAGTGAAGCCAGGGACAAGTTACTTAATAAACGAAAGAAGTGGAGGCCAAATATTTTAGGAACTTGACCAAAGATTGTAAATGGATCAATGCTAGAACCCAGAGTGTAGGCTAAGAGCCAAGGAGGCTTAGTTTTGAGCTCTTCAAAAACCTCAAAAAAAGAGATCCAACAAGAGCCACTTTAAAAAGAAATGAAAATATATGACAATTTGAGTTGGGTGAGACAGGGCTACTAGAACATGAGAAAAAACTTTAAGGGTGTTTACTGATAGCACAAATAGAGAGATCCAAAATGCATAGGAAAGCAATACTGCTAATTTAAAAACCCCTCTAATGGACTTCTAATTGATATTAATGTGACACTGACACCAATGAAAAGCACAAAGGCAAGCAAACTCAAGGCTTACTGACCTCTGAAGATTTCAAATTTTTATTCACTTAAAAGATGTGCAATGCTCCCAACTTGATACATCAAAGCCCTGTGATTTCATCAGCATCTCTTTCACTGACATAGATTATAATCTGTCTATAGTTTATAGACTGAGTGTTGCCTGGGAGATCAGAGAGCCAAAGTGATTTGCCTGGACCCAGAGTAAGTGTATTTGAACCAGTCCTTCCTGATTTCAATTCTGTAGTGCAATGTTGCATCTATAATGCTAATAATAAATATATATGCAATGCTTCTAATATGCTTTCATTCTAATAAGACGAAAATAAATTACTACTCACATTATCATTTGGATACAAGACCCGGGAGATGTTTTCAGCCAAGTTTCTATCCAGCACAGCTTCAATATAGTCTCCCACATTAACTAGAGGAAAAGAAATCTCATTAGCATGAATATGAATTTTTTTTTCAAATTACTAATATAGTTTTATCAGGTGAGGACATAATTATTTACTAACCTCTATGTTCTTATAATAGTCCATGTCAAAGAATCATTTCTGAATAGTATGCCATTCTAAGTCAAAATAGATTTTTTCCCTTCTTTTTAGGCCCACCTTTAAAAGAGGAAACTGGATCTTTGTGTAAAATTTGTGAAGACCAAAATTTGTCTAGTTCTATGAATCTGGCAGGTCAAAATATGAAATGAACTGGGGAGGTAATTTTTAAATTTAAAATATTTTTTATTATTTATTTTTGCAAGGCAATTGGAGTTAAGTGACTTGCCCAAGGTCACACAGCCAGTACATGTTAGGTGTTTGAGGCCAGATTTTAACTCAGATCTTCCTAACTTTGGGGCCAATGCTGTATCTCCTGTGCCATCCAGCTGCTCCCTGGGGAGAATATTTATGCTTTATTTGAAAAAAAATTTTTTCTGAAGTATAAATAAATTCTCTCTCTACAACAGAACATGATAGGGCTAATTTGAAATCTTTCTAACTATATAGGCTGTATAAAGAGCCCTCTAGATTTCAAAATAAAATAAAGTCTCACTTATAAGGATAAAGAGAATAAAATGATGAAAATCTGGCTCAATTCTAAAGACTATGTTAATAAAGGGTTAAGTGATGAACATCTGGAATGACCCAATTATAACTAGAGACAGGCATTGCACTTGTGATATTAGTATTGGGAACTCCCAAGTAAAGAACTCCCTCTCCCAATGCAGGTGAATTGCAGGTAAATAACTTCTCTACAACTTACAGTTAAATGTAAATTTAATGACAGTTAAATGTAAATTTAATGATTTGCCTCTGGTTCACATGGCCTGTATGTGTCAAAAGTAGTATTTGAATGTACTTCTTCCTGGCTCCAAGTCCAGCTCTCTATGTACTAAAGTTGAACCAGGTTTAAAATCAAATTTTCTATCTCAAACAATGATATTCTAAAGTTAACTACAAAAAATGTCACAGAAATAGAGAATTTCAGAGCTAGAAAAAAAATCAATGGAACCCCAAAAAAGAATCCTCACTACAAAATATATAGTTAAGTGATTTTTTTTTTTTGGCTGAGGCAATTGGGGTTAAGTGACTTGCCCAAGGTCACAGAGCTAGGAGGTGTCTGAGACTAGATTTGAACTCAGGTCCTCCTGATTTCAGGGCTGGTGCTCTAACCACTGTGCCATCTAGCTGCTCCAATGATTTTGATTGAAGACTTCTAATAAGAGAAAACCCACTATCCTCCAGGACAATCAACTTTTGGCAAGAACAAACTGCTAGAAAGTAGTTATTTATGTAAAAGGCTAAATTTATTTACTTGTTTAGTTCTGTCCTCTGAGTCCAAATATAAGTAACTAATCCTTCTATGTGACAATCCCTTGAACACAGAAAGATGGCTATCATGCCCACTTTCTCAGTAAGTTCTTTCATCTACAGTACTTTCAACTGATCCCTCTTTTGCCATGGCCTTAAAGCCCTTCAGCATCATAGTTGCCCTTCTCTGGATGTTCTTCAGAAGCTTAATGTACTTACTAAACTACAATGCCAAAAGTGAGCCCAATATGCTAGATACATTCTGACTGGGGCAGAAGATAAGTTATGTCTTTTTTTAATGTAGCCTTAGAAAGATTAGTTTTAAGCTCATGGTTCATCAAAGCCTGTAGATCTTTTTCAGATGAACCACTATCCTACTCTATATTTGTGAAAGTAATTCTTCAAACAATATAAATTAGTCATTTCTTTTACTTATTTAAATATCTTATTCGTTAAACTTTGGTTGGGGGAAAAAAAAAAAAAAGCAATTCAGTTTCTTTTGAATACTGACACTAATACCCCAATTTACCAGAAGATGGCTGTCTACCTATTGCTGACATACACTTCCATTATAACCAATGACCAATACCCATGTGAAATAAATAGCTCCCTAGACTGTGCCTTGATAGATACACAGAACATACAGCTTATGAATGTTAAAATGGTTTCTAAACATTCTGTTTTAAATATAACAATAAAGGAACATAAATATAACAATAAAGGAATTTTAGGAACAAAATAAAAAAATGCCTTACAAAAAGGTGCCCAACTATTGCTTATTTCTCAAGTTCAGAGAAGAAAGGAAAAGGCAGTTAATTACTGTTGAAATATGATTACAATAATGTGGCACTCACATTCCTGAAGGTTGAAATCATTGGGTGCCTTAGCAGACCACAGCCTCATTGTGTTAACAGTGTTATTTTTGTATCCTGGCACTGGGGTATCATAAGGCATTGCAAGCACCACCTATAAAACAGAAGTCATTCCTTGTCTTTCATTTTATCAAGTTTAAGAAGCAAGGACAACAAAAAATACACTTCATTAATGGCTTTTTATAATCTTGATGCTCTGGAGAACTGTTTCCTTTATTTAATGGAGATGGAAAATGACAAGAAAACACATACACACATACAAAACTGATATGAAAACAAACAACATAAATAAAAACTAATTTTTAAAAAGTTTTAAATTTAAAAAATTTTATATATTTTTATAAATAAAAGTAATTTTTAAAAAGACTACAAGATTAGCCAAAACTTCTGAAAATTTCCAATGAAGTAAATGAAGAATATTTATTACTTAATAGTTGAAGAAACAGTATCACTGAGAGGTCAAGTATGTTGACATGTAATCATTTATGATAAAACTAAAATTTATGTAGATTTGTAACCTAAAAAGCAATATTCTCACCATAATCCCATGAAGTAGAAGTCAACGTACCACTGAGACCTGGGGAGATATGACAGCTCTGCCCAATTTTGCATCACTAACAAATAACAAGAGACAAGTCCAGAGCCTGTTTTTTTTAAACTACAAGTCCAAGGCACTTTCAACTTTATAGCACTGAGCTCACTACATACAGCAATGACTCACCCATAACTAAGATGAAGTACATGTGAATTAGAATTCAACAACTATCAGCACCCCTAAGTTATCCATTAATCTCTCAATAAGTATTTTGTGTTGAGGTCCCAGTAGACCTGATCTAATTTTCAACATTCTCCCAAAGAATGAAATAAATATCTAGATGCTCTGTCATTAAGTGGAGGGTATGGAACAGGAGAGGAATTTAAGGTTCATTACAAGTGACTCCATCATTCAGCTGGACAGCTTCTTAGGAGCTGTTTCCACTGGAAATCTAACATCTACATCAATTTATTTTCTTCTCACTTTCTACTCCAATTTAAGATGAAATACCATTTTATCCACAAACTCCAACAATAAACAAGATAACATAAATAACTGAGACTTTATTGCTAGCATTTGGCCCCTAATGAACTATAAAGAGGGGCTTCCTTTGCATGCTGAAAGACTGACTCTCTCTCCTAACCATTTTCTTTTAAGCGAAAATGTCTGAGTTACAGGAAAAAGAGAATGTTTTATCTAGCCTTTGATGCTTTGAAGTAAACCCTACATAGCTGCAACATCCCTCATCGAGCACACACAGCCATGGTACAATAAAGCTACATAACTTGCAATACCTGAGTATCCAACCACTTCACACCATCTGCAGTATGCTCCACTCGGCCATAGAAATGCACAGGAAGCATGTATTCAGGACGAGCCTTTTCCCAAGGGTTGCCATAACGTAGCCAATCATCAGCTTCTTCAACCTAAAACAAAACAAAAAACACTCAGCAATCATTTTAGCTCCTCTAAGACTAGAATCATTTTTATTGTGTGTTTTGTATCATCCCTAAGGCATTGTTGGTGAAATCAAGACATGTTGGTGAAATGGCCTAAAATTGTATAATAACTACTGGTTTTAAATTTGACCTTCTATGGATACTCAAAAAACTTAAAAAGATTTTTTAAAAAAAATTTTTAATAAGATGCTTCATATTCTGTTTTTGTATTCTTTATATAGTTTTTTTTTTTTTTTTTTTGCTGAGGCAATTGGGGTTAAGTGACTTGCCCAGGGTCACACAGCTAGGAAGTGTCTGAGACTAGATTTGAACTCAGGTCATCCTGACTTCAGGGCTGGTGCTCTATCCACTGTGCCAGCTAGCTGCCCCTTTTCTTTATATAGTTTTACTACTTCTTGGTCTCTTACAATTTTTCTGCTTTCCCTTATTCCATTCTAATTTTCAAGGAGTTGTTTTCTACCTTAAGATTCTGGTTCTCCAGTAGGTGTTTTAGCCTACAAATTAAAAAAAAAAACTGGTGGGAGATAAGCCTTCAAGTTTTTGAAGAGCTAGCATGCAGAAAAGGAATTATACAGATGTGTTCTTGTCTCCCAAAAGCAGAGGGTAAAAAAGTAGGAGCAATGGAGGGGTGTAATGGTTAAAAAAAAGTTTTTTTTTTAATATTATCATCTTTAGAAGGAAAGGGCCCCACATGTGCAAGAATGTTTGTGGCAGCCCTTTTTGTAGTGGCTAGAAACTGGAAACTGAATGGATGCCCATCAATTGGAGAGTGGCTGAATAAATTATGGTATATGAATCTTATGGAATATTATTGTTCTATAAGAAACGACCAGCAGAATGATTTCAGAGAGGCCTGGAGAGACTTGCATGAACTGATGCTGAGTGAAATGAGCAGAACCAGGAGATCATTATACACGTCAACAACAGTACTATATGACGATCAATTCTGATGGACATGGCTCTCTTCAACAATGAAATGTTTCAAACCACTTCCAATTGTTCAGTGAAGAAAGCCATATACACCGAGAGAGAGGGATGTGAAATGCGGACCACAACATAACATTCTCATACTCTTGATTGATGTTTGCTGTTAAGTTTGGAAATATGTATACATATATTCAATTTGCCAAATATTTTAACATAATTAACATGTAGTGGATATCCTGCCATCTAGGGGAGGGGTGGGAAGTAGAGGAGAAAAATCTGTAACAGAAAGCTATGTAAGGGTTAATGTTGAAGAATTACCCATACCTATGTTTTGCAAATAAAATAAATAAATAAAAATTTAATAAATAAATAAATTATCATCTTTACGGAGGCAAAGGGAAACACTTTAAAGTACATTATTAACAATTTTCATCATTTTCTTAAGTTTGAAATAAAACAATAAATCAAGTATGATTTGTGATTTTTTCCACTTTCTGAAATATAAGTGCTTATACTAAAATTTGAATGACCAGCTAGTCAGTCAAAGCCTGAGCCAACATATCTCTGGAATACTGGGTAGAAGGTGCAAAGGGACAAACTGATTTGTTGTCAAGGGAAACTTCTTAATAAGGAAACTGTCACTCTTCCTCCAATTAAAGGTTCCTCCAATTAAAGGTCATCTTGTACAAGCTGGATAACTGCTTAGAAGGCTTTGCTGTGTCATTATTTCTTATATCACAGCTGACTTGAATTACTATAGAGTATGCTCTTCCCTAAACCTTCCTTTTCTAATCCAGATAGGGGAGGATTTTTAGAAGGATGTTTAGAAGGCTGTGCTGGATCCCTTGTACCTACTATGTGCACAGCACATAATAGGGAGGTTTTAATAAATGTTGAGTGCTTGTTGATTGTCTGGAGGGGATTTTTTTTCAAGTTTGGTTTGGATAGGTAACCACTAAGCTCCTTTCCCACTCAAGTGTTGAGATTCTATGAATCCTGGTTGACTAGGGATTATGGAGGGTTCCAAAGCAGTTAGATATGTGGTCAGTAGGACCACACTGGAAGAAGAAACAGAAAAAAGATGAAAAACAAAAAAAGAAAAAGTATCAACATTATAAAAATACAGAATAACAACCAAGTTTGAAAAGAGAGATTAACAGAACAATTTTGTTTCCACCAATACACATTTTTAAACTGTATCTAACATTCATATGCTTCACATACATCTTTTTATCTTATTTAATATGGTTTATAATAGCTAATAAAATTTTTTAAAGTTAAGATTCTGGTTCTCCTCTTCCAGTTGATTGACTTTCTTTTCATAATTGTCTAGTTTTTCTTGAATTATTCTTTTTTTATTTTTCTTCAACCTCTTCATTTGATGCTTGAAGTCTTTTTTGAGTTCTATGAATTTTGGGGGCGGGTGTTTGATATTACTCTCTGGGGTAGGAGCAGCTTTTTTTTTTGTTTTTTTCTGATTCTGTATCTTCCTTTGAAGACAAAACCTGGACTTCTCTCTTCCCACAGTAATTTTCTAACTTTTTCCTTCACCTGCTTATTTACTGACAATAGACTATCAGTGTAATCACCTCAAATCTTGATTTGTGGGAGATGGTGCCTTTGGCATCAGGTCCTCCTTCAGTTTTACCCCCTGGTATAAAACTGAAACTGAGAACTCTGCCCTCCTTTAAGTGCCCACCAGTATCATCCCGGGGGCCCCCCCCCCCCCCGGCTTCTGCACTTACAGTTAGGCCTGGCATCCCTTATGAGCAGAACTGCTCTCAATCTTCCCCATGTCTGGGAGGTGAAAATTTCCGGGCTGGGGCTGGAGCCACTTTCCAACCCAGCTAGTCTGAGAGCTATAGGCTTGTTGTAACCTGAAGGTGTTAACACATCATGGGAGCCACACCTCTACCCTGGTATTCTGTTGTCTGAGGAGGGCCTCTGTTCTGCCCCAATCTTGCTAACTTTTACCTCTCTACATTCACCCTGAGGAGTTATTCTATCTCATTTGTGGGGGAGATTTGGGGAGTTTGGAATTTTCTGACCTATTGTGCCCATCTTCCCAGAAAACTCTCTCCCTTTCTTAGCAAAATAATATTCCATAACAGCCACATACCACAATTTGTTCATCCATTCCCCAATTAAGACTAGCCATTTTGTTTTCTTTACTATTAAAAAAAGATAAAAGTGTTGCTAATATTTTTATACATATGAGTCCTCTTCTTTGATCTCTTTGGGGTATAAATCTAGCAGTGTATCACTGGGTAAAAAGAAAGGTATGCTCAATTTAGTGACTTTTGGGATCTAGTTCTAAACTGTTTTCTAAAATGTTTGGATCAACTGACAGACTCAGTTTCTCCCACAATTATAATTCTTTTCAGTTATCTTTGACCATCTGATATGTGGTTGTTTTATTTTGCATTTCTCTTATTGGTGATTTAGAGCATTTTTCATATGGATATTGACAGTATGACATTCTTTTGAGAAATGCCTGTTCATTACCTTTGACATTTTTATTTATTTATTAAGAAATTGCTCTTATTCCATAATTTAGGATATAAATATTTTACATATGTATCATATATATATAAGAATTGGTAGAGTTCTTTCCCTTTTTTGGCAAATAATTTATGTAATTGTATAATTAACTATTCTTTCACAGTTTGGGCAATTTATTAGTCAAAGTATCCAGTCCTATGGTTTGGGCTTTTTTGTTTTTTTTTTTAATTTGGGAGTTCCTTTAAGGTTATTCAATTTCTATTTCTAATGTGGATTAGCAAAAAAAGAAAAAAAAAGTATCAAGTTGGAAATTTCCTTTATTCTTCATTTGTTGCAATTTTTCCTTTTTGATATTGGCTATTTTTAAAACATAAGATTACCTAATGACATCTATTTTTTATTGTTATTTTTAAATCTAGTTTCATTTCAATTTTTTATTTTTAAAATCTACATTTTTTATATCAAGTTTTGTTGGCTTCATAGAGGTTTCATCTTAAGTTGAATATACTTATGATTTGTTCTTGGTTCCACTAATTCTATAGGAATATTTACATTTGACTCTTCTTCAAAAGCCCTTTAATGACCATTTCTCTCATTATTGTAAATAAAGCATGTTTTTAATACTTCTATTTTTCTGAATTTTTATAAACTTATGTCTTGACATACAATTAGTTTTTTTGTAAAAGTGTCATATATAGCTGGAAATTATAATATATATATATATATATATGGTTCTATTTTCATTTAGCTATCCCCAGAAATCTATCATATCTAACTTTTCTAAATTTTTATTTAGGCCCTTATTTTTTTTTTTTTGTTAGATTTGTCTTTATTTTGAAAGAGGCAACCCGACAGCCTAAAATGAATTTTGCTATTTATTTTTCCCTATAATTTAATTAACTTGTCCTTTAAGTATTGAGATGGTATATTATTTGGTATATACATATTAAGTATTAGTCTTATTTTACCATCTGAAGTTCCCTTAAATATGTCGCCTTCCTGCTAACTCTCTTAACAGTTTTTTTCTGACATGATTGTTACTCTTCCTTTTCTGAATGTTTGAAACAATGTTATGCTTCAGCTTTTTATCCTGCATGAATATTCTTTATATATATATATGTATGTATATATGTATATATATATGTTTACTGATATTAAAATCTTACTCAATGCCTTCTCTGAATACAAAGGTCTAAATTGTCATGGTTATTGAACTTGGTTATAAGAACATATTAAACAAAGTTATAAGAAACTAGCAAGATTATGAATAGTGATAGTGATAGAATTTATTTATTTATTTATTTTTGTTTATTTTATTTTATTTTTTTTTTTTGCTGAGGCAATTGAGGTTAAGTGACTTGCCCAGGGTCACACAGCTAGGGAATGTTAAGTGTCTGAGACCAGATTTGAACTCAGGTCTTCCTGACTTCAGGGCTGGTGCTCTATCCACTGCACCACCTAGCTGCCCCAGGATAGAATTTAACTGTTAATAATTCTGCTGCTGGCAGAGACCTGAGTTCAAAAGAAGTTGATAAGGCATGGTCCTGGGTGATGCATATTTTAGTTATACTCTATGAAGTTAGAGTTAGTCAAGTAGGATTTATTAATACTTAACATATGCTAAGCACCAGGGATACAAAGAAAGAAAGATAAAAAACAATCCATATTCTTAAGAAGCTCACTGTCTAAAGGTATAATAAGTTATAGAGGGGTTGCAGTCAGTGGAGGGAAAACCTACAATGAGGAAATCATTTACAGAATAAGGACAAAAAAAGAGAAATAAACAGAAGTCTGTTTCTCCTATAGTTAAGGTATTAAATGCATTCAAAATTAGACTCAGATACAACACAAAGGTTTATTCTTCAAAGCAAGAGAATAAGAATACCCAATGACACTCACGCACATGGAAGTTGGCCAAAGGATATGTTTCTTTTATAATCTTGGAAATGATTGTGAAGAGAAAATGGTCAGGAACTCATAGTAGTACCATTGAGTTTCAACATGTACAGAATTGGTAAATCCCAGGAAGATAGTGGAAAACCATACAAAGTCAATGTTGATAATTAGAATTCTATTAATATGAAAAGGATGTATCACCTTGCTGTGCAGTAATTTTAAACATGGTTATGAAAGGCATCTAAGTTTATTTTACCAGCAAAACTGCTACAATTTACTTATCTCTTTCTCATCTTACTCACCTAGCTGGTATGCATTCCCATTAAATACTATTCTCCTTCAACACTCATTAATTCTAGTTAGATATCAATAATATGATCCATTTGTGATCCCTAACCAAATTACCTGGTCTTCAACACAAATTTTAATTACAACTAAAAATAAACAATGAAAAAAGTTTAAGAGAGTGACCATGACCAGTTTCTAATGGTAACAACAGCATGTAACACTAATAAAAAAAGTAATTGAAGTATTTGATATCAATTCTACTTTATCCTAGCTTCCTGTGTTTAATTGGTCACTCCAAGAAAAAGGTGAAACATAATAGAAGCCAAATTGGGAAATATTGATTTCTTTCTCATATAAAAGATCTTCAATAGTGAAGAAATCAGATAAACTAAAAATTTCCCATCTACCAACATACCTGCCATCCATTGATAATTTTCTGATTAAAAATGCCAAATTCGTAACGGATTCCATAACCATAGGCTGCCAGTCCCAATGTAGCCATTGAATCCAGGAAACAAGCTAAAAATGTAAATAAGTGGGATTACATATATTGATTCAATACTGATAAATGTCAAAATAAAATGCAAGATTATACACCGTAGGTATAAGCAAACTGGGGAGTGAACACCAATGATAATTGGTGATTAAGTCATCAACCTCATGTAATACCAGAAAATTGTGGAGTTTTTTACATAATGCAAGAGACAACAGCAAATCCAAAAGCTGTGTTCAAAGTCAAGAGATTTTTAAAAAATCAAAGGAAGAATTTCAATCTATTAAGTTGATTTTCTATGGGGGATATGTAGGAAAATAATAGAAACTCAGAATTGGACAAGATCAAGAATTAAAGAAAAAGATACAGAATGAAAAGGTGAGGATAGGTGGTTATCTAAACTGAAAGAACATACTAGGAGGATCAGAGATTCATTAATGTACTGAAGTACAGATTAATTTGAAAGGCAATTTTTAGACTTTCTTTAGAGAAGGGAATAGCTGAGGGAATCCTTGCAAAACTGAAATCACATCACATTATACCTATAATCTAGCTCTGTTTTCTTACACTACTCCCACAAAAACGCCACATTAAATATTAAAGATGAAAAAACTAGTAAGTATTCCATCTCAAATGATAACAGTATTGAAAGAAAGCAGCATCCTTAGAAGGAAAGCCATGGTACTCCATGACAATTTACTCAGTTTCTTCATTCAATATACATTGCCTAACTGTACCAATCATTGTGTCAATAAATGCTTTAAGTATCTGAACCCAGAAATGTTGGCCTAACATGTAGAACTATATAGTACTATATAACTATATAGAACTATATAACATGTAGAACTATATATAGTACAAGTTACTATATCATCCTATGTTATGGTAATAACTGGTTAAATGAGGTAAAAACTGATATGAAAAGACCCAAATGGCATGGAAGCCAAGAACAAATCCAAGGACACAAAAGTCTGATGATAATGAACCAAGTGGCTAAATGAAACTGTGAAGGTTGTTATTTCATTCTCTTCCAATCTCTTCTTGGCAGGGAGATGTAGCAACATTCTAAAGATTAATGACTTTTGAAACACAGAAATTATCTGAAGAAAATTCCTTACAAAATAGATTTAATGAAATGGAAAAAGCATATACCTCCTTACAAAACAGATTTGACAAAATGAAAAAAGAAAACAACTTGAAAAACAAAATTTGTGAAATGGAAAAAAGATCCACTAAACAAAACAACTCATTTAAAAATTCAATTGGCCAAATACAAAAGGAGCTTAATTTTTTTTTTTTAAAAAAGGTTAATAACTTTATAGTTCGAAACTAGATCAGATCAGAAAAAAGAAAAAAAGATTGTAACTACTACTGAGAGATAAAGGTAAAAGGTTCTAGAAGTGAACCCATGGATAAACAATACCTGTATAGAACTAACCTTTGCTTGCTGATCTATTTCACAGATATGAGAAAATCCCATGTAAAATATTGACAAAGGCACTGAATAAAAGTGAATCTGTTTACACCACATAATACTTGAATGTCTGAACACTAGTTTAAGACAGTGGTATTAAGAAATTTAGGCCATCAACAATGAAATATGTGTTTTGTTTTGTTTTTTTCCCCTGTTGAGGCAATTGGGGTTAAATGACTTGCCCGGGGTCACAAAGCTAGGAAGTGTTAAGTGTCTGAGGCCAAATTTGAACTCAGGTCTTCCTGACTTCAGGACTGGTGCTCTATCCACTGTACCATCTGCTGCTCCTGGAATCTTTTTTTTTTTTTTTTTTTTACAGTTTTTTTTGCCCCATTCCTGACTGTAAATGTATGGATAAGAAAAGTCTTTCAGACAACAGCTCAGGGCCATAAAAGCAGGCCCTTGACTTTATACAGCAAATAATAAATTAGTCTGATTAGTCAAGGAAGACCTTAGATACTACTTCCTTTTCATCTTTTGCCCAGACAACTGTAACTGTAAAAGATCCAAACATAAAAATCTTGTCTCCTCACCAATTGCTTTCTAAGAATCCTTTACAAGCAAAGGAGCTAATGCAGCAACATCTGCCTGTCAGAGAGAGAGAGGACTTTTTCTGCATATAAAATGAAAGCCAGGAAGCTTTTTAGCTATTGTCATCCTTGGAATTGGGTCCACACATTGTGCTTAACGACTTTATACACTCACCAACAGAGAACATTGCTCAAATATGGAAACAAGGAGAAAACAAGCTACAATATGCTTAAACTTTCCATCTATATTCTCCTTGTGTTTCCAAATATTCTTCCATAAACTTGGCTTCTAAAATTTAAGTTTCGTGTGAGCTATTTTTCACACTTCATTGGTATGGCTACCAATTTGCTACAAATCATCTTTTTAGAAAGCATTTCTGTCTCAATAGTAAAACAATTTATCAGAAAACCCTGATCATCTCTTGTCTCCTAAAAGCCTCTGTGAATTTCCAGGCCAAGTTAACATGTGAATGGTTAATTTTTTTCTTGTCAAATAAAAGTGATCATCTTTGAATCATTTTGGTAAATTTTTCATTATTCATATTGGGTCAAAAATGGTTTAAACTTAAAATGTCAGATAAAATGATCAATGCATAATATTTATAGTAAAAATCAAGCATGTGAATAGTTATAAAATGAGATAAATCACAAAACATTGTAATTACCTGCCAGTCTCCCCAATCCTCCATTACCAAGACCTGCATCTTCTTCTATTTCCTCAAGTTCTTCCAAGTCTAATCCCAACTAAAAATAAAGTTAAATTTAATATATAACCAAAAAAAGAAAAAGAAGATAATTAATCCCAATTAATTTAGACTGGAAAAGCCAACATTCTATTCTTCAGTTTTGACTTTTTGTTATAAATACTGCATCTTAATTTCAAAAATAGACACTGTAGAGTTTCCATAGATATTTCCAAACACCATGAGAATCGAAATCAGACATGCATTAATAAAGAAAATAGCTGGCAGGTTAAGCCATTTATAATACACAAAACATTATTTTAAAATGAAACTGATTAGATTATCTATTTTCTTGTATTCAAATGCAGAGTGCTGGTTCATATTGCATTGATATGATACTTTTACTTAAAAAAAAAGTCAATAAGCTCCAAACACCGTTATCTTTCCTATTTCATATGATCTCACATAGATGCAGGTATTACATCTTGCCCATGCCAAAGATAAAGCACCAAAGTTCCAAATTACAAAGTTACCATTTGCTCAAGGTTATGTTTGGTCACCGTTTAGAGACTTAGTATTTCTTTTTTCAGTCCAACAAGCCTTTTGTTTTCATGCTGCCTATTCTCTGGAACTAAGATTGATTATTACAATTACTCAAGTTCAGTTTTCCTATAGCACATTCCAGGCAAGGAATCTGAAAAGACAGGAGATAGGCTGTTTTGTATGAAGAATAGAAAGCAGGCCAGTTTCGTAAAAACAAAAGGCAGTAACTTAACTTACTAAAAAAACAAAAAACCATCCTGGAGAGGGGGAGGAAGGGAAAAGACAATCAAAGTCAGTGAAAACTATCTTGCAAAAGCAAAAGTAACCAATGAATGTACATCTTAATTCTTAATACCCACAAAATGCTAATAACAAACCTCAAAAACAAAGTCACCTCCAAAGTTTCCCAGGACCTCCCGCTCAGTGCTATTCTCAATAAATGCACAACATCATGATGGACAGAGCACAGAAAGGCAGAGAGAGACCTGATTCAAATCCCACCTCAGAGATTTAGGAGTTTTGTGACCAAGGACAAATTATAATCTCCAAGAGTCTGTTTTCTCATCTATGAGAATAATAGCACCTGCCTTAAAGAATTATTAGACGGATAAAAATGATAGTGCAAGTAAAGCATTTAACATACGTTTAAACACTTTGTAAATGTAAATTATTATTAAATCTACAATACATTTCATTAAACTGATAATGGGCCATTTTCTCCTTTTAAAAGGCCTTTATAGCCAAACAACTGACAAGTCTCAGCCTCAGCATATCTCTAGTACTTACCTCTTGTTCACTGGACCCTATTCTATCTAGTTCAGGTCCTCATCACCTCTTACTAAGGCTACAGTGATAGCCCTCAGTTTGGTATTAATGTTCCTGTTCTCTCTATAATCACCTAATTGGTATTCATAGGTGCAGTCCCTCTATTCAGCAATCTATCCGTCTCCCCAGAAACCAAGATCTTTCCACAATTATTTCACATTATTCTTTTTTTCAAATTCTCCATTCTTGCCAAACTGGTCCACATACTGTTGCTCCCCAAATTTGGCATTAGTCTCAGGCATTTGGACAGGCTATGATTGAAATAATTTCTTCCTCACTCTACCTTTTAGAAGCTCAGCCCAGATACCAACTAAAAACTTCCCATGATACTTCTGGCTTTTAGTATTCTCTTTCTCAATTATCCATATGAATTTTTTTTTAAATTCCTCAATTCAACAAAAATTCCTCAAGGGGCAGGGTCAGTTTTTCTTGCATTTCTAGTCCTAAGCATAGTTTCTGGCAATAAAACACTCTTTGTAAATGCTTCTTGAATTGAATATAACTTTAAGTAACTTTAGTTTCTTGAAATACTTCATACTGACTCCTTCTATGATCAAATTTTCAGGCCTTTCAATCTTAAAATTTACAGGGTTTCTATCAAAGTCAAAAACTAAGAAAAAGGAAGTAAAAATGAGTTAAGTGGCTCAGGAAGAGAATAATATCCTCCCTATCTGACCTCAAATACTTCATGAGGGTAGGGGTTCTAACAAAGTATTTAGCATATAACAAATACTTTTAAAATGTTTGTAAAGCTGGGAAAAGATGACTAAAAAAAATAAAGCATTTTGATGAAGTGAAAAACTTTGAAATTTTTTTTAACAGTACAGATAATAAGAAAGGCAGGAGATTGAGAAAAGACATTGCCTAACTACTTGTTTATCTTTCTAACAAGGAAGAGTTCAATTGGTGAGGAAAGAGGGGGAATATATTTGGAGATGATTGACATAAAGCAAGTCAGCCAAAAAATTTATTTAAAAAATCGTTTCATGAAGTAAATATGCCTATCACTGAAATTAAGGACTATCATGATCTGTAAGATGATAATTTTTGGAGAGATAGGAAAACTAGTACATAGATAAAAAAAATTTTTTTCTGTTTATAGGGGGCTATGTTATGGGAAGCAATGACAATGTTTTAAAGCAAGATATGGTAAAAATCCAGTATGATTCAGGAAGCTAATGAGATATTTTAAACAGAAAAACACATTTGTAATTAACTTTCAGCATTTTCCGAAATGAAAATAAAGGTACTATTTATCTGCTTGACATTTTTAACATAAATTGTCTGGATATAGCATTTATGAGGAAGCATGAAATAATATTCCAGGTAAGTCAATTAGTATCAGCCCAGAATATGAAAGACTCCGAGTTAAATTTTAAAACGAGAACAACAAAAATAGAGTGTAAGCAAGAATTAATTAAAGCAAGATTGAATTATAGAACACAAGTAAAATTAATTGACAAAAAAATTTATATATGGTCTTATGGTGTCTTCTAAAACACACTACTACAAGAATTATCTCATTTGATCCTTGCAACATGGTAAAATAGGCAATGCAAGAATGATTACACATTTTTACAAATAAAGGAACAAGATACAGAGAAGTGAAGCAATATGCTGAAGGTTGCTAACCTTGTTAAGCTGGGCTATAGTACTCTTTCTAGGACATCAATTCAATTTAATTCAAAAAACATTTATCAAACACCTACTATGTATTAGGTAAGGTGCTTAAGTGCTGGGAACACAAAAAGTGTGCTGTTCCCAAGTAAAAGATAAAATGCAAACAAATATATACAAGGTAAACAATATGCAGGATAAATAGGAAATAATAACAGAGGGAAGAAACTGGGATAAGGGAGGTTGGGGAAAGCTTCTATCAGAAGGTGAGATTTTAGCTGGGATTTAAAAGAAGCCAGGGAGAGGTCAGTAGTTGAGTAAAGGAAGGAGAGCATCCCAGGCATAGAAGACAGCCAGAGAAAATGCCCAGAGACAAAAGATGGAGTGTTCTGTTTGTGGAAGAGACAGGAGGCTGGAGTCACTATGTTGAGGAGTGTCAGAGAGTAAGGTGTAAAGTGTAGGAAGACTTGAAAGGCAGGAAGAAACTAGGTTATGAAGAGCCCTGAATGACCTGAATGACCAACAGGACAACAGGTCAACAGGACCAACAGAGGGATATAATCAGAAGTGCATTTTGGGAACATCCCTTTGGTGGCTGGAGCATGGAGTGCAGGGTAGGCAGACTCACCAGCAGGCTATGGGGACATGGCCCAGGAATGGGGGGATGAGGGCCTTCACCAGGGAAGAGAGAGTGCCAGAAGGGAGAAGAGGGCATATTTGAAGGTGAAATTAATGGGCCTTGGCAACAGCTTGGATATGGGGAAAGGGGGAGAGGGACCAAGGAAGGCAGGATTTCTCCTAGTTTCTGAGCTTTAGAGACTAGAGAATGGTGCTTCCTATAGAAACAGGGAAGCCGTATGGGGGTGAGCTGGGGGAAGAGGATGGAGAAGAGTTTAGGGGAAAAGGCAAGCTCAATGCAGTGTTAAGTACCCCCAACTGAGGGGAAGAGAATCTAGGTTCACTCTCTGGCTCACACTGCTCAGCCTCAGCAAGTCCTTTAATCACATGGGACTGTGTTGTTTCACCTATAAAGGCAGAGGCTGGGATCACCCCTTCCTGCTCTCAGTCTAAGATACTCTGACTTCAAGACTCCTAATAACATAAGAAAAGGTAATCATTCCCTACCAGTTCTAAATTAGAAAACAGAAAGAATCCTGTTTCTACCCCTTCCCAGCATATTCTAAGGTTGTCTGCCAACCCTGACTGGGAGCTCTCTTTAACACTCTAAAAATGCTAAGTCAGGAGGGGGAAAGATGAAGAACAGAGATATGGCACAGCTGGGCAGAGGTGGGGGAAAAAATTGTAGACTTTTCACAGTTGGAAAGTTATGGCAGATAAAGCAAAGGATTTGAGGTCAGAGAAAACCTGGGTTCCAAAAGTTTTATAATCATGGAAAAATCACTTGTTCTTGGTTTTCTCATCTTTTTTTTTGGATGATATGCTAACAATTTTAATGAATTGCAGTGAAGAAAGAGCTCTGTTAACAACAATACTGAATTTATTCATATTATAAAAGAGGGGAACAGGAAAATTTTCTCTCTGTCTCACTATCTCCTCTGGAGATTTTACTAAGTGGGAATCAATTGGGAGCTTAAAAAAAAAAAACCTCAAGTAGGATTTCACAATATATGATTTTTAATCTAAATGTTCCCTAAAAAAGTTATTCCTAATTCCTACCTCTGAATCCTTCAAGAAAAGGTTTCATATAGGCTGGGAAGAAGAAAAAAACATTTAGGAGCTATAGCAAAAATTTGAGTGGGGTATGAGCCTAGGGATCGTCAGAAGTCAAGATAATCTATATTATTTATATGCATATATATAAATATATTTAATTATATATATATATATAATTATAATATACATACCAATGTATAATATATTATATATAATTGAATATATACTTATATATAAATATATTTATAATATTTATATTAGAATATATTGTCACCACTGTCGTCCTTGATATGTATGGAGCAGGAGAAAAAAGGCAGATAAGGTGGTTTTAAGAAACATTGTATTCATACCCTTCTTTGGTAGAGGATGAAATGTGGAATATTATACATTTAACACCAGACTTTTTTGATAAGTTTTAAGGTTTTTTTCTTATTTATTCTTTATTATACAGTAGGAAATAAAAGTGTACTAAAATAAAACAAATAAATATAACAGATATGTAAGATATAAATATTTTATAAAACAGGAGAGAGAAGGATGACAGGAACTTTTCTTAGTTCAAAACTCTGCCTAGAGATCCAGTGACTGCCAATGTCTCCTTAAGTACAAGAACCATTTTAGAAATCTATAAACCTGTGTTTTCCTAGGCCAATCCAACTCATTATCTTGGCCACCCAAATCTCCCCTTCTCCCATAGAAAAAAGAATCTTATATCTGTGCCTCACTCCACTTTCATTCCTCTTCTTTTTTATGATCTGAACAATATTTGGTTTAGGTATTTTCACATTTCTAGAAATACCCAGACGTATGTTACTGAGGACGACTGCTCCAAAAACAACATACCTGATAAATAGCCTCATCACAAGCATTCTGGAGACCCAGATTCACCATTGTATTCTGTAGAGTCCGACCCATGTAGAATTCCAGGGAAAGATAATAAATGCGCTGGGGAAACAGAAAGTTGTGTTTATTTTAACCCTTATACTTAAAAGCTCTAAGTCTTAATTACTAAAAGCAACAGTATGAGTTCCATGTGAAAATGCAAGAGAAAGATTTAAGGAGAAAGAAGAAATAAGATCCAAAAGAGAAGGCTACACTGAATGCCAAATAGAGAAATGGAGGCTTATTTGAGATGTTTGCAAGATGAAATAAACAGATCTTGGGGCAGCTAGGTGGCTCAGTGGATAGAGCACCAGCCCTGAAGTCAGGAGGACCTGAGTTCAAATGTGGTCTCAGACACTTAACACTTCCTGGTTGTGTGACCCTGGGCAAGTCACTTAACCCCAATTGCCTCAACCAAAAAAAAAAAAAAAATCAACAGGTCTTGGCAACAGAATATGAGTGGGCATAGGGTGGGGGAGAAGGAAGATATGGCATATTCTTTTTTTTTTTTTGTTAAAGCTTTTTATTTGCAAAACATGCATAGGTAATTTTTCAACATTGACCCTTGCAAAGCTTTCTGTTACAAATTTTCCCCTCCTACCCTCCACCCCCTCCCCTAGATGGCAGGAAGCCTAATACATGTTAATTATGTTAAAATATTCGACAGATCTAATATGTGTATATATATTTATACAGTTATCTTGCTATACAGGAAAAAAAAAACCTGAGAAGGTAAACATAATGCAAGCAAACATCAATAGAAAGTGTGAAAATGCTACGTTGTGGTCCAGATTCAGATCCCACAGGCCTCTCCCTGGGTATATATGGCTATCACTGAACAATTGGAGCTGGTTTGCAACATCTCATTGCTGAAGAGCCATATCCATCAGAATTGATCATCGTATAGTCATGTTGTTGCCTTGCACAATGAAGATCTGGCATTTTCAAACCTGTGCTTTAGGAAAATGCCTTTGGGGCTGAATGGAGAAGGGAAAAACCAGAGGCAGACACACCATGGGGCCATTTGCAATAGGGATGAAGCAGTGAAGGCCAGTACTGGAGGGGAAGCAATAGCAGAGGATAAACCGAGGCCTATTTGAGAGATGTTTCGAAGATGAAATCAACAGGTTTTGGCAACAGCTTGGACAGAGGGAGTGAAAGAGAGTGAAGAATCTAGGGTTACTCCTTGGTTATGAATCTGAGGCACAGGGAGAACAGCACTGGGATCAACAGAGAAGGTATGGTGGGGGGGGGGAAGGTTTGGGGCAATGATAATGAGTTCTCTCCGAACAGTTGAAGAGATCTGCAGAATGTCCAGTTTGAGATGTCTGAAAGGCAGCTGGAAGTCAGCAGAGAGACTAGGGCAGGCTAGGCAGATTTAAGAACTGCCAGCATGAAGAATGGAATTAAAGTCACAGGGGTTGATAGCATAATCAAATATGGAAGGAAAAGAGACAGGACACTGAGAGACACTTTCAGTTAGAGGTCATGAGCTAGATGAGAATCTAGCAAAGGAAACTAAGAAGTAGTGATGAGATATGTAGGAGGTGAACAAGAAGAGTCGTATCCCAGAAAACTCAGCAAGAGAATATCAAAGAGAAGGTGATTAACAGTGTCAAAGGCTGGTCAAAGAGAATGAGAACCAACAAAAAGCCCTTGCATTTGGCAACTCCAAAGAGAGCAGTTTTGGTGGAATGATAAGGTTGGAAAGGGTTAAGGATAAAAGAAGAGAGTGGGAAGAGAAAAAAGTAAACGAGCTTTTCAAAGAATTTAACTATGCTGGGCAGAAGAGAGAATAATAGCAGAGATGGAAGGTTTAATTGTTGTTCAGTAGTGTCTATGACCCCATTTGGGGTTTTCTTGGCAGAGATACTGGAGCACTTTGCCATTTCCTTCTCCAGCTCATTTTACAGATGAGGAACTGACACGAGGGGCTTATGCAACATGCCTAAGGATCATACAGCTAAAAAGTGTTTGAGGCTGAATTTGAACTCAGGTCCTCCTGCCTCCAGGGCTGGAATTTTACTGTGCTACCTAGCTGCCCCATGGAAGGATCAAAGGTTTTTCAGAGTAGGGAAACTCGGGCATGTTTGTAAGAAGCAGAAAATGATCATTAAAAAGGGAGAGATTAAAGATAAATCAGAGTAAGAACAACAGAAAGAGAAATCTGTTGGAGGAGAAGGGATGGAATGGGATGGATTGAGCAGGTAAAGGGGTAAGTAGCACTGAGGAGAAAGGCCACTGCATCCTCCAATTTGGGATGAAGAAGAAGATGGTGGTCAAAAGCACCTGACTGAGAGAGGATGAGGTAGAGGAAAGACGAGGGAGCCTACAACAAATATGCCTCAATGAGATACCGGGCAAGGACTTCATGCATATAACACCATGTTGCTTACCTTCTCAATGGGTGGGGACAGTGTGGGAGGGATGAAGAGAATTTAAAACTCAAAAAAAAAAATTCAAATAGTTTTAAAAGTTAATAAAAAGTTAAAGGGAAAAAAATGAAGTACAGTTGCCAGCTGAAAGGGGGAGAGGAAAGACAGCATTCGAGGACTTTGAGGCAGGATGAAAAGGTTTGGAAAAGCTGGTATAGAGAGGAGAGTGAGTTAATAAGGGAGGGATAACAAGACTGCTTTGTAACAGTACAGGCTGAGTTAAAGATATACACCAAAAATTAGTAGTGGACCCCGTCAATTCAACTGCGTGATTTTTCTACCTTTTTTTTTTTGGCTGAGGCAATTGAGGTTAAGTGACTTGCCCAGGGTCACACAGCTAGGGAATATTATGTGTCTGAGATTAGATTTGAACTCATGTCCTCCTGACTTCAGGGCTGGTGCTCTATCCACTCTTTGTTTAAAAAAAAATGTAATAGAGAAGGTGGTAAACACTAAGGCTGAAGTTTGGCAAATGGGAGGTAATAGGTCTGAATAGAGTGATAGCCATGTGAGTGGAGAAAGAACACTGAGTGTTAGAGATGTTTTGGAAGTGATACAAAGGCCTTGAATGATGGAGAGAATTTCCAAAAGGAAAAAATGGGGGTGAGGGGTGAGGAGAAACAGGCAAAGTCAGAAGGAAAAGAATTTGGTTGGTACATAGGATCATAGATTTGAAACTGGAGGGGATTTTAGGAGTTAATGAATCTAATCCCTTAATGCTCATTTTGCAGATGAAACAGAGGCCAAAAAGGTTGTGATAGAACCTAGATGATAAAAGCTGACAAATTTCTGGGGCAGAATTTGAAACAAGACACACCTGATACCAAATCCAGTGCCCTTAACTACAATACACTGCCTCTCAACCCATTCCATGTCTTCTCAATTTGAGTAATTTTTGCCCCTCTCTTTCTCAAAAGCTTTTATAGAAAATTTACTGTAAATCTTTTTATTTTCATCTATAGGGCACATGAAAAAGAACAGTATGAGGTAAGGCTAGAAAGCTAGTTTGGAGTCAGGAATGTCAATAAAGAAAATTTTCAATTCACTGTATCATTATGGAAAGGCTTGTGAGGAGTGTACCCTTGAAATTATAGAAGATAGATTGGAGAATGAGAGAGAGGCAGATAAATCAAGAAAGATGAAAACTGAGAAATGACCACTATACTTAGCATTCAGAAGGTCAAGTGACCTTGAAGAAAGGAAGTTCAGTAAAACAGTGAAGGGAAAAAACAGATTTCAAGGAGTTGAAGAGAATAGTCAGTATCAAGTAGAGGTAATAGGTACAGAATGGTTTTTCAAGAAATTTGGTAGGGAAAGGGAGAACAAAGATATATAGTAAGACCTATGCTGATGACGTAAGAAAGTTCAAGGGAAATTAGCAGATAACTAGGGGCTAAAGATAAAGAAGGATGGAAAATAATAATTCTCACTTTACACAAGGACAGTTCAGCAGAAAATGATGCTCTGGTAGCGGGGAAGGAAAAGAAAAGAGGAAGAAAATGAGGTTTGGGGCAGCACACAGTTCAAGGGCATAAGGACAAAGAATATATGGAAATGCCCTTTCATGGAATGCTTTTCCATCTTGTCTCCTTGGCCTTTTCACAACACCAATATTGTAATGGGTTGTTTTGGATAAGCAACTACAGTTTTATGTGCAACTGTGAGATGTGAGACTATTATGTGATAGGCTCTTTATTAACTTTCAAAAGACTAAATTTCGAATTAAAAATAAAGAAAGCCTGGGACATATTATCAATGCACTTTGGCAGAACTATAATTTATGAAATGATCTCATCAGCTCCTATGGATTTAATTACCATCTCTGTGCAAATGATTCTTAGATCTACATATCCTGCTCCAACTTCTCTGCTGATCTCTGATCTCGAATCTGCAAATGCTTTTCAGAGATCTTGAAATGGATAACCAATAAACAGGTTAAAGGAACTGTGTTATTTTTCCTTTTAAACTCTATACCTGCCTCCTACCTGCCCTATTACTATAAAGAACAACACTATTCTCCCAGGTCCTAAGGCTAACAACCCAGGAGACATCCTGGATTCTTCACTACCTCTCACCTCCCCCCCACCCCCCACCCCATTCCCCATATCCAAGGTATTATCAAGGCCTGTTGATTTCACCTTTGCTGCCATCTTTCAAACACATTCCTTCCTTCTTCTGGTACTTGCCAGTATCCTGATGAAGGCTCCAATCACCTAGTGCCTGGACTGCTGCAATGGCCTGCTGGTAGATTTATTTGCCTGACACAAATCTCTTCTCACTGCAATGCAGCCTCCATTTAGCTACCAAAGAGATTTTCCTACAGTGCAACTCCAACCATAGCATTCTCAACAAATTCTAGTGGCTCTGGTGGCCTCTAGGATTCAATACAGAATGTTCTAATTAGCAAAGTCCTTCATAAACTAGCACCTTCCTATCTTTCCAGCTTTGCACAACTTCCTCCCTACCATATACAGTGACTGTGTTACTTCAAGTAAATACTATCCTTTTGGTTGTTTTACAAATGAGAAACTTGATCTCTTGGTTTGGGACATTTTTTCTGGCTCTTCCCCCCTGCCTAAAATGTTCTTCCTTCTCCACTTTGACAAAGATCTCCCTGGATTCCTCTGAGACCCAACTAAAATCCCACCTTCTACAAGAAGCCTTTCCCAATCTTCTCTTAATTTTAGGGTTTTTTTCTCTGTTAACTATTTCCTATTATCCTGCTTTGTTTATATTTGTTTGCATGTTGTCTCTTTCATTAGATTGTAAACTTATTGAGATTAATGAATGTCAATGGCTGTCTTTTGTCTTTTTTTGTATCCACAATGCTCAGCATAGTACTCAGCACACAGCAGGCACTTAAATATTTACTGAATGATATCACAAAACACTAAAGCTTAGCGAGTCCAAGCTCTTCATTTTACAAGTGAGGACAGAAGACAAGACAAATGGCTTGTTCAAGGCCTTAGTTACAGTTACAGCCAGGACACAGACTCCCCTACTGTAAGGGAACCTGATACCTTATCTACCACTTCCATAGAAAGGCCTACTTTTTAATCTTATTTCTATGGTTTATATTTTGATGATAAAAGGCAGTAATGTAACAAGAGCTAGGGATAATAGAAGGATACTTGCTGAATCTATGAGAATTGCTCTTGAAAGAATGGATGCAACTTGAGGGCAAAAACTCTGTAATCCCAGTTCATGATGGACGTTTGACACATCGAAGGCATGTAAAAGCTTGAGGAGAATGCATAAATGAATGAATGAATTGATAAATGAACTGATACATAGATGGGTGAAATGCTACACTGGTATCAAGAAGTACTTTAAGAACTGGAGGAAAATACCCATCACATCTGATGGATCCTCAATGGAGGATGCATGGAAAGGTACAGTACAGAAATCAGTACAAGATTAAGTTTTAATCTGTACTCACGGAGGAATGGATTAATACCAGCAAGACCTCGGCTAAGTAATGAAATTTTCTTTCTACATAGGAGGGATGCTCTGTATATTTATTAATATAGTACCTTTTTTCCCCTTTTGACTCATCATTGTTATCACATTCTGACAGGCAAGTGTTTCCCAAAGTCCTGGGCTGAGCCATCTATTTTTCCCTCCTATCTCCTTTTATGGTAATTTCAGCTGCTGCCATAGTTAAACTATGATCTCTATGAAAATGACTAATATATATATCTTCAGTCTCTCCCTCAAGCTTCAGTCCCATATCACCAACTGCCTCTTGAACTCGATGTACCAGAGACATTTTAAATTTAACACGTCTAAAACTGGACTCATTATCTTTACATAATTTTCCATTCCCTTGTCATTTCTATGCCTGCAATATCTCATAAATGCTGGTTCTCTCCTTTGATACTGTCACCACCACTGGCAGGTTCTCATCACCTCACATCTGGACTACTGCCAACAGAGTGAAGATTTGGTCTCCCTGCCTCAAAGTCTGTCTCCCCTCTGCTGAATCTGCCATTCGGCTGTCAGATTAATCTTCTTAAAGCATAAGTCTGAACATGTCACTCCCCATCCTTCATTCAGTAAATTCCAATGGCTTCCTAGTACCTAGGATCAAATATAAAATTCAATTTGGTTTTTAAAGACCTTTGTAACTTGGTCCTTTCAACCTTTCCAGTCTTCTTACACTGCTCCCTCTTCCACAGACTGCAATCTCTCTCTATCTCTCTCTGCTTCTCTCTGTCTCTCTCTCTCTATCTCTGTGTCTGTCTCTATGTCACTGTCTCTCCAAAAAAAAATAAGGTGGAACAATCTTTTCACTCAAGAAACTTGGAAGATTGGCAGGAAAGGTCAGTCTCACTGAGGTAGAAGGGAATGCAGTCCAGGAAATGGAAGCAGCCCAGCAAGTCAGCAGCAAGCCCCACCTCAGCAAACTAACAGTTCCTGAGCCCCAACAATGGAACAAATGTCAATACCAGGGACTCCCCCTCCCCCAATATGCCACAGCAGAGACAGGGGCACAAAGAACTCCAGCCCCAAACCACCACTGGGTTTCAGCGCAGCCCCTGGCAAAATGGCAGCTAGTAGCCAAACTACCACACACTTTGGTGAAGCTCTGGGCAAACACAGAAGCCCCCACCAGTCTCAGCACATACTAGACACCGGCACTAGGACCCTGGGTCAGCCAGGCCCTTACGGCCTCCAATAACAGGAGCCACAACCATCCCAGCCTTTAGTGCAGCACAAGATACCAGGGTCCTCCATGGGCCTCAAGACCACCTCGATGCAGTGCCAGGTAAACAGCCAGGGCCTGTAGTCCTTGGCACAAGAAGCTTGAGACACTGCCTTTTCCACCCTGGAAGCAGAGATCAATTTTAAAAGAAAGGAAAAAATGAGCAAAAAAACAAACAAAAAAAAAGAATTTACCCATAGAAAGTTTTTATGGTGATAAGGAAGCCAAGACACAAATTCAGAAAAGGACAGCAATGTTAAAAACAGCTATAGACAAAACCCAAAAGAAAAAGGGTTTCAAGGCTAGAAAGAACACATGAAAAAGCTCAAAAAAGGGCTGATTTTTTAGCTAAGAGAGACAAGAAAAAATTGGGAAAAGAAATGAGTTATGTAAGAGATTTATGAAAAAGAGTCAACAGCTTAGAAAAAGAAAAGTGCTTAAAAAGTAGAAATGACCAAATGGGGAGATATAAAAACCCACTAAAGAAAGCAAACTCCTTAAAAAGTACAAGTGGCTAAATAGAAAAGAAAGTACAAAAACTAACTGAGGAAAACAACCCCTAAAAGCTAAAATTGGGCCAGGGAAAGTTAATGACTCTATGAGCCACCAAGAATTAATCAAACAAATTCAAAAGAATAAAAAAAATAGAAGAAAATGTAAAATGCCTCACTGTAAAAACAACTGATCTGAAAAACAGATCCAGGAGAGACCATATCAGAATCACTGGACTATCTAAAAGTCATAATCAAAAGGAGGACTTGAACAGCATCTTTCAAGAATTATCAAGTAAAAAAAAAAGCAAGTCAAGGAAAAAATACTGCAAATGGCCATAAAGGAACAATTCAAATTTTGTGGAGCCACAGTCAGGATTACATAGGACTTAGCAGCTGCAACATTAAAGGAGAATAAGTCATGGAACATGATGTTCTTGAAGACAAAAGAGCAAGAATCACCTACCCAGCAGAAGTAAGGATAATGCTTCAGGGGAGGGGAGAATGGGAGATGGTCATTCAATGAAATAAAAGGATTTCAAACTTTCATAAAGAGAAAACCAGAATTGAACAAAAAAAATTTGATCTCTAGTACCAAGACCCAAGGGAAGCCTAAAAAGCTAAAAGGAAACATAAGTGAATCTTTTTACATCCCTATATAAGATGATGTTTATAATTTCTAAAATTTCTAAAACCATCACTAGTACAGCTAGAAGGAATTTACATAAAGAGTATGGGCATAAGGAGAGTGACATAAAAGACTAAGAGTGAGAAAGAAAGAAGTAGAGAGTATGGGCCTAAGAAGAGTGACATAAAAGACTAAGAGTGAGAAAGAAAGAAGTACCCTGGATGCAAAAGGAATAAATAGACTGGGATAAATTATTTCACATGAAGAAGTTCAAAAAACTTATTACAATGGAGGGGAAAATGGGAGGGTAGGCAATGGACATTGCTTGAACCTTATTCTCATCAGTATTGGCTCAGAGGCAATAATATACACAATGAGTTGAATATAAAAAATCTATCTTAATTGACAGAAAAATAGGAGAGGAGGGGAGTAAGTAAAGGGACTGGGGTGAGGTTGGGGATGGGGACTGACAAGAAAAGGCAGACCAGGATAAGAGAGACAGCAAAACATTGGTGAGGAGGGGAAGAGTAAAAGGAGAAAAGACCAACAGGAAGAAAAATAGGATGGAGAGAAGTACACAGTAATCAGGATTGTGAGTGAATGAGATGAACTCTCCCATAAAATGGAAGGAAACAGCAAAATGGTTCATAAACCAGAATCCTACAATGTATTGTTTACAAGAAACACATCTGAAGCAGACACGCGTAAAGGTAAAATGCTGGAACAAAATCTATTATGTTTACAATGGAATTAAAAAAAAAAAAAGTAGGAGTAGTAATCCTGACCCTAGACAAAGCAAAAACAAAAGCAACAGTAAAAACAGAGCTAATTAAGAGAGATAAGAAATGAAATCTTACTAAAAGGTACCACAGACACTGAAGTAATATCAATACTAAACTTATTTTATCAAGTGCTATGGCATCCAATTTTTAAAGAAGTTAAACAGATTATAGGTTCATGACCAAACTATAAATAGGCAGCATTATGAAATACAAAAATAATTTTGAATATATTAAATTATAAAGCTTTTTTTTCTAAACAAACAAAACCAATGTAACCATGATTAGAAGAAAAGCAAAAAGCTGGGAAACATTCTTTATAGCAAGTATCTCTGATAAAGGCCTCATTTTCTCAAATATACGGAAAACTGTCAAATTTTAAGAACACCAAATCATTTCCCAATTGACAAATGGTTAAAGGAACGAACAGACAGTTTGCAGACAAAGAAATCAAAGCTATTATTAAACATATGAAGAAATGGTCTAAATCACTTTTGATTAGATAAATGCAAATTAAAATAACTCTGGGGTACCACTTCATATCTATCAGATTGACTCATATGACACAAAAGGAAAATGATAAGTTAGAGAGGATATGGAAAAGTTTGGACACTAACGCATGTTGATGAAATTGTGAACTGATCCAAACATTCAGGAGAGCAATTAGGAACTATTCCCAAAAGACAATCAAACTGTGCATACCCCCTGACCCAGCAATGCAACTCCTAGGTCTATGTCCCCCAAAAAAACATTTAACAAAGGGAGGACCTACATGTGCAAAAATGTTTAAAGCAGCCCTTTTTATAGAGGCAAAATATTGGAAATTGAGGGGATGCCCATCAATTGGAAAATGGCTGAATAAATTGTATTATATGAATGTAATGGAATACTATTGTGCAATAAGAAATAATGAACAGGCAGATGTTAAAAAAAATTGGAAAGACTTGTATGAATTGATACAAAGGTGAAAGGAGCAGAACCAAAAAAACTTTGCATATGGTATCTGCAACATTGTGTAATGATCCACTATGAATGACTCTGCTCTTCACAGCAACACAATGATCCAAGATTAAGCGTAAACGATTCATGATGGAAAATGCTATCCACATCCATATAAATTCTGAATGCAGATCAAAGCACACTTTTTTCACTTACTTGACCTTTTTTCTATGTGTGGTTTTTTAAAAATATTTTTTGATCTGTTTCTTTCATAATTGTAACCAATATGGAAATAAGTTTTATATGATAGCACATGTATAGCCTATATCAAACTTCCTACCACTTTAGGAAGTAGGAAAGGAAGGGAGGTAAGGAGAAAAATTTGGAACTCAATAGAATCAAGAGAACATTGTACACAGCAACAAGATTATGTGATGATCAACTGTGATGGACTTGGTTGGTTCTTTGTTTTGGTTTTTTTGTTTTGTTTTTTGCTGAGACAATTGGGGTTAAGTGACTTGCCCAGGGTCACACAGCTAGGAAGTGTTAAGTATCTGAGTCCAGATTTGAACTCGGGTCCTCCTGACTTCAGGCTACCCCAACTTGGTTGGCTCTTTTAATCAGTGAGGTGATCCATGCCAATTGCAATAGACTTGTGATAGAAAAAGCCATCATAATGCATCCAGAGAGAATTGTGGGGACTGAATATGAATCACAACATAGCATTTTCACCTTGTATTGTTGTTCACTTGCTTTTTTTTTTCCCTCATTTTTTTCCTTTTTGATATAATTTTTCTTGTGCAGCATGATATGGGAATAAATTTAGAAAAATTGCACATGTTTAATCTATATTAGATTATTTGTTACCTAGAGGAGGGGGAAGGTGGAGAGGGAGGGAGAAAAATTTGGAACATAAGGTTTTGCAATGGTGAATGAAAGCTATTTTTGCATGATTTTGAAAAATAAAAAGCTATTGTTTTAAAAATTGGAATCCAAAATCCTGTAAAAATAAATGTTAAAAATTGTCTTGCCATGTAATTGGCAAAAAATATTATTTATATGTATTTTTTAAAAGATATCACCACCCTTTCAGTATCTCAGGCTCCTAATCCCAGCATTATCCTTCACTCCCCAATCTCCTTCATCCCATATGCCAGTCAGTTGACAAATTTTGCTATTTCTAACTCCACAACATCTCATATTCAACTTTTTCTATCTGTTCACATAGCTATCACCTAAGTTCAGGACCTTATTTATTACCCCTTACCTAGATGATTCTAACAGAATCCTAATTGGTCTCAATACCTCAAGTCTCTCATCACTCCAATCTATCCTAAATATTGTTACCAGTGGAATTTTCCTTAAATTCAGATCTGACTATGCCATTCTATTCAACAAATTCCTTTCACTTCCTATTCTCTAGAATATAAATTCCTTAGTTCAGCTTTCAGAGCCTTACACAACCTATCTTTCCAACTTCCACAGGTATTACTCTCCCCCTTCACTCTGCAATCCAGTCAAACTGGTCTTCGCTGTGTTCCTCATTCAGTGCTCCCCTTCTCATCTCCAAGCCTTTGCACTGCCCATCCCCCATTCCTCCAATGTGCTTTCTCCAAACCTCTGCCTAATAGAGTCCCTCTCTTCCTTTAGGCTGCAGTTTAGGCTTTATCATCTTTATGAAGGCTTTCCTGATTCCCCCACCTGTTAGTGCCCTCCTCCCCAAACTACCTCAGATTTACATATTTTGTATATATCTGCTTGTATTGATTTTACAACTATGCTGCTATTTTCACATGTAGTTCTTGCCTCTTGCATTAGAACAATAAGCTCACTGAAAGCAGGGATTTATTTCATTTTTTGTACTTCTTTCCCCAGTTCTAGCACAGTGCTTTGCACAGAATAGGTGTTTAATAAATACTCGGTGATTGATTCCTTAAGAAAAAATGAGGGAGGAAAGTACTTCCACTTTCTTCTCATGATTCTTCCTAATGCTATGACACACTCAAGAAAACAATACAGAACTGGAATAAGTGCATATTAAATTCCAATCTAGAACTGTTTCCACTAGAAAGATTATAACACTAATAGGCCACATTGAGATTTAAAAACTGATTCTAACTCTCAAACCAAACAAAAGCTATTTCTTCTTACAAGGGGAACAAAGTTCCTGCCTTCACTCTCCTTCAAGGTAGATAACAACTAGGTAAACTAGATAGGAAATCTACTATCTCTGCCACTAATTTGCCAATGTGACATTGGGCAAATAACTTTTCTGGGCAAATTTCCTCATATTCAAACCTACTAGATAAATGACTTTAAAAGTACTCCTAGCTTTAAATAAAGCAACTCTAAATGCCTAACAATATGCATAACAGCTAAGCCTAAAGTCAAAAAAGTTGACTATTGGAAACTTGATGGGATGGGTTTGATGAAGGAAATCTATAGCTGTTTTTATATGTAAGGTGGAAAAATGCCAAGATTCAAGACTAGAAAAGTCATCTGGTTTAAAGGGCAAATCTCTTTAATCCAGAGGTATGTTATGACGAAAACAGGAGCACGTACAGATTATTGTCCTTTACATTTAAAGGCAAATTAGTAGAGCTGTTTATCCCTAATTTGGACAATTTGCAAAGGTAGCAAAAAATAACCAAACATGCTTAGCAGCCCTGTATTTGGGAGGGTGGCCTTTGTTTTTCAGTTCTTGTTAGAAGTCTGTAGTACTTGTCACTGATGACAGTCCTACATAACCTCAAATGGAATGGGAAAAAAATCCCAATTTACTCTAACAGCACTTCCCACATAAACCTAATAGCACAGCTACCACAATAAGAGAGAGAATTAGCAAAGTGGGACACGATGACAATATTAAATGGCCACAAATTTCATCATTCATTGAGTATAACACTTCAGTGAAAGTCATGATCACTACAAGTACTCAGATTCCTATGCTAGTTCAATTCTGGACCCAACTCATTGTGCATTTGCAAATGTCAATATAAGACATAGAGACAGAGAGACAGAAAGACACACACGTACACACACACACACACACACGTCCTACAAATTATATCACTGTCTGGACAACAAGCATATTTCATCCACTTGGTTTTTGCTCTGTGGGTAGTGAGAGACCAAATACTTCCAAGTAGTTCTGGATATTATCCAGAAAGTTCAGCAGTGTTCTGGGGTCTGATATAATCTGCACAATGTTCTCCTCAAATAGAATCATTTGGAGAAAAACAGCATAGCATAGTGAAAAAGCACTGTCTTTGGAGTCACAGGGCTTGGATTTAAACCCTATTTCTGATGTTCTACACACATGACCTAAAAGCTAGTCTCTTAAATAGTGAATGTAATTTTAAATTTTAACTAAACATGGGAGAAAATAGGAAAAAATATGTTTCTACACTGAATCTTAAAAAGATGCTTTCTTATAGATAACTATTTATTTGACATAATATTCCACAGCAAAATATCTCACCATGTGATGATTACTTACAAATTAAATACATCAAATTTCTAGGACAAAAACAGAAAAGGCCCATGTTCTAGTTTTGGATAAAGGGCAGAGAGTAGTCTAGCCAGAAGGCTTGACTTCAATTCCTGGCAAAATTCTAGCTCACATTATTCAATTAATTTCAACATTTATATGTATATATATATAATATATGTATTAATTATAAATATATGTTATATATAATATTACATATATAAACATTTATAAAGCACTGAAAATATTCAAGGAACTGTGCTAGGCATTGTTACTAAACATTTAGGATGAGAACATCTAGAAAAGTAAGCACTGTGACATCACAAAGACCAATCATGGCTTCATTACTAAGAGGTCAGATTCTAACTTGCCTTGAACAGGAAGATAAAAAAAATGTTAAATCTTCCTTTCACTGAAGGATAATGGCTTTGGGATAGCACTTATACTATTAGATGCAGTTGATATGTTGGTTAGTTTTGCTATTTTTTCCCCTTCTCTTTGTTTTTGTTACAAGCAACAGCTTTTCAAAAAGAAATCAGGTCAAATTATTTTCTTTTAGAACGGGGTTATTAGACTGATACATCAAAAATTCCAATATAATTATCCTGAATCCCTCTAAAATATTTACAAGGTGTTCATGCTGTCCTTGTGGAAAAAACAAAAAGGTTAAGAGTTGGATGACAAAATAGGTGAACAAATTTGTAACTGAGTGAATAACCAAACTTAAGATAAAATCATTAATGGCTAGGGATTTAAGGAAGTTTCTAGAAGAGAATCTTAGAGATCAGTGCTGGATCCTTTAGTGTTTTACTGTTTGTTGTTTTTCTTTTTTTAAACAATCACCTGAAAACATAGAAGGTATGGCTATTATATTCGGAGATAGTACCAAGCTAAATGGAAGGGAACAAGAAAAAAAATCCTCTTAACACTTAAAAGAGGTATAGAAAAGATGGAAGGGTCTGATTTAAAAGGCATAATTTCCTCTTACTATAAGTTTTCAAGCAACAGTTACTTGATAAATATCTCAGACAGAGAATATGAACATGAGACATTTCATATGATCCTCATACAAGGAATTCTTGTCAAGTACAGGCTGGATTAGACAGCGTTTGAAATTTTTCCAACTCCGCCACAATTTGCCAATCATCAATCTTTAATACCAATGCAATTTTAAATCTAATTTCAAGGCATTGCTTTAATTTTCTAATTGTGATCTAATAAGCCTCTCTTTATATAGCAATAATCCTCTTTTAACTTCTTACCCCTGCCCTCAAGACTCTGGACCTGCACAATGAATGTCCCGAATGGATGGAATATATACTTTCATCTTTGCCTCTTAGAATCCTAGATTTCCTTCAAAGCTCAATTCAAATAATACCTTCTATATAAAGCCCTTCCTGCCCTTCTACCTAAGGTCCTTCCCGCACCACACAGCATCATACTCTACTGTATATGATGGCTTCCTGAATAGAATGTGAAGGCAGAGACTGCTTCATTTTTTGTCCATCTGTTCCAAGTGTTTAGTATACACTTATACACTAGATGCTTAACAACTTGCTTACTGAATGACTGATCTTATTCTTGGCTCCTTCATTGAGAAGTAAAAAACCTCCAAAGGATATGAACAGACAATTTTCAGATGATAAAATTAAAACTATTTCTAGTCATATGAAAAGGTGCTCCAAAGAAACGTAAATTAAGACAACTCTGAGATATTACTACACACTGTCAGATTGGCTAAGATGACAGGAAAAAATAATGACAAATGTTGGAGGGGATGTGGGAAGACTGGGACACTGATACATTGTTGGTGGAACTGTGAACCGATCCAATCATTCTGGAGAGCAATTTGGAGCTATGCTCAAAAAGTCATCAAACTGTGCATACCCTTTGATCCAGCAGTGTTTCTATTGGGCTTATATCCCAAAGAGATCTTAAAGGAGGGAAAGGGACCCACATGCAGGAATGTTTGTGGCAGCCCTTTTTGTAGTGGCTAGAAACTGGAAACTGAAGGGATGCCCATCAATTGGAGAGTGGCTGAATAAATTATGGTATATGAAAGTTATGGAATATTCTTCTATAAGAAACGACCACCAGGATGATTTCAGAGAGGCCTAGAGAGACTTGCATGAACTGATGCTGAGTGAAATGAGCAGAACCAGGAGATCACTGTACACAGGAACAATACTATACGATGATCAATTCTGATTGACATGGTTCTCTTCAACAATGAGATGATTCAAACCAGTTCCTATTATTCAGCGACAAAGGTAGTCATATACATCCAGAGAGAGGCCTGTGGGAAATGAGTGTGGCCCACAACACAGCATTTTCACACTCTCTATTGATGTTTGCTTGCATTTTGTTTTCTTTCTCAGTTTTTTTTTCTGTAGATCCAATTTTTCTTGTACAGCAAGATAACTGTATAAATATGTATACATATATTCAATTTGCCATATATTTTAACATAATTAACATGTATTAGACTACGTGCCATCTAGGGGAGGGGATGGGGGGAAAGGGGGAAAAATTTCTAACTGAAGGCTTTGCAAGGGTCAATGTTGAAAAATTACCCATGCATATGTTTTGCAAATAAAAAGTTTTAATTAAAAAAAAAAGAGAAGTAAAAGCTCTCTTATGTATATTTCTGGTTAAACAGCCCACCAATTGAATGTAATATTCCCTGAAAAGAGGCTCTTTTTAAAAAACCTTTACATCCTAGCACAATATAATATGCTTAATGAAAAATTTACAACTAATAAAGGTATGATGTATAGTGCTTAATAATCATTTATTGAATGAAGCTGCCAATTCAGTATTTAAGCACTCCAATAATGTTCATGAAAAATAATAATATTCACCTACCTAGAAGAATTCCAATAAGGAATATGCCACAGTTATACTTACCAAAGCACTAGTCACCCATTCAAAAACATAGCATGAGTCCACCTTTCGTGGAGTTCCACCTGCTTGGAATCACAACTATATTAAGTTTTAAGAACCTCTTCTTTATCCCACAAGATATTTCAGACATCATTTCTTTGAACTGAACCAAATTTAACATTGAGAGCACTCATTTATTCAGCTTTGAAAGTACAGGAAGAAGGATCACTTATTTTTTTTATATACATTTATATTTTTTAGTTCTGGGATATTCCCAATTTCTCCATACCTACAGGTCCTTCCAAAGAGAATAATACTAGAAGAGATTTAAGCTTTGACAAGTTTTTTGTAAAATGCTTATGTATCCAGACCTGGATTAGTTAGTTAGTCTATAATGGGAGAAAAGTCTGAAATCTTAGCTGACAGTTTGCAAAGAAAATGTCTTTTAAGGTTTTAGTAGACTGCAAGCTCAATATGAACCAAAAAAGTGACAGGGCAGTAAGAAAAACTAATTCGATTTTAGGCTATATTAAGAGAAGTAAAGTGTCCAAAGAAAAGAGGTGACAGTCAGCTATACTCTGCCTTGGTTAAAGTGCATCTGAAGGACTGGGATCAGTTGCAGATAAGATGCAAAAGATCAAGTCCAGGGAAGAGCAACCAAGAACTGGAGCCCATGGCATAGGAGGATCAGTTTAGCCTGGAAAAGGGAACACTTTAGTGGAAAAAACTGTCTGCCAGCATCCAAAGAACTGCCATATGGAAGAGTATTTAGACATATGGCCCTAGAACTATAGTTCAACATTGGGGAAAGTCTCTAAAATAAAATGAGGTTTGTGGGAGGGCTGGGACACTGATGCATTGTTGGTGGAGCTGTGAACGGATACAGCCATTCTGGAGAACAATTTGGAGCTATGCTCAAAAAGTTATCAAACTGTGCATACCCTTTGACCCAGCAGCATTTCTATTGGGCTTATATCCCAAAGAAATCATAAAGGAAGGAAAAGGCCCCACATGTGCAAGAATGTTTGTGGCAGCCCTTTTTGTAGTGGCTAGAAACTGGAAATTGAATAGATGCCCTTCAATTGGAGAATGGCTGAATAAATTATGGTATATGAATGTTATGGAATATTATTGTTCTGTAAGAAATGACCAGCAAGATGATTTCAGAGAGGCCTGGAGAGACTTACATGAACTGATGCTGAGTGAAATGAGCAGAACCAGGAGATCATTATACACGGCAACAACAGTACTATATGATGATCAATTCTGATGGACATGGCTCTCTTCAACAATGAAATGTTTCAAACCACCTCCAATTGTTCACTGAAGAAAGCCATATACACCCAGAGAGAGGGATGTGAAATGTGGACCACAACATAACATTCTCATACTCCTTGATTGATGTTTGCTTACATTGTGTTTCCTTTATCTGATATATAGTTTGTGTAGATAAGATTTTTCTTGCACACCAATGATAAGTTTGGAAATATGTATACATATATTCGATTTGCCAATATTTTAACATAATTAACATGTAGTGGATATCCTGCCATCTAGGGGAGGGGTGGGGAGTTGGGGGGAAAAATTTGTAACGGAAAGCTATGTAAGGGTTATTGTTGAAGAATTACCCACACATATGTTATGCAAATAAAATAAAAATTAAAAAAATAAAATAAAATAAAATAAAATAAAATGAGGTATTCATTTCTATTATGAAAGATAATCCACAAGAATCTAATGGTACATAAATGATTCCCAATTGTACATATTTCCAGATTTCTATGTTTGTTTTTACTACCCTTTAAAATATTCTCAACTTTTGTGATGAAAAAAAAAAAAATGTCTGCACCAGTATTTTCATTCTGGTTGTTTTGTTTTTGCAAGACAATTGGGATTAAGTGACTTGCCCAGGGTCCCACAGATGGTATTTGAAGCTGGATTTGAACTCAGATCTTCCTAACTTCGGGGCCAGTGCTCCATCTCTGTGCCATCTAGCTGCCCCTATTAATGTTTTTTTAAAAAAATTTTGTTTAGTTATACATTATAATGTAGAGGGGTAATAAATGGTTATTCTTCATGCCAGAAAATAAATCATCAGATAAAATCATGGAAAAAGTTAATCATGTTCAGGGCAGCTAGGTGGCGCAGTGGTTAGAGCACCAGGCCTGAAGTCAGAAGGAGCTGAGTTCAAATCTGGTCTCAGACACTTCCTAGCTGTGTGACCTTGGGCAAGTCACTTAATCCTAATTGCCTCAGCAAAAAGCAAAAACAAAAATTAATCATGTTCTTGTCTCATTTATTAAAAAAATAGATTATAAATAATAAATTATCAAAAGAACTTGGCAAGTTAAATCCTTAATAATACAGTAAAAAAAAAACCACAACCCTGCATGTATAATATCCTTTCATTCCATTCTAATGGTTCTAATTAGTTTATATTAATGACTCTAATCACACACACACACACACACACACACACACACACACACACACACACAC
>JAJPUD010000051.1:809104-857817 GCA_023553655.1 Myrmecobius fasciatus | reverse complement strand
CACACACACACACACACACACACACACACACACACACACACACACACACACACACACACGATGAATCTTGTCCTAAAGCACATTCTTAAGTCTTTTGCAGAGAATTCAACAAGGAGTTTTACTAAGACAGAATATCAGATAACTAAAGAATATTAGGGCAAGTTTTAAGAATCGAGATTATCCACTTAGCTGCATAGCCTATCCTTAAAGACAGACCTTATATATTCTGAAATTTATGTCAAAGGTAAAATTTTTCAAAGGAACTTCCTGAGAGCATTATCTTCTGTTGAGGGAGGGTGAATTATGAGGTCATACAATTTAAGGGAGGAAATTATTATTATTATTTGCTTAGGCAATTGGGGTTAAGTGACTCTCCCAGGGTACACAGCTGGAATGTTAAGTGTCTGAGACCAGATTTGAACTCAGGTCGTCCTGACTTCAGGGCTGGTGCTCTATCCACTGCGCCACCTCGAAGCTCCCTAAGGGAGGAAATTCAATCCTTTAAAGGACTTGCCCAAGTTCACACCGTAGCAAGCAGCAGAGTAGGGATGTGAATCTGAGCCTTCTGACTTCAAATGCAAGGTTCTTTGTTTCTAAGGTCCCTTCCAGCTCACATCTACTTCCCTAAGTCATTCTAATTGTGCCTCTGAGGGAGATAGATACAGGGTTCTCTGGAGGAAGCATCAATTAGAGGAGGTTCTTCGGTACAGACAGGAGAGGGAGGAAATGGGGGAGTGGGTATAAAACCCGGAGGAGGCTGCAGCTCGGCCGGGCATCCCAGAATTCACAGAATGGAAAAGCTCTGATATTGACGAGAGGAGCGGAGGATGCAGAAGGTGGAGGAGGGTGCAGAGTGGGGGAGGGGGCAGACTGGAGGAGAGTGCAGAGTGGGGGAGGGTACAGAGTGGAGGAGGGTGCGGGGCCACAGAGGTAAAAGAGAGAAGGGACAAGAAAGGGTTTCTGCAAGAGAGCAGTAGGGTGAAGAGGGTGCAGAGTAAGGGAGGGGTGCGGCGCGGAGAGGGGCCAGTCCAAGACAGAGGAAGGAATGCATGACAGGACTGTAAGGTTATGCTGGGGAGGAGGCGGTACAGACCGGGGCAGAAACACCGAGGGAGAGGAGCAGGACCGGCGGAGGCGAGGAGAAGGGGGTGGGGAGGTTACGAGGGCTGAAGAAGGGTACAGGATCCAGGAGGGGTGCAGCACGGGTGGGGGCAGTATAAGACCGCAGGCGGGGTGCAGGACAGGGTAAGGAGGAAGTGCAGGTTGGGGGGGTATAGGATCGGAGAAGGGAGAAGCAGAGGGGGCGGTGCAGGCTTCGGGGAAAGGACTGCCGCCCCGCTGCCTGGGGCTCACCTTGGGGTCCTTCTCGTAGTAGTACTGCTGCGTGCGGATCCAGCGGCCCACTAGGTGGTCGCGCACCGTGTGAGCCAGAGCGAAGAAATAGTCTCGGGGAGTGGCCACATTGCGGTCCTTGACTAGGGTGAAGTGGAGGTGCCGGTTGAAGCTCTTCCTCACCTCGGCCACGTCGCCCAGCCCGGCGATGCCCCGCACACTGATTTGCTTCCGCTTTTCGCTGTCCGTAAGGGGCACTGCCATCCTGGCGGCTGCGGGCCCCGCCCGGCCAGGAGAAGGGACTACCGGTAGGGAGGGACAAGGCAGAGGATGCTCCTGCGGCCGCAGCAGCCAGCGATCTGAAGGCAACCTCCGGGACAGGGCTCTGCGTCTGCGTACCACGCCAGGGAAGTGGAGAGGGGGCGGGGCCACGGAGGTGCAGGAGCGAGGGAGGAGGAAAGGAGGAGGGGAGGCCGGCGGAGAGTAGGTGGGGACTCTGTACTGGGAGCCCAGCGGTTCGAAAAAGCAGTCCTTCCCTCCCTGCCTACGCCCATTTTACCCTACCCCGCCCCCAATCTACTTAGGGGTTTTTTTTTTTGTTGTTGTTGTTTTTGTTTGTTTTTAAAACTGTTTATAATAGAGAGAAGGCGCTAGGCCTAGTGGGTAGAGGCCATGAGTGCCCCGGAAACTATTATACTAGTAAACAACCAGCATTTTGTGAAGTAGTTTTTTCAGGCATGGCCGTATTCTTTTTGAGGTTTCCTGGCAAACCGTTTTCCTCTCCAACTCATTTTACAGGTGAGGAAATTGAAATAAAAGGATGAAGTGACCAGCCCAGGTCACGCAAGCTAGTCAGTGGCTGAGGCCAGATTTGAACTCATGAAGTTGACAATTGAGTATTTACATAACGCTTTTTAAGGTTTGTGATATGCCTCCCTGTCACAGCCCTGGAAAACCCTTGCCCAGGGTCACAATAAATGGCAAAAGAAGGTTTTGAACTTGTGGCCCTCTAATATCTTCTAATGGGTAGCAAGATGGCTGTCAGAAAGACCTGAATTCAAAGTGACCTGAGACACTGTTAGCTGTATGAACCTGGGCAAGTCACTTAACCTTATTTGCCTCAGTTTCCTGATCTGTAAAATGAGCTGGAGAGAGAAATGGCAGACCATTCCAATACCATTGCCAAGAAAACCCCAAATTAGTCGTTTCTTGTCTAACCTTAATCACTGATTGGGCCTTGCCTCAGTCAAAATGGAACCTGTTAAAGATCTTAGCTTGAAAATGTTGAGGTTGAGAAGGGGGGACCCCAAAAATCCCAGACAGGTGTCTCAAAAGAATTTGCAGGCTTGAATCCATTACTAAGCGGACTGAATTCTAAGGGAATCCAGTAAAGAAACTGAAGAACTTTTAATCATAGATATGTTAATTCTATAGTATAAGGATAAGGCTAAGAAGTAATCTCCAAATGAATTAAAGGTGTTCTGACCCATTAGAACACAAGCTCCCCAAGGCCAAAATCACATTACATCAAAAAGGAAAAGGTCTTCAACTTCATCCATGGTCATTTCAAAATGTCCTCCTCTGCATCTTGTTACTGGACCCAGATGACTCTGGAGGAGAAAATGAGGCTAGTGACTTTGGACAGCTCTGCCTCACTTAAATCCAATTCACTTTTTCAAAAAATAGCCTTTTATTTTTCAAAATACATGCAAAGATAACTTTCGACATTTATCCTTGCAAAACTTTTGTGTTCCATATTTTTCTCTCTCCCTCCTCATCTCCCCCTCTCTCAGACAGCAAGTAAATCAACATAGGAACACAATTCGCTTGTATGTAATGGAATCACCTCCTTGTTGTCATGGTCATCTTCAAGAATGAAACACAAACAGCAGCTCTGAAGTATATTATATATGTTATATAATATAATAATATAATAACCACTCACAATGATATGGGCTTTAAGGTTTATGAAACCTTTCTTTACTCAAGAGTTACTTTAAGGCAATTCTTGCAAGTATTATCATCCTACTTTTCAGATGTAGAAATTAAGGAAGTGTGAAAGTCAGGAGTCACAAATCCTTGATAACTTGAGAATGACACATATACCCTCCCTCCTCTCTCTCTCTCTCTCTCTCTCTCTCTCTCTCTCTCTCTCTCTCTCTTTCTCTCTCTCTCTCCCCCTCTCTCTCTCCTAAGCCTTCTGTTAACTGCCTTCTAACTTCATCCTTTAACTGAAACTGTTCTCTCTGAAGTTGCCAAAGATTGCCAAGTCTAATGGCCTTTTCTCAATTCTTTTGACCTCTACAAAATTTGACACCTTCTCTCCTATCTAGGTTTCCATGAATGACCTCTTCTGCTTCTACTGTCTTTCTCAGACTCCTTTGCTGGTCCCACCCACTAACCCCAGTGTCCCATGAGGTAATGCCCTGGATCTTCTCTTTTCCTTCTACATCATCTCCCTTGATTTAGCTCAAAAGAAATGTGGGGTGCACAAATTTAGAGACATCTCCACTGCAAATGTTCATAAGGACTATTTGTGCCTGACTGCTTCCTAAGATTATATTGGTCTGATGAACCACAGTCAGACATACAGTATACCTTGACTCCAATATAGTGAAATCAATAGTGAAGTTAATTCTGTCCTCTGAGAACGGAGGACAATAGCCACCATTTCCTTTGGTAATTTAATTAGTTCCCATGGGGTCAATTATCAACTTGCAGCAGATGATTCCTAGATCTTTATATTCAGCCCTCATCTTTCTCCTGAGCTACAGTTTGGGATATCTGCCTTTTGGATATCTCAAACTGGATATTCTGAAGGCATCTCAAAGTCCCCCAACTTCCCCTCTTCTCACTTCCCTATTAATACTGTGAAGAGCACATCTGCCCATCCTAGAGATTCACAATCTTGGTGTCATTCATGACTCTTTACTAACACTCATTCCATACATCCAACTCACTGCCAATTCTTGCTGTCTCTAACTTTATGTCTCTTGTTTATTCCCTGTCACACAGCTATCACATGGTTTTTGCCACCTCTCACCTGCACTATTGCAAAGACCTTCTAATTGACTTTCTTGACTTGCCACTACCCACTTGTCTATCATCTGTTCAGCCAACAAGATGATTTTCTATATCATAAATCTGTCCATTACCCTCTTGTCTCCTCCCAACTTAGCCAAGGGCTCATTATTACTTTTAGAATCAAACAGAAATCTTGCTATGTGGCATGATGAATATGGAAATATATTTAGAAGAGTTGCAGGTTTAACCTATATTAGATTGCTTGCTGTCTAGAGGAGGGGTGAAGGAGAGATGGAGGGAGCAAAAATTTGGGACACAAGGTTTTGCAAAGGTGAATGTTGAAAACTATCTTTGCCTGTATTTGAAAAAATAAAAAGCTATTATATAAAAAAGAAATTTGGCATTTAAACTTTTCATAACCTGGCCCTTCCTGACGTTTCTGTTTTGCTAATTCTTTTTTCCATGTATGCTACTATCCAGTATGATGCTCCAGGTTGTTTTCCATTCACAACACACCACACCTTTCCTTTGTCTGCCTTTGGATTGATCACCAACCCACCCCCACACAACCTGTGTCAGAAATGTTCTTTCTTTTTACCTTTCCCTCTCTGAAATCCCAGATTTCCTTCAAGTTGTTATTGAGTCATGTCTAATTCTTCATAAGCCCATTTGGAGTTTTCTTGGCAAAGATACTGGAATGATACACCATTTTCTTTTCCATCTCATTTTACAGATGAAATTGAGGCAAACAGGGTAATTCAATGCAATTTCAACATCTACAGAAGACCTTTCCCAGTCTTTCCAGTTCTATAGCCTTTACTTTTGAAATTACCTTGCTTATGCTTTTGTATGTACCTAATTATTCACATATTGTCTCCCCTGTTGGAATATGGGCTCCATAAGGGTAGGACTGATTTTGTGTGTGTGTGTGTTTCCTTTTAACGTCACCAAAATGAAAGCTTTTTGAGCATGAGAGTGAAGAAGTCAGAATTATGCTTTTAAAATGTAAATTTAGCAACCACATGGAGAAGGCCTAGAAAAGGGAAAAAACTTAAGGTAGAAAGATCAAAGAGAGGCTTTGGAGGCTTGAATTAGGGGTAGTTATATGTGGAAACATATAAGACAGAGAAGAAGACTCATGGAGGAAGGAGAAAGGATCACCCAGAGTGACTTCATGTTGAATTTAAAACTATCACAGATGCCCTCATTTGGGGAGAATTATACAAGGCTGTCACTAAAGGAAGAAAACACTGGGAGAAGAGGCCTTACTGGGAGAATACTATCCAGAACTGATTAACTGTTCTTGGCATGCGTTTTATCCCCTTTGGCTGTTGTCGTGGTTCTCCAGTTGAAGAAAGATATCCCACGTTGATGCTCTACACCCTCCAAAATTTCTGTAAAACTGTACAGATCTGTTACCCACACCTGCCAAAAAAAAAACCCCAAAACAATAAAACAACTCTGACTTGGTTATAAAGTCCTATGCTTTAGGGTATATAGTCTCCCTAGGACTAGGTGATATCTGCTATCTGATAAACTATCTGAATGAAGGAAACAATCTCTCCTACAAGGCAAAGTAAACTTTACTGTGAAATTTTCCCATGAAAAATTCTTATAGTAGAAAAGTGATTACATAGGAATTTCAGGTTTTAGTCTGCCCAATAAGAGATATTATGACTGGTGAGACTCCTTAAAATGGATTGTTAATCTAATATTCATAGAATCAAGCCTGACTATAGATCAGGAAGCCATGTGATAACTACTGTTTGTCCTGTTTGCTTCACAATACAATATTGCTGCACCACTTGGAGTATATGGAAGTTCCCTCAGAATATATGAACACTCATTCCCTTTCTCTTTGGCCTACCTCCTGTGATCTTAGGTGTATGTTTTCCCTCTTTATTGGATTATCTAGAACTGCCTACATTGTAGCCCCCATGGTATCTGGAACATTTCCATATTTGTATAAGTACTCAAAATTTTTTATTAACTAACTCAATGAACCCAGTGACCAGTTAGAGATTATTCCCTGACCATGATTACCTCAGTTATTTTTCTCCAGTGAAAATATTTGAATTATTCACCAGAAACAAAGTACTATATAAAATAGCAATAAAGTAGGGGAATAAGTAGTATATAACATATAACTAGGATAATATAATTGGGACAAAACTGCCGCTTGCCTAAGTGGAAATAATTCACAATCCTATTACTCTAATTAACATATAATAATGCAAAGCTTATTATCTATCACAAAATACCTAAGTGCTATAAAGTAACATTTTCTAGCAATAAAAAAGCAATTAAAAATTATTTCTCCCTTTTTTTTTTTTTAAAAAAACTGTTCCTTACATGTACTGTACCTTGGAAAAGGCTGTGGGGATGGAGGTGTCTACCTTGACTAGTTTTTCCTTGGTTTCTGCTATTTAATTCAGCTATATATCAGTTCAATTCAATAAACATATATTAATCACCTCCTCATTTCATATCTCTTTCAAAATCTAGAAAAGCTGTTTCTATTCCCTGAAACCAGCCTGCCTCTCTCCCATATCGATGCATTCCCACAGTTCATCAAGCCCCCATTTTGGGAATGTATTTCATCTTTAGCTTTGCCTTTTAGAATCTTATATTTCTTCGGGGTAGCCTTCCTCAAACCCTTCGAATGAGTCTTTTCTCCCTCCTTAAAATTTCCCAGGATCACTCTTTTTTTCCTATCTTATATTATCCCTTGTCTCTATATGTGTATTGGTGTGGCTGCAGTCTACAATCTCCATGGAACATAAGCTTCTTAGAGAAAAGGACTGGGTCATTTTTTAGGTTTCAAGTATATCTCGAGAACTTAACATAATGACTAATGAGTGAGACAATTGGAGTGAAGATCTCTCAGGACTATAAACTAAATTAGACAAAGCCTGAGGGCCTAAGTTTCCCTTTCCAGAGTGGAAGGGAAAGTAGAAAGTAGTCTGATTTATAAGCTGCCAACATTCCAGTTCCTAAATAAGGAAAGTAAAGCATATATAACCAATTAGAATGTATGGAAAGGAAAAGAGGGGTGGGCTTAGGACTTTCTTTGTTCTGGATTGTATAAAAGTCACCAGGATGTACTGTTCCCTGGCTCTCCTGACTTTGGACTACTTATTTGATCCATTGTGGTACTGCCCCGTACTCATGAGTTCCTGAATAAAGCCTTTGTTCTATACCTTGAGATGCCTCTGAAGTATTGATTGTTAAGATAAGGGCCTGAATATCCCACACACTAACATGATAAAGACTTAATTAAAAAAAAAGAGAGACAATAAATGCTTGTTGATTTTTATTGATTGTTCCTACTGTTGAGGTTGGGAAGGAGGATCCCAAAAGTCCCAGACTGGTGTCATGAGGTGTCTCAAAAGAATTTACTGGCTTGAACTCATCTCCTAGTCAAGGGGCAAAGTTTTATTGAAAGTAATGTACACTATTACAAGTGGAATGAATTGTAAGGGAATTCAGTAAAAAAAAAACAGAACCAAGGAGAATTATATAATCCAGTTTCTACCATAGATATGCCAATTCTGTGGCTCAAGGGCTAGGAAGTAATCTCCAGATAAATTAAGGGTGGTCTCTGAAATTTGATTATCACTGACTAAATCATCAGTTATCAATGAACTGAGAAGTAATCTGTTCAGAATGAGACTGGATGTAGGAGTTTCCTCCTGAGGCAGACTCTAAAACCAAAAGATTTAGGATTTCCTGACTCACTGCCAGAACAGAAGGCCCTCCTAAAAATCAGGGGACCAAAGAATCCTTTTACATCATTTCCCCCCCCTCAAGCACTCATCCCCAAATTCATTCGGGACAAAGGGATGGAGGTCTCATCTTGGGGAGCTGCTTCAGGCAGGCAAAGGGCATAGAGCTGTACCTATGCTCAATGGGGATTCAGACTGGGAGAGGAAGTGTGAGATTTGAAGATGGCAGCAGCAACATCTAGGGGATGTTGAGTGTCGAGTCAGTCAGCCCATGGTGTTCAGGGTGAACAAATAGTTGGAAGTTCATAACTTGGAGCCTGGAGGAAACAAATCTCCCAAGTTGGTTAAAATGCAGGAGCCAAATATGAGCAAAAAGGATAATTAAAAGTGGAGGTACTAGAGACAATAGCCAGGAATCCCACCCAGAGGAAGGCTGAGGGGTGGGGAGGGGGGGGAGATGAAGCTATTACGAAACAGCTTTTCCTAGGATAAATACCAAAGAGGGTTTTTCCCCCAAATCCCCACTTTTGTCTCCTTGAAGGGGTGGGAGCAGTATCTGAAGCAGCAGACATTATACACAGTGAAAGGAGCACTCAGATGGCCTGGGGTGCAAGCACCATAGTGTTTAAAAGGGGTTAAGCATCGGGTGGAGAGGATGACATGGAGACAATAATTAATCTTAAATAGGTTTGATCTTCTTTAGGAAAAACCTCTGAATCTTTTCAGTCTTACAAGGGAAGGCTTTTACCCAATTAGTAAAGGTGACAATAAAAACCAAAAAGCAGTTTGAAGCCCCTGAGAGGGGACATGTGTGTAAGATCTGCCTGGCAGTCCTTCCCTAAGTATGCACCCCTCCTCCAGATAGGCTTCAGGATGGGGGGAGGGAAGGGAGATTAGCAACATTTCCAGAATTACTTGGGCACAACTGGGCATATTTGACAGATCTATTTGTTTCTCCTAGCTTGTGATCAATGAAAATAGGTTTCACCAGGGATTGGAGAGCTTTTTTTTTTTTTTTTTTTCAAATGGGTATGAAGAAGCTTCAAGGAAGGTGGTGTAGAAGCATTATGATCGAGTTTGCCAAAATAATTTTGGAATGGATATACTACAATTATTATCTTTCTGGCAAGAAGACAAAGGATAGTCAGGCTAAAGTTATTCCCCTGGGGGGTAGCTAGTACAAATGGGGGGACATCCAGGGTGGGGATGGTGACATTTGGGAATGGGGCCTTTGCAAATAATTCATCAGGTTGCATATGTGGGCTGCCTTGAGGGTGCTGAGGGCACACCTAACTGAATGCCTCCATTACCCATATAAAGACTAAGAAGTTATCTTCCCCCCTGGCAGGAGCCCACAGAGTGACACCGAGAGAGCTAGAGAGAAAATACTAGGAGTAAAAGCTCCATAAATAACAAGAAAGAAAACTAATCTTAAGTGCCTCAGCCATGAAGGCCAGCCCATTATCACTGTGCAAAGAGCTGGGCTGGGATTAGAAGCTGACCTGAGGGGGTTTGAAACCACCCAGAAGATGAAAGGATATGTCTCCTTTTTTTTTTCCCAGCTGGGGAAGTAAAGGTGCCATGGTCAGGGGCAAATGGGCAGCAGCAGGGGCAGCCGAATCCGCAAGTCTGTTTCCCTTGCATATTTAATAGGAGAGCTTTTTGCTGCCCTCTTCTTTTCATATAACTCTATGGTCATGCAAAATATGAAAAGCTTATCTGTAGTCTGTATAGAGGTTTACTCTCATTCCCTTCCCCAGTTCCAGAGCTCTATTTAAGGCAATGAATTCAGCTTTCTGGACAGAAGTTCTAAGGGGCAGTGGCTTAGCCTTCAGGATGCCATTGAGGATCACCGCAGAATAACCTGCTCTTCTCCATTTTCAAGAAAACTGGACTCATCTGTAAACCATTCACCATCTGGGTTGTCAAGAGGAATGTCCCTCAAGTCAGAGTCGACTGGAGTAGAGAGAATCTAAAGCTTCCTCGCAATTATGAATAATGTCACTGACTCAGTGTTGTCAGGGAGCAGGGGGGTAGGGGTAAGGGAGTGGCACACTTGGAGAGTCAGGTCGGGGATATCTAGCAGGAGAGCCTGCTCCCAGCAAGCCACTGATGCCCTTTAGCTTCCAGAGGGCTCAGAGGAGCCTGGTGGGGGGTTACAACCTCCAATGGCTGCCCCAAGGTGTGCTTTGAGGCTTCTTCTATTAGAAGGACCGCAGCAGCCTCTGCTCTAAGGCAAGAGGGCCACCCTAAAGACATTGTTTCTTTGAGAAGTAAGCAGGTCTGAGGTTGGCCCCACATTTTCTTAGGTAGGGCTCAGCCGGAGGAAGAGATTAGTTTATAGCTTTCAGGGGCTTAGTAAAGACTGAGCAGGCCTTCAAACACAGAACTTCATAGCCCTGCCTGGGGGGTGGGGGGAGTCAGCCAGATATGGCTGCCGTCAGAGAAGCCTCTGGGGAGGGCTACAGATCAAGATACCATCTAACCCATACTGGCCATGTGCATTGTTGGGGGTTATGTTCCCCTGGATTTGCCTCTTCTCAGAGGCAAAAAGAAATTGTGAGTCTTCATGCAATGATACGCAAAGAAGAAGAAGTTTTTAAGGTCTAGAGTGGAAAACTGTTGTGTCCCCTGGGATCTGAGTGAGCATAGCTGCAGGGAGACTCACAGGAAACTAAAAGCTTGTGCTTAAGAAATTTCTCAATCAGGGGCCGTAATCCCCCTAGATACTGGCTTTATTGGGTATTGGTGTCTATGAGGGAACATGCTGGAATCCCGTAGGTCCACTAAGGCTGAGAAGGACTGGTAGGAGGAGAACCAAAAACCTCGTGGAAAAGAGCATCAAGGCTCATTCCTGCCTTTTCTATTTTATCATACTCTAATGTCATCCACACTCCATTGTCTAGCTACACAGACCTCTTTACATACACCTCTCCATCTCCTGACTATTCATTCGCTCAGGCTGTCTCCCATACCTGGAATGCTCTCCCTCTTCCCCTCGGACTCCTAGTTTCCTTCAAGACTCAACTCAAATCTCACTTTTTTCATCTATCTTTTCCTAGTAATTGTGTAGTGAAGTGGAGAAAACACTAGAGTGGATGCATACATTAAAATCTGACCTCACTTATTTTCCCTCTCTCCACCTCACAAAGTTGTGAAGATCAAATGAGCTAATATTTCTATAACCCTTAGCACAGTGATTGGTCCATAGTAGATATTTAATAAATGCTAATCCCCTTCCCCTCATATACCACCCCACAGTCCCTTCCCTTTGAGATTACTTTCTGTTTACAGTATATATATATATATATATATATATATATTTTTTTTTTTTTTAACATTATTTACTTGCTAGCTCCTTAATCTTAAGAAACCATGTTTCTTTTTTTCCCCTTAGCACTTAACAAGTACTTAGATCATAGAAAAAATACTTAATAAAAGGTTATTGAGTGACTCAAGAAAATGCTGAAATCTTTGGGGCATTTGGGCCTGAAAAAATTTATGCTAGAATTAAAGTGCTACTGCTGCTCTCACTTCCTAATTGGAAATGACCTTAAAGGCCTTCTAATCCAAACTGTTTCCAAATAAGTATTCGCTCTACAACATATCCCAAAAGTGAATATTTAGTGAGGAGAAACATACTGCCTCACCATGCAGTCTATTCTACTATTGGATAATTATCTTTGTTAGGAAAATATTTTCCTTAGCTCAAACCTAAATCTACTTCTCTATCATGTTACACATCTTTTCTAGTTCCGCCTTTTGGGACCATGTAGAACAAACAGTCTTTCTTGTGCAGGGCTGCCCTTTAGAACACAGTTATCATGTTCTTCTTGATTTTTCTTTTTTTCCAGACCTTGAGAAATAACTCCATTGGAGTGGGGAGGATTGAAGTTAAAAATCCATTTAATTACCCAACTGCAGAAGTATATATAAAGAACTATATACTTCAACATATATATATATATTTAAAGAAATATATATATGTATACACACACACACATATATGTATATATTTAGTTTACTTAGATTTTAACAGTTTTTGTTAGTCTGTCATGGCTTTATATAAATAGCAATATATAGGTGATATATATTAGATTATATATATAAATATTATAAAATATATATATTTATATTTAAAGAAATATAAAATAGGTACACTCTTGAAGTCCAAAGGTACAGTCTTTTATTCCCTATTTCCACACGCAAGTACTTTTCTTGATTCTCCATTGATTTCTACAGAGGTTATAGAGTATCCCTGCCCTACTCCTCCATCCCTGTCCCCTACCATAAATCTGTTAGGGGAGCCACCTACTAGTGGCTGCTGGGGATCTAATTCTGACCAGCAAAATAGATCCCTTCATGTGAGAGGATAAGATACTAGGAGACTGAGAAGCAGTTTCATTCTCTGACCTCTTTCCTCTTCCCTCTTCCCTCTTGCCTCCAATTTATTTCATTCCCAATTCAAAAGCAACATCTGCTCACTGAAGGCTGGTTTGAAATTCCTTCAGGAGTGTTATGATTCACAGTTGTGGGGGCTTTTGGAGAATTGACCTGCCCCTTCACACTTAGTCATGGTCCATCCCTTACTTTATTATTACATCTTCCCCCCACCCAAGTTCATGGATTTTCTAAAATGCATCCATAGGGAGTTCTTGGACCCCAGTTAAGAATTTGTGTTTCTCTGGAAACTGAATGGATGCCCATCAATTGGATAATGGCTGAATAAATTATGATATATGAATGTTATGGAATATTATTGTTCTGTAAGAAACAATCAGCAGGATGATTTCAGAGAGGCCTGGAGAGACTTGCATGAACTGATGCTGAGTGAAATCAGCAGAACCAAGAGATCATTATACACGGCAACAGCAAAACTATATGATGATCAATTCTGATGGACATGGCTCTCTTCAACAATGAAATGTTTCAAACTAGTTCCAATTGTTCAGTGAAGAAAACCATATACACCCAGAGAGAGGTTTATGAAATATGGACCACAACATAACATTTTCATGCTCTTTATTGATGTTTGCTTGCATTTTGTTTTCTTTCTCAGATTTTTTTCTTATAGACACGATTTTTCTTGCACAACAATGATAATTGTAGAAATATGCATACATATATTCGACTTGTCAAGTATTTTAACATAATTAACATGTAGTGGATATTTTGCCATCTAGGGGAGGGGTGGGGAATAGGGGGGAAAATGTGTAACAGAAAGCTTTGGAAGGGTTAATGTTGAAGAATTACCCATACATATGTTTTGCAAATAAAAAGTTTTAATACATTTAAAAAAAAATAATTTGTGTTTCTTTATTCTATCCTAATGCTCTGATTTCAAAGCTCATCTTCATCTTGTTGAGGTAATCATTGAGTCCATGGGAGATCACTAAATAAAATAGGAGAGAGAGAGAAGAGGGTCTAGGACAAAGCCTATTGGATACCTATGGTAGCAGGTGTGGCTCAGATGAAGATCCAGAAAAGGAGGCTGAGAAGGATTGGTCAGATTGGTAGGAGGATATTCTTTGGATATTCTCCAGCTTATCATTGTCTCCTCTAAAGTCAGTACAAAATGGAACATGATGCTCTAGATTTAGCTTGACTAGCATACAGTGTTTCTAATAAGCACTGTTTATTAATTCAGCCTTAGATAATATTTTTGAGTCATACTGATTTTACATTTCACTAAAACGTTCAGACCCTTTTTAGATGAACTGTTATGTAACCCTGTATCACATATTTTGTACTTCTGAGATTGTTGTTTTGAATCCACAAGTAAAACCTTCCATTTAACCTTACTTAATATTATCCTATTATATTTGGCCAATGGATCCTATTTTCCAATGTATTTATTAGCTATCCCTCCCAAATATATAGTCCACAATTTGACATATACACCATCCATACCTTCATCCAAATGTTCCAAAAAAAATAGTGAAGAGTACAGGGCCAGAAAATAAAGGTGCCTCATATATTCATTCTTCTTAAGCACTTTCCTAGTCCCCTCCCTTCATATTGAAGTAGCTAGCTTGGAGTGGTGCTGGTCAGGAATAGAGGTGGATCAATCAGGCAGTATAAGATATAGATATAGATACAAAGTCTTACAAAATTGCATGTGAATGTACATGTGTATGGTTATATCTATGTATAAGTATGTATGAATATACATGCATATATGTATATATGTGTATACCTATCTATCTATAAATATATCCATGTTTAATTATAGCCTTCTTGGCAAAGGGAAAGAAGAAGAAGGGTTGGGGAATAAATTAAAAAGTGCACAGCAGAGAACAAAAGAAAACCTACAAAGAAGCAAAGAGAGACAACTTTGAATACAATGTGTAGTATTTATTATATAGGCTTTCTTGAAATGGAAATTTATTGCTTTATATTTTGAATACTTTCATGTTCTGCTGTATACATAATAATTTTTTCCCCTTTATTTTGTATTTGTTTTAAATATATATGTGTGAATTACAATTAAACTTACTGGCCTATAGTTGACAGTTTCCATTTTTCCCCTTTCATTGCAAAATGACACAGCATTTGATTTGCCCTTCTCCATTTTTTGTGCTCCTCTTCCATTCTCAAAAACTTTATTAAGTCACTAATAGGGTAGTTTCCTCATCCATAAAATGAACTGGAGAAAGAAATGGTAAATCATCCCAGTGTTCTTGCCAGGTTACGAACAGTTGGGCATACATGGCTGAAAAATGACTGAATAACAACAAAATAGTGGTTTAATAATTATATCTTCCAGTTTTTTCAGTAATTGAGGATGTATTTCATCTCATTACTTAGACTCATCAAGGGAAGCTAGACATTCTTTTATCATCTTCTGTTTCTCTTATGGGCTTCAATTTCCTATTAACTATTTTTATTCTCTTTTCCAGTTTAAAGAAGAGAAAGCAGAAGTTAAGTAAAAGCCAGAATAGTTCTGTTTTCTTTAAATTGTCTATCTCATCCATCTGAAGAGCAGTCCCTTTCCTTCATAGATACTTCCCTTTTCCTCAACATGGCTAAAACACCCCAAAACCATTTTTGTTGTCCATTACATTTATGACCAGCCTAAGCTCATCTTTAGCATTTTTGATTCTGATCTTACAGACAATGCCTGTATTTTTTATTTATTTTCACTTACCTTTCCTTGCTTTAGATGTAGCCACATAACCCTCTTATACTGGCAGTATAGTCTTTGAGTGTGGAATTCCCAATTGATTTGCCACCTACATCCCCCATTTTCTCTTTTACATTTGGCAACCTGCTCTCACATTGTAAAATCCAGGGTTTTTGCAGAGAGAGGTACAATAGACATGACCAAACAATTGTTGTTCAGTTTTCAGGGTCTTAGGTGGTAATCCTGGTGAAAGAGAGTATATTACTACTATTTGTTACTGCAGCTCTTGGGCTCCTACCAACATGCTTCCCATTTACACAAGATCAGTCACAATGGCCCCATTGACTCTGAAACATGAAATATTTACTAAAGGATGAAGCAAAAACATGTCTAATCACAATATTTACAGGAAAGGCAAAAGCAAAATAATCGAAACATTTCATTTACTTGATAGAAGGCAAAAGCAGAAAAAATAAAAATATTCTATCTATATATAGCTGGAGTTACAGTTTCATGGGAAGGAATTGGTACATACTTATAGAAACCTAGTAGGGAATTATAAGAATAAAGAAATCCATATACCTACAGATGATTCACAACTCTGGACAGCACTTTTGGTTTTGAAATTTTCCTCAGTTACATGTAAAAACAACATTTTTTAATACATGCATACATTTATTTTTTTTTATACATTTCCTTATGAATCATGGTGGAAGAGAAAATCAGATCAAAAGGGAAAAACCACAAGAGAAAAAAAAGAAGAAAAAAAATGAATATAGCATGTGCTGATTTATATTCAGTCTTCACAGTTCTCCTTCTGGATGAAGATGGTATTTTCCATCCAAAGTTTTTTGGGATTGCCTTGGATCACATATAGAAATGCTGATGATTGTGGATTTATTTTATATCCTGTAACTTTGCTAAAGTTGTTAATTGTTTCAAGTAGGTTTTTGGATGATTCTCTAAGATTCTTTAAATATATCATCATATCATCTGCAAAGAGTGATAGTTTTATCTCCTCATTGCCTATTCTAATCCCTTTAACTTCTTTTTCTTTTCTTATTGCTAAAGCCAACATTTCTAGTACAATATTAAATAATATCACTCCGGATCTTACTGGGAATCGTTCTATATCTTCCCCATTACAAATAATACTTGTTGATGGTTTTTAATAGATACTTATCATTTTAAAGAAAACGCCATTTATTTGTAGGATCTCTAGTGTTTACTAGGAATGGGTGCCATTATTTGTCAAAACCCTTTTCTTCATCTATTGAGATTAACATATTATTTCTGATAGTTTTGTTATTGATATAGTCAATTATGGCAATAATTTTCCTGATATTGAACCAGCCCTGCATTCCTGATATAAATTCCTCTTGGTCATAGTGTATTATGTTACTGATAAGTTGTTGTAATATTTTTGTTATTATTTTATTTAAATTTTTTGCATATTCATTAGGGAGAGTAGTCTGTAATTTTCTTCTTTTTCTTTTGGTTCTTCCTGATTTAGGTATCATCAGTATCATATTTGTATCATAGAAGGAACTTGGTAGGACACCTTGTTTACTTATTTTTCCAAATAGTTTGCACAGTATTGGAATTAATTGTTTTTTAAATGTTTGATAGAATTCCCTTGTAAATCTATATGGCCCTGGAGAGTTTTTTTTTAGGGAGTTCATCAATGACTTGTTCAACTTTTTTTCCTAAAATGGGGCTAAGTAATTTATTTCCTTCATCTGTTAATCTGGGCAATTTACATTTTTGGAAATATTCATCCATTTCAATTAGATTGTCAGATTTGTTGGCATACAGTTGGGCAAAATAGCTCCCAATTATTGTTTTAATTTTTTCTTTTGGTGGATAAGTTCACCCTTTTAATTTTTAATGCTAGTAATTTTTTTCTTTCCTTTTTCTAATCAAATTAACCAAAGGTTCACCTATTTTGTTAGTTTTTTCATAGAACTAATTCTTAATTTTATTAATTAGTTCAATAGTTTTTTTAGGTGCAGTTTTATTAATCTCTCCTTTGAGTTTCAGAATTTATAATTTGGTATTTAATTGGGAGGGTTTAATTTGTTCTTTTTATAGCTTTTTTTAGTTGCATGCCCAATTCATCGATCTCTTTATTTTATTCATATAAATGTTTAGAGATGCAAATTTTTCCCTAAAAACTGCTTGGGCTGTATTCCATAGGTTTTGGTATGTTGTCTCATTATTGTCATTCTTTTGGATGAAATTATTGATTGTTTCTATGATTTCTTGTTTGACCCACTCAATTTTTAGAATTTAATTATTTAATTTCCAATGTTTTAGTCTATATTTTCCTGGCCCTTTATTGAATGTAATTTTTATTTTTTATTTTTTTTATTTATTTTTTTATTGAAGCTTTTTATTTGTATAACATATGTATGGGTAGTTCCCCAACATTGATCTTTACAAAGCTTTCCATTACAAATTTTATCCCCAGTCCCCTCCCCTCCCCTAGATGGCAGGAAGTCCACTACATGCTAATAATGTTGAAATGCTTGAGAAGTTATGCAAGAAGAATCCTATCTACAAGAAAAAAAAAAAAGAATCAGAGAAAGGCAACACAATGCAAACAAATGTCAGTAGAGATCATGAAAATGTTACATTATGGTCCATATTTCATTTCCCTCTCTCTGGGTGTATATGGTTTTCTTCAGTGAATAATTGGAACTGGTTTGAGACAATTCTTTGTTGCAGAGAGCCATGTCCATCAGAATTGATCATCATGTAATACTGTTGTTGCTGTGTATGATGATCTCCTGGTTCTGCTCGTTTCACTCAGCATCAGTTCATGCAAGTCTCTCCAGGCCTCTCTGAAATCGTCCTGCTGGTCGTTTCTTACAGAGCAATAATATTCCATAACATTCATATACCATAATTTATTCAGCCACTCTCCAATTGATGGGCATCCCTTCAGTTTCCAGTTTCTAGCCACCACAAAAAGGGCCGCCACAAACATTCTTGCACATGTGGGGCCCTTTCCCTCCTCTAAGATCTCTTTGGGATATAGGCCCAGTAGAAACACTGCTGGGTCAAAGGGTATGCACAGTTTGACAACTTTTTGGGCATAGTTCCAAGTTGCTCTCCAGAATGGTTGGATCCGTTCACAGTTCCACCAACAATGTATCAGTGTCCCAGTTTTCCCACATCCCCTCCAACATTCATCGTTATCTTTTCCTGTCATTTTAGCCAATCTGACAGGTGTGTAGTGGTATCTCAGAGTTGTCTTAATTTGCATTTCTCTGATCAATAGTGATTTGGAATTTTTTTTACCAAATGGTGTGAAAAGGAAGCATTTGATTGTAAGGTTTTTATGCCCTAATACATGGCCAATTTTTATGTAGGTGCCATGTACAGCTAAGAAAAAAGCATATTCCTTTTTATTCCTATTCAATTTTCTCCAGTGGTCTATCATATCTAAGTTTTCTAAGTTTCTTTTAATATCCCTAGTTTCTTTCTTGTTTACTTGGTGGTTAGATTTATCTAATTCTGAGGGGGGGAGACTGAAGTTTCGCACTATTATACTGTTGCTATTTCTTCCTATAACTGGCTTAACTTCTTCTTTAAGAATTTGGATGTTGTACCACTTGATTCATATTGCTCTTTGAGATTTCCCTTGTGGACATTTGTCCTCATCTGAGTTGGTGTTTTGATCTTCCTTATCACCACAGTAGCTTTTTATCACAAGGTTCTTTTCTATTTCTTGCTCATTTTCTTCCCTTTTCTTTTTCATATTTCCTCTTTTCTGACTTTTAAGGTCCAGCTCTGCTCCTGAGGTAAAGAGCCTCTGTCCCTTGAGCCTTGGCTTTGAGCACAGGCCCTTATGTTTGGGGGTGGGGATTGCTCACAGCAAGGGGGTAGCTTTATCTACTCTTTCCAGGATCAGCCTGGTTTCACAGAATTCACCTTCTAAGCTGGGACCAAGGCTGCCCTACTAGTCTGCTCCTCTTCTGAGCCAGGACCGAGGGTCTTGCTTGCTGATTTGCTGTGTCGGGTTTCCCAGATTCTGTTTGAGCTGGGCTGAGCGCCCCTTTCACTTGAATTGAAGTTTTTCCAATCTGTCTTGGGCTGGAGGGTCTTTTATTCCATCTCACTGTTCAGAGGCTCCATTTCATGTGGTTTTTGAGAGAAACTGGGAGAGCTCCTGCAGCTTCCTGCCTTCACTCTGTAATCTTGGCTCTGCCTCTGGAACTCCTGGACAACTTCCTTTGATGTCCTTATCTCTGCAGAGAACAGTCTGTACCCTATGATGCCTGCTGAGCAAAACCATTTTTCTGATGTTTATTCCCCTTCTTGTCTTTGAAGCTCTTCTACAGGACAATTCTGCTTCTCTGTTATTCTCAGGCAACTGAAGCAATTGCAAAATCTTAGAACCCAAGGCCTTTGGCATGATACTAAGAAAACATTACAATACTTTAGCAAAAATGTATCAGCACTATACTCTTTCAGTGAAAAAGCAGTTAGTTCCCTTAAGTCTGAAACTGGCCAAACTAATCAGGTGGCTATTAATTCTGACAGATTTCCCTTCTCAAGATATAGAGGAAAATAAAAGGCAGTAAGGAAAACCCCTGAGGTTTCTCTCTCACAATTTTAAAAAAATTGGAAAGTCTTTGGAGTGATTAGAAGTTATACTGTTGACATTGATAAATTTGTCTGTTGCCTTGTACGTTAAAATAGGTTCCTACATCCACAAGTATTCTTTATGTTCTCAGTATCACATATATATGTTTGTATATCTATGTGTCTAAATATATGCATATATGCATGTATATAGTATGGTCAGTGCATAGACAATTGAAGATTCCAAATAAGATTAACAGGTAGATTTGATTGAACACAGTTATGTGCAAAGTGATAGAGATCCATGTGGCCTTTCCCAGCTAGCTCTTCAAATAACTGGGGATTCTCCTTTCTTCAATCAGCTTTCTACAAAGCAACATTTCTTTGTTCAGTACAACTCACAGAAAAGCTGAGGAAAAGCTTTCCACCTTTGTTTCTCTCTCTTAAACCAAAAAGTTTCCCCTCCGGAAGGCTGTAAATGGCTAAAGGAAAATGCCCATAATCAGCTATTCCCATAGAAGGAAGTTTCTGCTGTCCTCCAATCAACTTCCAGAAGCTTAGAGCTTCACACAATGCTTTGAATCCCCTACAAACCTATCTGTTAGCTGTGCTCAGCTCCTATAAACTTCCCTACTGTCTCCTATAAGTAGCTTTTCTCATTGGCTTTTTTCTTCTAGCTTATTATGATTCTTTCTTTGCTCAACATATTGAATTATCTTCTATAGCAACTAATTCCTCGAAACTTTTTTCATCTAGTGACTCATATCTAGCTTATAATGTGAAACTAAAAAAAAAAAAAAACTTTTCTGATAGGTATGATCCCCAAAGCCTTTATGTAATTTTCTCATAGTCCCTAAAGTGTTGATTTTTAAAATATCATTGCAATTTACAAAGATGAAAACAAGAACAGAAATAATTCTTTTTCAAAGATTTTAACTGAAAAACTGCTGAAGATATTGGTCAAAGACCCTTGGATCAGGTGAGAATTAAGTGATGAAGGGGACACCCTACTTGAGAAGACAGATGGATACATGGGTGAAAAATTACTACTGGAGTGGCAGCCTTGAAGAGAAACAGAAGGAGAGATTTGGGGAAAGTAATTAAAGGGTGCCATCTGGTAGCTTCATCCTTTAACTAATTACTCTTGCTATCAAAGTGCTATGTTCTATTGTTTCTGTAATGCTGAAGAACTGCAGATGTTAGCAACACCCTCAAAATTCAGTTCCCTTTAAATCTGGCACCTAAGAGTAAGGCTCCAATCATTTTTTTTCTCAGTTCCAACTCATTAGGAAGGAATGTCCAGTGCAAAAGATATTCAATTTGAAATAAGGTGTGGGCCTCCAGAAACACTGGGCTTCCAGAAACAAATGACTTTGAAATTTTGGATAAGGTCAAACTATTACTGTTTGTTATGGTATTCAATTGCAAGAAGGAATTTTACAGTTTTATATAGTTTATACTGGCAATGTCTCTCCATTTGTACTATCCAAAGGGATGTTACTGCCTTAATGTCAGGAGAGAAAAACAAGTAGTTCATTGTTTCATGAAGCTTGTCCAGATCATACTATCTTATGTGCAAGACATTAATTAGGTGTATTAACTACCTCACTGGAATGATAGACCTAGTTAACCTAAGAAGATAGAAAAATGTGGAAGTGGAAAAGAGTCCCTGAAATTTCCCATTAAACCTCAATGGGACAATGGCAGAAACAGAAACTGGAGGTAGACATAAAGATGATATTTCCCCATTTTTTTGGCTTTTAATAAGCATAGTTTCTCCCTCATTCATCAATTTACTTAAATTCTCTCTCACATCACCCTATTCAATAAACAGCTTCTTCCTGTTTTTCTTTTGAGTATTGCCCTAGAGACACAATGATCCTCTATTGACCTCTCAACCTAAAATTCATAGCAATCTCTAGTTGGCTACAAATTTCCAGAATTTATATATTTATATTCTCTCTGATTATTTTATTATTTTTATTTAAAAATGCAGATTAGTAACAAATGAAGTCAATCATGCTTTTCAAAATAATCTAGGAATTATAGCTTAGGAAAAGAAATGAGATTTTTGAATTTTTGCTTTCTTATATTCTATTTTTAAGAAGAAAATGAATAGAGTTAATTTTGGGGGCACAGCATAATGTAATTGCCAGTTCAGATAGAAAAGTATTTAAAGTAACATTTTCACATATGCACTTAAAAAAAATTATAGCATTTCATGCTAAAATAGCAAGTTTGCAAAGTTTAGTTGCCTCATAATGAAGTTTCCTTTTGGATCTATCTCTAAAGGCATGCTGCAAAGGTGTTAAGTAGGAATCAACTAGACAACAAGAAAATCAGCAAATCTATTTGTTTTAGCTATACATTTTGTTTATAGAGCCACGCTTTCATTTGCTAGTGTTGGTGGGAGCCCTTAATGGAAAATCCATTAAGAAAACAGACAACAGTTCTAGCCTTGATTTAAAAGGAAATATAATAAGGTATTTGCTAATGTTTTTTTGGAGTTGGGCCAACATCTCTATAATATATGGCTTCCAGTAATATTGAATGGATTGGCTTTGAAGAAAAAAAAGTTATGTTAGTATATTGGAAGGAAGAGTCAAAATCTGATCTGGAGTTTATTATTTATGTGACATGGGGAAAATCACTAAATTTTGTTAGTTCTACTTTTCCTCATCTATAAAATGAAAGGATTGATTTAGATAATCTTTAAATCCTAATTTATATTTCTAACTTGAAATTCCAATCTTAACTCATATAACATGTATATGAATTGAGGAAAAAATAGAGCCATAGGTTTTCAGACCAGAAAAAATAATGGGATGCAGTTAGAACAATTTTTTTTTTATACACTACTATCCATTTTTCTTAAAACTGCTGCAATCCTAAAGATCTGAAATTTTCTTTCATAAAATCTCCTCTGCAAAACAGATCAAAGCTTTGGAAGTCAGAAGTCCTAAGTTATATCCCTATCTCTTCCAATGGTTTGGTTTTAAAAACTTTCTTTCTTTCTTTCGGCAATTGGAGTTAAGTGACTTGCCCAGGGTCACACAGCTAGGCAGTGTTAAATATCTGAGGCCACATTTGAACTCAGGTCTTCCTGACTTCAGGGCTGGTGCTCTATCTACTTTGCCACCTACCTGTCCCAAAACTTTTTTTTTTTCCAATTAAATTTTTTTTTCTATTTTCCACCTTCTACTAAGAGGAAAAAAAGAGAGAGAGAGAGAGAGAGAGAGAAAACTGTAACAAATATGCGTAGTCAATCAAAATAAATTCCCACAATGGTCATATCCAGAAATGTGTAAATTATTTCAATTTTTTAATCTCAAGTCCATTACCTCTCTATCATAAAATAGGTAAACAGCATGCTTCACCATCTGTCCTGGTGTGAATCATGGCTGGTCATTGCATTGCTTAGAGTTCTTAAGTTTTTCAAAGTTGTTTGTCTTTACAATGTTGTTGTATAAATTTTTCTCTTGGTTCTGTTGTTATGTAATTTTTTCTCTTTGTTCTGCTCATTTTCCTCTGCCTCAATTCAAACAAATCTTCCTTGGTTTCTCTAAAATTAAGCCTTTCACAATTTCTTACGGCATTTATTCCATTACATTTCTATATCAAATTGTTCAATCATTCCCCAATTCATGGGGATTCCATTAGTTTCCCATTCTTTTCCATCACAAAAACAGCTACTATAAATGTTCTTGTGTACATGGGTTCTTTTCCTCTTTATATTTTATCTCTAAAGTACAGGTATCTAGTAGTAATATTGCTGGACCAAAAGATATGCACATTTAGTGATTTTGGGATCATAGTTTCAAACTACTTTACAAAATGGCTGGAACAACTGTTTCCCCAGTATTACATACCCATTTGGCTATATCCATTCCAAATTGTCATTTTACATTTTTGTCAATATGATGGCTGTGATGTGAACCCCCAGAGTTGCTTTAATTTGCATTTCTCCAATTATTAGTGATTTTGAGCATTTAAAAAATATAATTATTGAAGAGGATTCTGGGAAAATGGTAGAGTAGGTTGGTAAATTTCAAGCTTTCTAGATCTCCCCCACAAATAGAACAAATTTTTACCTCAGAGTGAACATCAGTGAAAAATCCAGAAGAGCTGGGGCAGAACAGGGGTCCTTCTGATACAACCCTGAAGAAAGAGCCTGCCTGGATTAGCCTGTGTGAAGGACAAACATCTCCAGGCTAGCTCCAGAGAAGCATCAAAAGGGGAGGCCTAGGGCTAGTTGGGTGTGGCCTGGGTACCTTGAGGAGTCAAGAGTCTTGGGTGCAGGAAGAGTGAGGGAAGCTGGCTGACTGGGAGTGCAAGGCCCAGCTGTGCTGCAGGACGGACTCCTGGCTGTGGGCCCTTGCTGGAGGTGAGGCTCTTGGTTTGGGATTTCAGGTCAGTGGGAAGAGCTGAGGTGAAACCTGAGGTACCATCTCCTCACACCACCATTAAGATGCTTACACTAAAAAAAGTGAACAGGCAAAGAACCCCACCACAGAAACTTAGTATGGGAACAGGGAAGACCAGGGTTTATCTACAAAGGAGGACACTGAAGTAAAAAAGGATCTACCCCAAAGAGTAACATAAAATGACTCCCTGCCCAAAGAGAATTGATACAACTCAAAAAAGAATTTAAAAATCAAATGAAGGACATTGAGGAAAAACTAAAAATAAAAACCATCCTAAAATATAGTTATTGATAGTTTGAATTTCTTCCTTTGAAAACTACCTTATCTAAGGGAGTGGATGGGGAAAAGGAGGCAAAAAATTAGAATATAAGATTTTTCAAGGGTCAATGTTGAAAAATTATCATTGCATATGTTTTGAAAATAAACAATAAAAAAGAAAGAAAAATGCCTGCATATCCTTTAACCATTTTCATGTCAGGGACAGTTCTTATTCTTGCAAATTTGAATGAATTCCTTATATAGTGTGGAAATTCAACCTTTGTCAAAGCAATTTGTGGCAAATATTTTTTCCAGTTAACTGTTTTTTCCCATTTTAACTCTATTGTCTAACAATGATTCATATCCCCTTCACTCTTCATCTAATCTTTATGTTCCTCTGAATTCTGGTATATTTATCTTCAAAACCAGGTTAACATCAGCTACTGAATCTCATGGATAGTTTGGAAGTATTGTTAGTAATAATGAAATCCTGTCTATAAAATAGTTTGAGCTTCTGAGAAGGTATTGTACAAATATAAGACAATACTTATAGCTCACCTCATCTACCCTGTATTGTATCTTCCTTTCATTTATCTGATATTATTCTGACCTTTATATAGGTAAGGAGACTTTCATGTTTGGGACTGTTCAGAAGTATATAAATAATTTGTCAGACAGCTAAGATTTATAGGCTATCACAAGAATTACATAATGTACTGCAGTTCTTAAACAAAAACCTTTTAGCTACTAAATCAATAAAAACAGAAAAAGAAAGACCTGTGGGCATTCACATGTTCAAAGGAGGAAATTAAGACCTGGAAGAAGTCCAGTTCACATTTTTAAAAATTTGATCATTAACTTTAAAAAAATATTATTTGTTTTTATATCACCTTCGTTTCCAAATATATTTCTCCCTCCCCATAGAAACTTTTCTTGTAATAAAGAATAAAAAAGCGAGGGGGAAAAAAGTAGTTTAGTAAAACTAACACATTGATCAGGTCTGAGTAACTGGATGCTCTGTAACTACTTCAGAAAAAAAAATGAAGGAGATGCATTTTCACTTCTCTTCTCCCCTCTTTTCTTTGGGGTCAAGGCAAAGTCTGTTCCTTAGGGACAACAAGAAGGACAGAAAATATGGAGAGACTGATATGTAATAAAGCTTAAAAGGTAGGATGAGGGCAAATTGTGAAGAGCTTTAATGGCAAACATGTTTGATCTTAGAGACAAAAGAGAGCCACTGGAATTTTTCAATTAGGGGTGACATGGTTAGCCATGAGATTAAGGAAAATTACTTTGGTGACAATTGGCAGTACTCCTTGGGAATATCAGTTTCTCCCTCAAGGTGGGGGTGGGTTTAGGAGGTCTTAGCTGCTCTCTAGTACTACTAGTAGCTCTAGTTGTAGTTCTCTGGTTATTGCTGCCTTTCTCTTAATGCTATTTTGGTTGTCTCCAATTAAACCATGTGATCAGTATCACAAATAATAAGGTTTACTGTTGTTATCAGTGGTTCTTCTGTGAAACCCCTTTAATTACTAGCAATAAGTCCTAACAATTGGTACAGGAATAAGTGAAGGATGATTAGTTTAGTTTTAGGCATCTTGCTTTTTAGTCAAATGCTGGACATATAGATCAGTTATCTAATGGTAGATGGAAATGTTCTGGATCTCAGGATTCAGGATAAGAGTTGGAGAGAGAGATCTGGAAGGCATCCATCTAGAGGTGACTGTAAAAATGGATGAAATTCCTTGAGGAAGTTTGTACAGAAGAGAGAGTGCAAGGAGAAGAGAAGCCATTTAAAGAGAAAGAAGTGGGAATGCCTAAAACACAAAGAAATTCTGCGGCATTAGGAAACATCTAGAGGAACAGACTATACATTGTGTAAATTGTACTTTTGATTACAGATATCCCTTGGTTAAAAAGATATTGGTAAATAGTCTGTTTTTTAGAGTTACTGCTAACTTCCTTAAAAAGTCCAATTACCCAGGCTTTTAAGTTTCAATTGAACAAGCTATTTTGGGTCCCTTCTTCAAAACTTTTTTTTTTTTCAAAACTTCTAGGAAACTTGCCTTGCCTTCCCACTTAAAATTAATAATGAAGGAATGAATCATATTTTTTCCTCCTTCCTACTCACATTTTTTTTCATCCAGTGTTAAGCAAACAGAACACAGATAATACAAGTGTTGCATATGCTCTCTCTTTTGTAGAAACTTCATGAGCATGAGTCCTATCATAGTGAGAAAATTGGGCTTAAAAAAGTCAACCTAGGGGCAGCTAGGTGGCGCAGTGGATAGAGCACCAGCCCTGAAGTCAGGAAGACCTGAGTTCAAATCTGGTCTCAGACACGTAACAGCTGTGTGACCCTGGGCAAGTCACTTAACCCCAATTGTCTCAGCAAAAAGCAAAAAAAAAAAAAAAAAAAAAAAGTCAACCTATCTATAATTTTGTGCTATTTTCCAGCTAATACTTAACTACTTAATTTATTCTTAAAACTATATCAAATGAGCTGGAAGTGGGAAGAATGGGTTCAAATAATTCCTCCCTCTTATATAGCAAAATTCCATTAGATTCATTAATAAATTACATTATATTAAGTTTTGTTCCTTTACTTGATTTCCCTATTTCTTTTAATGCCACTATCATTTTCCTCAGACACTCAGGATTAAAATCTAGGAACCACCTAATCCTTCTTGCTTGCCTGTCACCTCCCATATCCAGTAAATTGTAATGTTTTACAGAACTACCAGAAGCGCTAGTGAGAGGTTGACATTTTTTTCTGGAGAGATCTTTTAATGAGGATGTTTTGGGGTGATATTCTGAGCAATATTGACATTTCCCTTTGATTCTGTGAAGAGGGTTCGACTTTTGGAAAGCTGGAAAGTAGACTTGTTTCCCCTCCCTGCCTCCTTTTGTTCCTTCCTTTCTCCTTCATTTTTTCCTTTCTTTCTCTTTCTTTTTTCCCTTCCAGAAGAAAATGACTAAGGAATGTGTCCAGCAATAGTTGGGAGCTGACTTGTCATATGAATACTCTCACCACCTTATTTCATAAGGGAAGCCAATTTAATGCAAAAAAAAAATCCTGGAATATTATTGTTCTGTAAGAAATGACCAGCAAGATGATTTCAGAGAGGCCTGGAGAGACTTACATGAATTGATGCTGAGTGAAATGAGCAGAACCAGGAGATCATTATACACGGCAACAACAGTACTATATGACGATCAATTCTGATGGACATGGCTCTCTTCAACAATGAAATGTTTCAAACCACTTCCAATTGTTCACTGAAGAAAGCCATATACACCCAGAGAGAGGGATGCGAAATGTGGACCACAACATAACATTCTCATACTCCTTGATTGATGTTTGCTTACATTGTGTTTCCTTTATCTGATATATCGTTTGTGTAGACAAGATTTTTCTTGCACAACAATGACAAGTTTGGAAATATGTATACATATATTCGATTTGCCAATATTTTAACATAATTAACATGTAGTGTATATCCTGCCATCTAGGGGAGGGGTGGGGAGTTGGGGGAAAAATTTGTAACGGAAAGCTATGTAAGGGTTGTTGAAGAATTACCCACACATATGTTATGCAAATAAAATAAAAAAAATAAAATTAAAAAAAATCCTTAGACTATAGTCTTTAAAGACTAATAATAATAACCTTCTCATTTGATCTTCACAACAACTTGAGAAATAGGTGCTATTATTATTTTCATTTTATGCATGAGGAAAATGAGGCAAACATTGAAAGTGTTGGAGTTATGGAATATTACTGTGCTATAAAAATGAGTTGGTTGATTTTGGAAAAACATGGAAAGACTTGCATGAAATAATGAAAAATGAAATGAATAGTAACAACAGAACATTGTACATGACAACAGAAATATTGTTCTAAGAACAACTTTAAATGACCAAATCATATCGAGTATCATAACTCCTCAAATTAACAAAGGACCTATGAAGATGCTAACTACTTCCAGAGAAATAACTGATAAGCAGAAGTATGTATAGTAAGATTTTACATATGTATATTTGTGTTTAAGTGTAGCTTTCTTTAGGGAAAGTAAGAAGGGAGGGAGAAAAAAGTACAGCAGAAAACAAAAGAAAATTTAAAAGGAAGCTGAGAAAAGCAGAGTAGCTTTGAAAATAATGTGTATTATTACTACATAGTTTTTTTTTTAAGTAAACAGTCTGAAATGGAAATTCATGGTTTTAGACTGAATCCTCTTTTTTGTGTTATACTGTGTATATGGAAATGTTTATTTTTTTGTCTTTTTATATTTAAGTTCAAAATGAATAAAAAAATAAAAAGTGTTGGGGATAAAATAATTTTACTCTAAAAAAAAAGTTTCTGAGCTATAAAATTATGCCTCTGTGATGACTACATGATGCTTTATTTAGAAAATCCCAGAGAAACAGTTATAAAACCAAAATCAAAACCAAAAAATCCAAATGAATTGAAATTACAAGTTCAGTAAAGTAGAGGGATAAAAAATAAACCCACAAAATCAATAGCGTGTTTATATAGCAGTAAAAGGATGTAGAAAAAATAATAGAAAAAAAAGTCATGTTCAAAATTTAAAAAAAATGAATAAGATATCTTAGTTTCTGGAGGCATATACAACACCTTCATAGTTACAAAGCACTCTTTAAAGAAAGAATGAATTAAATAACTAGATAATTTAATGTTCATTGCTGGCCCATCTAATAAAAAAAAAGGACAAACTACCTTAATTTGGAGATTTGGTGCTATAATTATTAATTTCTCTATATAGGTAGAGAAACTAAGACAATTCATTTGAGAGAGCAAAAGATCTAGACTCTTAAGGGGAATAATGAGAAAAAAAAAAAGTAGGGATGAAGACGAAATAGCACTTGCAGAATGCAAATTACAATATTATGGCCAGCAAGTGTCTGCTGTCATAGAGTAGTTTGATTGCAGAGGACTTTATTGTCAACTGGAGAGCACTGGAGCTCATCCTGGAAGCCAATCTGTTTCCCTCGACCAGAGTAAGCTTCCAGCCTGCCTTCCCTTTTTATCTTCATCCTCTTCACCTTTCTTTTTTCTCTAGTAAGATGCCAGAGATTGCTTACTACACACACTTCTATTTATCAGTTCTTTCTCTGGAAGCAGTTAGCTTCCTCCTTCATAGGCCCTTTGTTGGTTAGTCACTTAAAGCTGTCCTTAGAACAGCTCTTAGCCCACGGGTGACCACCCTCTCAGGTCTGCTATCAGGCATTTATTCAGGCTTAGTGTGGTCCAGGCAGTGTCATAACATTGGGAATACAAGCAAGGCATGGAGTTTCGGCAAAGATGCAGAACTTCTCCTTGGAGAATCCGGGAAGCTGCCCTGGCTAGGCAATCTGTAACTAGTGAAAGAAGAGGATCTTTGGCGTGGGATCATTGAAAAAGCTCTCACAGCCTTAGGGACTGCTTTCTTTGCCTCATTTGATCTTTGGAGGTGGATCTTGATGACTTTTTCATGGCATCCAGTAAAAGACCATTCTGTGAAGGGAAGGGAAGACTCTCTGACTTTGAAGTTTTGAAAAGTGAGGAGAGTGAACCACAGGAATCTGGGAGTAAGGGGGTTGGATGGGTTTTGTAGTTATCTCTGAGGATCAAGGAACAACCTTTGGAAATGGCCTTTGGGGCCCTGGCCCAGAGGTAGCTGATTCACATGGGTTTGTCTGTCCATCACATTGTATTTGAATATGAACTTGGTGGGAGCAATACTATATAGAAACTGAGATAAATGTTGAGTTTATTCTCCCAGAGACTACTCCAAGTATTAAGTGGGATGTCTATGTTTTTTTCATTCTATCTTTGAAATAAACATCTCTTTGGAAAAGCTAGTCTATGTTGAATGATTTAATTAAGCAGTACAGGGCCTTATCAGTGAGGGGAATATAGCTGGTAGGGTTGAAAATGAAGGCAGTAGAGGAAATATTTCAATCTCTTAGAACCCCAAAGGGAAATGTAATCAGCCTGGGTTTGGAAGAGAGAGCCAGAAAACACAAACATGATCCCTGCCCTAAAAGAGCTCCCAATTTAATGGAGGAGACCAAAAGCAAATAACTATGTACATATAAAATATATACAGGGTAAATGGGAGATGATATCAAAGGTACTGTGGGGAGAGAGACCTAGAAAGCCATCTTGTGATGTAAGATTTGAGCTGAGTCTTGAAGGAAGCTAAAAGGTGGATTTGGGAGGGCATGAGGAACAGATAGTGAAAAGGCATCCAGTTGGGAGACAAAATGTCATGTGTGTGAGACAGTCAGTAGACCTAAGTAACTGGATTGTAAAGTATGTGGAAAGGAGTAAATAATAAGATGGGAAGGAGCTAGCTGGGAAAGGCTTTAAAATTTTATATTTAATTCTTAAGGTGAGAGGGAGTCATTAGAATTTATTTAGTGTGTATGTGTGTGTATGTGACATGATCAGATCTAAGGTTCTGAAAGATTAATTTGTCTGCTAAATGGAGAGCAGACTAGAATGGAAAGAGACTGAGGCAAGTAGTTTAAACCGAAGGCTACTGCAAGAGTCCAGTCATGTGATGATGATGATTTGCATCAAGAGCCAGAGGAGAAAAGGACCATTATCAAAGATGTTATAAAGGTAACAAAGTAGGACTTGGCTTTGGGGGATGAGTGAGAGTGAGGAGTCAAAGATGGCAAAATAAGTTGTGAGCATGGATGACTGGGAAGATAGGGTTTGTGTGGGAGAAGATAATTTCTATTTTGGGCATGATGAGTTTGAGATGCCTACAGGACATACAATTTGAGATGTCCAATAGTCAGTTGTTGGTATAATACTGGAAGTAAAAAGAGAGGTTAGGGCTGGATATAGAGATCTGAGAATCATTTGCAAAATGATATGTGAGTTCCTGGGATTGTTGAGATAACTATTAGGGATAGTATAGAGGAACTAAGCTTTAGGAGGCACTCTTGTTTAGTGGGCATGAACTGAGAAAAACATAGCAAAAGAGGGAGAGATGTGGTCAGAAAGGTAGGAGGAAGACCAGGAGAGAGTATTGTCATGAAAGCTTAGAGATGAGAGAATAAGAGATAGAAAAGGATGATCTTATCTGCTATTTTAGTGAAGTTAGTAGACAAAAGATATTTCTACTTCTTTCTAGTAAGTCCATAAGCCAATAGAAAAATCCTGGCTTTCTGGATAGAGGTGTAAATCACCTAGTCCTGATCATTCTAATTGCATTTAAGTTAGCTGCTGGCATCTGAGCAACCAATCTCTTTTTAAGCAATTAGTCTACCAAAAAAAAAAAAAATTAATGACTTTCCATATTGTAAAAGTAGTGAGATACAGGTTGGACAACAAACGAATTCTCAACAGATTGAATGGCTAGATTCAAAGAAGTAGATTGAGTACTGGGCCTGGAGTCAGAAAGACCCCAAGTTCAAATTCAGCACCAGATACTTACTAACTCTGCAGCCCAGGGCAAGTAATTTAACTTTTGTTTTATGGGGATAATAAGGGTACTTACTTCCCAGGGCTGTTATGCATTACAAATGAGATAATAATTATAAAATGCTTAGCACTGTGGCATACAAATGCTACATTACTGTTAGCTATTATTATTAATGGTATAATGTAATTTTGGAAGGTCTCCAATGTAGTTACAGAGATCTATGTTTAGCACTATGCTATTTATCATTTTTATCAGTGACTTGGATAAAGGCAAAGATACTACATGACACTCATGGCTTGAGAAAAGATATTAGCATTTGGTATTTTGTCTTGCCAGGTGATCTTCAGAATTTTCCTAAGATAATTCAAGTGAAAGCAATCCAATTTCCTGGCATGGTATTTCACAAGCATTCAACAGTAAGAGCTGCACAAATGACTCTGTAGACCTTCAGTTTCATAGACAGCCCAATACCTCTTCTCCCTCACACTTTCCCTTTGGAACCTCCCAAATACTGAGCTAGCTCTGGCAATACAAGAGTCAACCTCATTACCTATGTGTAAATCCCTGTCAAGTACACTGCCACACAGCTCTCAAAATTTCTCCATTTGCTGTACCTCATAGTTCCATGTTAGGGTGATACAGTGCTGGATGACATAGAACTTGTTTTCTTGTTGTTGTCAGGCCAAAATTAGCACAAGCAGTAGAGAACTGATCCATACTGTGCCGCATGAGACGCTTAATGATAGTTAGGATTCAAAAAAACTGGAGAGGTTAGAAAGTTGGACCACATATAATAGGATGAATTTTAGTGGCAAAATTTTAGAGTCTTATGCAAGGAATTCAAGAAATCAATTTCAAAAGCACAATATGGTAGACAGCAATCCATTCCAAAAAGATCTGGGGATTTTACTGGATGGAAAGCTCAATGAGTCACAGTGTGATAGAACATTCAGAAAAGCTAATAAAATCATAATCTGCATTGAGAGGCATAATATCTAGCCCTAGGAGGAATATTGTCTCTCTATGCCCTCCCTTTCCAAAGTTTATCCTGCTGCTTATAGTTGACTTCACAGTTTGACCCCAACCAGTAAAAGGAAGTCATCACAATGCAAACCATTAGTGTTGGTACAGAGAATTTGTAGCAGAAAACTACTATTGTAGTAGGTTTCTCCATACCATCAGAGTAATAAAGTGGAAAATTATAAACTAAAACAATTCTAAAATAAAATAAATCTAAGATTTTTCTTTCCTATTCCCAAGGACAGTGAAAGTAGAAAGACTCATAGATTTTACTGAAATGAATCATTTCATGACTTATTTGATGATTTTCTGGGAAATGTCAATGCATTTTTCAAATGATTTGAAATTTAACTTGACTAAAATGCAAAGTCACAAATTTTTAGCTTACTTTTAATTATCTTTCTTTTCCTCTTCTATGCTTACAGACCATATCACCTTAAATCACTGGAATCTCTGACTACAGCATTCTGAAACTGGAAGGATGAGATTTTAGGAAAGAATCATTAGATATACTGTAATTTCTCCAATTGTTTTGCAGTTTGCTTCAATGAAAATTCATCATCTGGTGAGAATGCACTGGATCTCACCCAAGCCTTGTTCTAACAAGAGATATGAGGAAGCACAAGAGTTCATCTCTCTGGCTTAGATTCTCACTACCTCCTTCCTGCCTTCCCTTTCCCCAACCCCAACCTGCAAACACACTTTTGTCAACACAAATAAATCAAGTAGCTACCCAACACACCCAGCTTCTCTCCTTTTTCTCTTTTCCCTTTCCCGGTTTGCCCCCTCCCCTGTTCTATTGCCTTGCAACAGTTTTCTAAGCATAGAGCTCCTTGGAAATCATGAAAACTATATTTTAAGACCTTTGTTCCTTCAACTCCTTCACTGAAATTTACAAGGAAAAAAGTGTAGGTACTGCTTGTTTAGTCATGTCTGACTCTTGGAGACCCCATTTTGGGGTTGTTTTAGCCAGGATATTGGAGTGGTTTGCTATTTCCTTCTCCATCTCATTATACAGATGAGGAAATTGAGGCAGAGTTAAGTGACTTGCCTAGTGTTAGAAGCCAGATTTGAACTTATGCTGAGTCTTCTTCCAGTGCTCTATCAACTGTATTACTATAAAGGATCTTGAGATGCAGATTGAGACCTACATGTTCATCAAGACCTATTCATTAAAAACAACTAGGTATTTTCTTATTAATGCTCTCCCAAATAAATTCAATCTATCTTAGGACACAATTTTCTCTTAACCAAACTTGTTCTATTCTTTTTGAGTTCAAATATAATTTTCTTAAAGATCCAAAAGCAAAACAGAGAATAAGTTCTGCTTTTGGGGGTGTTCTCTCTAATCAGCATACTCTCCATCTCCTAATAATGGGTGTGCCTCTTCCTATTCTTCTTATTCTTTTAAACCCTTTTCATTATCCCAGATTTTTTTTTAAAGAAATCTCAACTCATCTTTAGTCTTCCTAAAGCTAATCTTGAAGTTCCTTGCCAATTCCATTATATTTGTTTTTATATAACTATTCTTCCATCTTCAGTACTTTTGACATATCCACAGATACACTCAGAATTTCTCATCCTATGCAATTCTTGTCAATGGCTTTCCATAACTCTTTCAGAGAAGCTACTCAAAAATATTAATTAAAAGCTTCTCTTTCCTTTTAATATTTCCTGGATACCAGGATAACACCCAGCCCATCTATTAGTTTTTACTTATTCTTTCTACATTTCTAGAGCACCTTCTTTTCTGGTCTTTAATATCCTCAATAAAGTATTTAGTTTGAAATCTATTTATATCCATAATACGAGGTTCTATTGTGCTTTCTGGTCTTTAGGATTCTAATTTTTTTGAGGTCAAAACATTTAATGATTCACAGCCACATACCATCATCAGAAGAATATTGTTATCAAATAGATGGGCTTTGATGACCAGAACAAGTTAGGGATTAGAAGTACCACTATTTCCCATGTTCAACCTAGCCCCAAATCTTCCTATTTAATTCTGGGTCTTGTAATATCTAAGAGAAATACTGAAGGATTAATTCAGACTCTTCATCCAATTGTATGTCATAATTTGGATAATAGATATTTCTTACCCATTTGGTTCTTTCCACATATATTTCTACGCCAATCTCTTCTGAAAGGTGAATCTCATGGAGGAAACCTGCTGCATATCATTTATACATAAGAACATAAGGAAAATTTTCTTACTGATAGGATAATCCCTTCTATTTGAATTCTGCATAACATTTCTTCCCCAACACTGATGAACACATTTGGCAATCAATTAATAAATAGTTATTAAATACCTACTATGAGCCTTCACAGTGCTAAGCCAACATACACCTTTTTTATGGCTTACTTGATACTCAGAAACTTCCTGATCAAAATTATCTATAGTTGGAATCTTTCATAGATCCTTTCATGATTTAAAAACTGTATAAGAGAAACCTTGTAGGAGAAAAGCTTTTAAGGCTGTTTTGTCTTAATCTTAGTCCTAGTTTTTGCCTTAGTTAATTAGTTTAGTGCCTATTATGTGTCAGGAACTATGCTAAGTGCTAGGGATAAAAAGGCAAAAAACAGTCCTTGTCCTTAAGGACTTTGTAGTATAATAGGGAAGACAATACACAAATAACTATTTACAAACAAGCACTATACAAGATAAATTAGATATAATTAACAGAGGGAAGGCAGAAGAATTAGGAGGGATTGGGAAAGATTTCCTAAAGAAGGCAGTATTTTAACTGGAACTTGAAGACAAGCCAGGTCTGTGGAGTTGAAAAAGGGAAAAATGGGGGACAGCCAAGTGAAAATGCCCAGTGTTTTGTTTGAGGAACAGCAAGGAAGATGATGTCCTAAATGGAAAAGTATGTGTATTGTAAAGGGGGGCTGATGGAGGGGTTTTTTAGGTATAAGAACACTGGAAGGATGGGGATGGATCTAGTTTTTGAAAGCCAACAAAGCATTTATAGAGTGCCTAGTATGTGTCAAGCACTTCACAAGTATTATCTCATTTGATCCTTACAAGCACCCTAAGAGTTAAGTGCTGCTATTATTATCCTATTTTACAGAAGAGGAAGCTGAGGTTGACAGAGGTTAAGTGGCTTTCCCAGGGTTCCAGAGGCCACATCTGAACTCATATCTTTCTGACTCTAAATCTGGCACTCTCTCCACTGTGCCACCTGTTGTTTCTAATGCCTAAGCCTTGTTTTCACTGATGACAATGTAAGATTAATTAGACTTAACATTTAATGACTGTACCTTCTTGTATATTCACTCATCAAACACACTGAGTTAAAGACGACAGTTATAAACTTTATTTATTTTGGGGAACACATACAACACTTAATTGTTTCAGGTATTTATGGGCTCAGATGGTTTTTAGAAAATGACTGATGACTACTTAAAAGGTGTTTTGGCAGAACAAGAACAGTGTCTCCACCATAAATTGTGGGGGACCAATATACAGAGCACCATGGAGGTAGTTTACATTTAGACACTTGGAGAATCACTGAGGTGAATTAGAAATACCAGTTCTAGTATCAGTACCTGAAATGCCACTGAATATTAATAATAAATATCCTACAGTCTGTAACTTCAAGAAGAGTGGAGAGGAAATTTGGGGAATTCAAGTCCAGTTTCAGATAGAACAAAAAATCTTCATAAAGTTAGTGTTTGATGCTTCAAAACATTTCTCTTGATTTCCCTATAGCACTGACACTGTTCCAGTTATCAACCCAGTTTCGTCTCAGACCTGGCTCAATGCAGCAATACATTCACTTGGACAAGGAAGATGGTGCCAGAGGAAGGGAAGGAACATTCAGAAAGCCTTAAAACTTAGTGATCCTTTGAGTGAAGAATTTGAGTTAAAAAAAAAAAATCCCATAAAAGTAAACGTATTTCTATCCATCAATGCTCAGAATTATGCTCATTATTTAGTTTCTTGTAACCAGTGGCACATAAGACGAAGATGCAATTCTACCATTTTATATGGTGTCTTCCCTGGAGAAAGAAGTGTTTGTAATCATAACTTCTGATGAGAAAAGAATCAAATCCAAAACCAAACCTGGTAAGCATTTAGCAGGGCAGGTCTCTGGAAAAACTGATTTTGAACATACATGAAGAAGTAACCATTTTCAATTCTAAGGTTCACTGTATCCCACTTTAGGATTAGTCTATTTTACTGGGGCATAATTTTACTTTGTCAACCCACAGGGAAGACAAACCCCATCAAGGGCTATGTTACCTTTTCACTAACTTCTCCTAGGAGTAGGTAGAAGTTAAGATCACTACAAAAGTAAGCAGGTGGATATAACTCACATGTCATAAGAAGGGGGGGCTTCACAGTATCCGAAATGCTGAGGGATCTTTTCACAATGCTTTCAGCTGTGGGGGGTGGGGGCCTGCCATCTACTGACCAAAGAAAACTGGCCTAAATTGCTCATCACTCTTCTGTCCACATAAAACTAGTGTGAGATGAAATAATCTTTTAAGGAAATGAAAAGTGATCTAAGGGTCACACATGCTCCACAAGAAGAGCTATAGAAGTGTATCTTGCCAGCAAGTATGGGTTATATGGACACTGAACAAGTTACACACGTTCAAAATTGGACTAAAAATGCATTCTGGACTGAATAAAACAAAGCAATTGATTGCTCACACACAGACATCAATGTAGGGTATCCCTATACCAACAGAAATTGTCCAAAACATAAATAGTGAAATCTCTGTTAAAAAAAATCAAATCATAATAAATTAGGGTTTAATGAACACAGTTGGGAAATGTTTACTTGGCTATTCACCAAATTGTTCCCAAATGCTGTTCAATAAAAGATGGAGTCACAAAAATTCCACAAAGGTGTTGGGTTCTCATGGAGACTGTAGCAACTCTTGTGGAAATACTTCCAGAGTGATATCACTGACCCCTCATTAAGGTGCTCAAGGGCTCTTTTCAAAAAGGGTGTGGCAACGTTCTCCAAATTAAGGCTGGAGGGAAGGTCTCAGGCACTACGAGACTTTATTCTGTTGTCTGTTGAGTGAATCAATGTAGTGAAAAGTGGCTCCCAAAGCCCAACTGGTTTCAATATCATCAATTTTCCGAGCCAGCTTAAGGAAAAAAAAGAGAGAAAAAAATCATGTTAAGGAGAATGGTTACAGATCATGGCTAAAGATGATGTTCAGAACATGTGGCAGAGTAGGTAGAATGCTGGATTTGTTGTCACGAAGACCTAAATTCAAATCCCACCTCTGACACCTGCACATTGAAACCATCCTAGGAAAATCACTTGATTTTTTTAGCCTTAGTTTCCTCATGTGTAAAAGAAGGGGGCGAGGGCTCTGAAGTCTCTTTCAGATCTAAACTCACTAGAATCTATGCTAAAATAAGATACATATAGGATAGTCACATCTGATTTCTACAGTCAAACATATCCTATCTGATAAGAGATCCTAACAAGTCATACTGGGAATGGAATAACTCTGAAGGGTGATTTGGTCTCTTCACTCTGTAGCTTACTCTTAGGTTTTCTTTCTTTTTTTTTTTTTTTGCTTTCTGCTGAGGCAATTGGGGTTAAGTGACTTGTCCAGGGTCACACAGCTAGGGAATGTTAAGTGTCTGAGACTGGATTTGAACTCAGGTCCTCCTGACTTCAGGGCTGGTGCTCTATCCACTGCACCACCTAGCTGCTCCAGGTTTTCTTTTAACAAACCTTGCTTGTCCATTTGAAAAGTTTATCCATCAAATAAGATTTAATTTAAAAAAGTTTATTCATTAAAAAGATGTAACTTTATTAAATTTATTTCTTCTTATATAAAAGAAATTTTATGTAAAATATGCTTAACTTTGCACATTATATAACCAGCTCATCTTGAAAGCACTCTTCTTAGTAGGAACTCCTTGAAGTTTTTAATATTTGGTATAGTCAGAATTTAATATTACTACAACAGTTAAAAGTTCTTTTGAGTTCTTGTAGCTACTGGGTGTTTTTTAAATGAAATTTATGTTACTATTCTTTTCAATTAACAAAATTTCTAAAAGAAAATTATGTTGAAGATTTCAGTGATAGAATTACAGTTGTCATAATTCTGTTGTAAAGTATTATAATGCTATTCTTGAAGTTGTCAGGATAACAAAAGTATCAGATTCCTACCTTAAATACTTTGTTTTTCGGAAACCCAAATTCTTGAAGTAGCAAACAAATATAGGTAAGGTCCATGCAAATAAAAGGATTCTTCTGTGGGTTAACTTCCATGGTTCTACAAACTAGGGAGAATTAAAAAAAAAAAAAAAGGAGATTATCCTCCATTTCACAGATAGTTTTGAAATGGTTAATTCAAGAACAGGAATTAATTTGTTTTTATTGATATAATTCATATGGAGAAGAAAGCCAAATCTGTCCCATATTTTCTCCCTTTACTGTGAATCTACATGATTTAAAAAAGTCACTGTGAATATCACCTACTTACATTACAAAAGCAACACATGTCTAGCTTAGAATAATTCTGTGACATTTTTGAGACCAGAAACAAAAAAAAAGTCTCTTAGATATTTCCTTCTAATAAAGGTTACTGATAAAACAAGAAAAAAAAAATCAACAGTACATGACACAGAAAGAAAAAGCAACTTAATTTAAATGATTAGAAATTTTTTCTGGGGGGAGAAGACATAAGGGAATGATTGAGGGGAAAGGGCATGGAGAAAAATGAAAAGACAGAGAGGGATAGCTTGAGTGAAGAAGAAAGGGGCAGAAGAAAGAGGAAAAACAAATCAGGAGGAGAAGGGGAGAAAAGCCTTAGTAGGATAAGTAATGGATAAGACACTACCTTATTATGAAATTCAATTATTGAGACTTCTAGCTTCTAAGAAAGAATATTTTAGTCTGCATAGGTTTCATGCTGAAGTAATTCTTAAGCTATGATAGTCATGTTATAATTTTGTTGGGGAGAAAGTATGCTCTGGACTGTCCTGACAAAGACCAGCACATGTTAAAATGGACAAAGCATGACTTTGTCCTTTGCTTTTTAATATATTTATCAAAACCAACTGATAGCATATCTTCAATGAACTATTCTTGAGCCAATAATACTTAATAGTTCCTAGCAACCAAAACAATAATATTGTGTCTGCTTAAAAATATTTTTTGCTTTTTGGGTTTAGATACTCTTTACAATTCATAAAGAAGACATGATCAAAGTCCCAATTATAATATCCTAAATATTCCTAATGCATATGGGAAGAAACTTAAATAATAAAGACCTTCTTAAACTTTGTTATATTGAGTTGGCTTCCTTTGAAAACACCATTTATATACACACTTTTGGTCATACAAATACTCCATGATAGATCATTCTTAGGCTCTTTTCTGAATGTATTGTTTGTCCAGCATTCATTCTCCCTTATGTCTCGGGGGAACTTGCCTATAAGTGTTTTTGTCCCTAAGATCAAGCATTTTTTAAAAACATGTTTTCTGACAAAGAGCCAGTTATGAACATTGGATGTTCCTTCCATTGTTATTTAGCTGGTGTGAAATGTCTTTTCCTTGAGAACAGGAGCTTTTTTTTTTTTTTTTACTTTTTCTTTTTATTTCTAGTACATAAAATAGTGTCTGGCACTTAACAATAAATAATAAATAAACAAATAAATACTTAATACATGCTGCTTGATTGACTGAGAGTTGAGTTTCTGGAAAAAAACATTAAGAGACAAAGTTATGGATTAGAGATCCAAACTTGATCTTTTCCACTGTTAACATAATAAATTGTTCAGACTGTGCAATGCCAGGGGGAAGAGGCTGACTCTATGGACACACTAGTGGGGGAAAAAAACCCCATCTTTTAGTCAGAAAATACATATCAGGATAGCACTGCCATTGCCATGAATTCTCTAATGCCCTGGGGCAAGGGGACTGGACTAAAGCATGAAGGATTGACACACTATTCACCTCTTGTACTTTCCCCTAGTGTATGGTATTATAAATTGGTAGGATCTTATATAGGGTCCCAAGTTCAGTAGAGAGGAAAAGAAATCTATGGGCCAAAATAAACTTGTCTTATATTTGGTAAACTGCCCATTTTACTGCTTTCTTGAGGACTGAAAGAATTTCGAACTTTTCCACAGAGACACAGATCCAGGCAGAAAAGTGCTAGAAAAAATTCAAACCAAATCAAGAGGGCTGATGATTAAATTTTCAACATAAATGTTTATACCCTAAAAACCAGCAAATGCCACAGCCTGGGCCTTAAGTTATTGTTTTATTTCTTTCAAGACTTAACAAAGTGATGAAGAAAATGTTAATACAGATTAATCTTAAAAGTGCATCATAAAAAATATATTCATCAATCATTTAAAAAGAAAGATATTGAATTTATAGATGACAAAGCTGGGAAAAATAATGAAAATTCTATAAGGACAAAAATCAAAATTCAGGAAAATCTCAATAGGCTATTATCATAGGCCAGATAGATTCAAGAAATCCAAAGAAAAATTATAGTACTAGGAAGATATGGTTGGAATGTCCATGATGAAAAAAAGGCTTAGGGGTTTAAATTGACATCAAGCTCAGTGAGAGCTGAGTGAAGCTGTTCATTAAAAATGCTAATATATCTTAGGTTGTATATTGGAGTACTATACTTGTAATATGTATGGATAAATGTTCTTCTTTCAACTGATCACATATTTTCAGTCCTATACTTGGGTCCAACTGCTATACTTTATAGAGCCCTAGTTAAGGTCAAATAGAAGCAGCAATCTAGACAGTGAGGGATCTAGAAACCATTTTATGTGATAAATGGTACAAACAATTAGGAATATTTAGTCTGGGAGAGAGGGGAACAGTTCTAAAGCTACATTTGAAGGGCTCTTGCCCTCTTCTTTATAATTCTATAAGGCAGAACAACTAGGATTTATAGATACAAATTGCAGGGAAGAAATTTTTGGTTCAGTCTAAGAAAGAACATTCTAATAGGTATATAGAAACTGGTGCTTTGAAAGGTTCTTGAAAAGATTCAATATATAAATTGTGTATCATATGTATATCAATCTAGAGAGACTTCTAGAACAATTTCTTCATGGATTAAGTTTAATTTTAATACAAATAAGATTCCAACAAACTCCAAGATTCTATGTTTGTGTTCTGTAGGTCAGATAAAATCCAGTCAGGACTGGGGTTTTCCACCCCTGCTTTAGTGACACCACTCACTGTTGGCATCCAACCATGGACAATTACAAATTAGTTATTTTATACAGTTGAAGATGATTAAGCTGGCTTTTCTTGAAAGCCAAAGTACATTTAATTCAGCATTATTACTGAAAGTCTACTATATGAAAAGTATATCCCTTTAAGTGAATAAAATCTTAAAAGAAATAACATTTAACATTCTTCAGTGTATGAGTATAAGCTTCTTGAAGGAAGAACTGTTTCTTTTTGCCTTAGAATCACCAAAGTTTAATGTACATGTCAGGCATATAATGGGCTTAATATCTGGTGAATTAAAATGGAACTGAATTTTGGAGTATATACATGAAAAATTTCAAAACTATAGTTGTAGAAGTGAGCATTTAGAACCTACCAACTAGTTAAAGTAACATTTCTGACACAAATACAACTAAATTCTGTGGCATAAGGATTTTTGATATTATGGCAATCTCTTATCAACTGACCATCATTTGTGTACCTGTAAGAACAAACAACTTTTATACTGAATTTAATACAGTCCATGCAAAATAACTTAGAAAATATCATTGGAGCAAACCATAATATACAAAATTTATAACCAATTACTTTATATCTGATACTATGAAGAATTAATTATTAAAAAGATAGTATGGTCTAGTGGACAGAATCAAGAGTGGACTTATCTAGAATATTAATTCTAGCTATAGGGCTGCCTTCCATATTGATATGGAAACTGTATTTTGGGTCCTACTTTCCCACATGCAAAAGGCTTAACTTTACTTGCCATATTTTGCTGCAATTTCAAAGTCTTCAACTGTGAGACTTCCTCCTTTGTCCTTATCTATAAGAAAATAAAAATGTTAATTTTTAGAAAGATTTTGATTCCAGGCCATCACCCAAAGGAATTTGTGATTTCATCAGTTAGGGAATGTTCTACAATGGAAATTCCTTCTACCAATGCAGGACATGATCTATAACTTAGCAAATGAAGTCTTCTTTAGAGTCAGTCATCTGAGAGCTTATATGACTTGCTGAAGGTCACACAGTTAGTGTTAAGTAGGTTTTGAAATCGGGCCTTATTGACTCCAAACCCAGCATTCTAATCATTATACCATGCTGCAGAATATACAGCAATGCTAAATATGGAAATATGGAAAAATTATACCCTGTAGTGCTGTAACTTGACTTGCCCCATGTTTTTAAAATTCCATAAAAACCTTTACTGTAATTATCCTTGCCTAATCAAAGTTTTAGAATTGAATAGTGCTGATAACTGAAATCTATGGAAACTGCTGTTATATTTACTTAATCACAATCTTTTCTTAACAATAAAGCTTCATGAATGGTATGCATTCTCTACAGGATCATGAAAGAAAAGGAAAGGAAGGGTATTTTGATTACAAAAGTGTCAGCCAAGGAACCAGATAGTTCCTTGTTCTATGGATAAATACAATTCTAAATCTGGGTTCATAAAAAATTCTTTAGTTCAAGAAGGTTATTCCTTAGCTGTGGAACAGATTTTATGGCAGCCTTCTGGAATAGTTTTTCTGAGTCTAAAAAACAAACCCAGTAAACACATTTGGCTGTTCTCTTAAAAATCCTCCTTGGAACATTAAGATCTCTTTCATGGTATTCTGTAGAATGAAAGCAGGCATTAAAAGCTTGATTCATTTCCCTTTGGGAAGTTCCTGAGAAGACTAGAGGTTTTATTCTGAGGTCATTCATCTGATTTTTTTTAACAATCGTATTTGGCTTTATACCTTCACTATTGTCACCTTCAAAGGAGTGCCCTTTATACAGAAGTTCTTTTTTTTTTTTTATGTGTCAATCTTTTTTTTATTTTATTTGCATAACATATGTGTGGGTAATTCTTCAACAATAACCATTACATAGCTTTCTGTTACAAATTTTTCCCCCCAACTCCCCACCCCTCCCCTAGATGGCAGGATATCCACTACATGCTAATTATGTTAAAATATTGGCAAATCGAATATATTATACAGAAGTTCTTTATACAATCTTTATACAATCTAAAGATGACACTTTAAAATATGAAGCTCCTCTTTGGGAAATGGCTTTGGAGCCTTTGGCACAGCTTTTTGACTATCTTCAGTGGTGGTAAACAGCTGAATTTTGGAAATTATGCAGAGTTTATTCAAAACTAAGTTTGGTAATCAAACTAAGTAATATCATTTTTGGTTAAAAATAAATGAGGTGTGGGGCAGCTAGGTGGTGCAGTGGATAGAGCACCAGCCCTGAAATCAGGAGGACCTGAGTTCAAATCTGGTCTCAGACACTTAACACTTCCTAGCTGTGTGACCCTGGGCAAGTCACTTAACCCCAATTCCCTCATCCAAATAAATAAATAAGTAAATAAATGAGGTGCGACTCTTGCATCTGTATGTACACATGCAAACATACATGTACATCATATACGTGAATTTGCATACATGCACACACACATTTTAATAGACCTATGATTTTTTGGGGGAGAAATAAGGATTTATTGGTCAAAAATTTAATGCAGATAAGCATCTTCTCTGCAAATTATAGTGGTACAAAGTTGTCTGGGGAACCAAGAACTTAAGTGATTTCTTGTCCAGGGTGAAATTAATTTTATTTTATTATTATTGTTTTTATTAAAGCTTTTTATTTGCAAAACATATGTAATTCTTCAACACTGACCCTTACAAAGCTTTCTGTTACAAATTTTTTCCCTCTAGTCCCCATCCCTTTCCTAGATAGCAGGAAATCCACTACATGTTAATTATGTTGAAATACTTGACAAATCAAATAGATGTGTACATATTTCCACACTTATTATTGTGAAAGAAAAATCGTTCCTACAAGAAAAAAAAAATCAGAGAAAGGAACTACAATGCAAACAAACATCAATAGAGAGCGTGAAAGTGTTATGTTGTGGTCCACAGTGAAATTAATTTTAAAACAAGATAAAAGAACACAGAACTAGAAGAGACCTTAGAGATCATTTAGTCTACAAGCTCTTAATAGATGTCCCAACTGGTTTGTCGATCGATTTCAGAGGATACATGAACTTAGATGGGGAAAAAAAAAAACAAAAACAAAACTGAAAACAACAAACTTTTTCCAGTATGATTGGTTTCCTTTGCAATTCTATCCCTTTTACTTTATACATTTAAAAACATTATTCTGAGAAGGGATTCAGAAGCTGTACCAGACTGTCACAGAAGTCCATAACTGAAAAGGTAGAGAACTCCTAATTCTAATTCATCTCTCTTATTTTATAGATTCAGAGAGAAGCAGCACCAGAATCAAGGCTACCTGGGTGGTTCATTGCACAGTCAGGATCAACCCAGATACCAAGACTCCAAATCCAGGACTCTTTCCAATTTTAAGATTGTTTTGAACAGTGGTTACATCATTGCAATTAACTGTATAGCTTGCCAAAGTGAGAACACTAATTTGGATTGGTAAATTGGCTCTACTTTTCCAGGGGGAGGGAAATAGTTTCATTATATTCTTATACCCTGAAGAATTGAGCTCAAAATGAGATTGAATGTCTTACTGTTGTTGTTTTAGTACACATTTCCTAGAACATGACAAATGAACAGATTAAGGGGAAAACTATGAATTGCCTTTATGATGATACTATACCAACTGTGGTCTATGCTGTACTTTCATAAAATTTTTAGTTTGGGATATAAACAAGGGGACATGCTCTTTCTTTCTTCAACTTCCAAACCATCTGTCCACCCATCCTAACAAAACAAAGGGTAACCATAAAAATATGGATAAGCTGTCTTTCTTTCTCTACCATCACTTATCATCCAATACTTTAACCAACACAGTCAAAAATTAGCAAAGGGCAATGACACATATGGTGGTTTAAAGTTTGTAAAAGATTTTATATGTTACCCCCACTGGAAACAGACTTGTGAAGTAGGCACAAAAACATCTCCCCCATTTTACAAACGAAGAATTCAAGGCTCTAAGAAGCATGAATAACTTAACAAATGCTTACACAGCTAGATGCAGGATTTGAAGCCAGATCTTCCTGACTCCAAGTCTATTATCCTATCAATTACATCTCAAGAAACCCAGGTTATCCTATTATCAAAAGAATCTTCAGGAAGAAGTGGAAACTAAATAGGAGAATCTCATAGGTTATTCTTGGTGAGGTGAATAAAGAAATTGATTGAAACATATCGTGGAACATTGTCATTTTGTGCTTTAATGCTTCTGATAATTATCTGCAAAAAGACCACCTAAGAAACAATTGCATTTTTCATTATAACATCTGTTGCAGATTATAAAGAAATTGAGAAATTCTACAAAGAACTCTAAGACCCTTCATGTTAAATCAACATTATCTTTTCATATTTGATGGCTCCAATCCAAAAGCAGAAACAAATGAGAGTGAAAATAGGTTGACAAATATAGCTCAGGGATAAGGAATTAGAGAGATCAAAGACTTGCATAGTATACAGAAGTTTCATGTCTATATATACTTTTGGGGGGGGAGTAGGTTGGGGGAACATTCCTAAGGTGTTGGGGATGTAAAGCACTGAATAACACCACAAAAAAATCAATCTGACTAAATTTTAAAATAGGACAAGGTATTACTGATGTGGGAGTTATTCCTGAATCAGCAGTTCATGTATAGTCAAACTACTGACACGTTAGAGCAAAAATCTAAATCAACATAAAACTAGAAGAATAAAAACAAAAAAGATATAATATGCAGTTAAATCTCTGACTTGTCTTATTTAAATATACTACTGTTACCAGGAAATAGGAAATAAGTAGAAAAAATGTTAACATTGATTTAAGCTTTTTCATACAGATATTTATTCAAATTTCATAATGAGGCCAAAAATACTTAAAAGCCTCAAGTCTTTAAATATATGCCTCACTTGGGAAATAGAAAGATATGGTAGCCACAGACAACAATGATTTGGAATACAAGCTTATTTTAAAAAGTTGTTTAGAGGAGGTTGGTTGGAGTGAAGAGTAGTAGAGAGGAAAATCAGTTTAAAGAAAGTTTGGACAATGAAGCAATATCAATAATGAACATATATGTATCAAGTGACATAGCATCCAAATTCTTCTTCTTTTTTTTTTTTTTGCTGAGGCAATTGGGGTTAAGTGACTCGCCCAGGGTCACACAGGTAAGAAGTGTTAAGAGTCTGCGGCCACATTTGAACTCAGGTCCTCCTGACTTCAGGGCTGGTGCTCTATCCACTTTGCCACCTAGTTGCCCTATCCTGAAGGCATTTCAAAAAGAAACTGGAAGAAAAACAACAAATAAATGAAAGATGGAAAATATTTTTATAACAAATTCTCTTTATCATTAAGGACAATGGAGCCAACCACATTTGAACTCTAAGATAACAGGATGTGCTTATATAGAAAGTAAAAGTGGCACTGAAGAAAGATGGTTCAAGGCACCAAAAATGTCTTTGCTGGGGATAATACAATTTTGAGTGAAGAGAGAACGATTCTTAAGGTACCCAAAGGAAGAGAAGATGCCAAAAGCATGGTGGAGCCCTTGTTATTGTTATCAAAAAACAAACAAAAAAGATAGCTAAGAGAATATTAATAACTACTGACCAATAAGCCTACTCTCTCACCCATACAAAAACAAAGACTAATCTAGAAATAATCTGAATCTCCTTGAATACTAAAGGAGAATGTCTTTGATAGAATAGGCAGGTTTGGCAAGTGACATTTCATAGCAGACCACACCTTTATCATCACACATTTGACTGAAGGATGTAGAAAATGTAAAATTCCATTGTGCTTTTTGTTTGCTGATTATAAAAAAAATATTTAACCCAGTTGAATTATAAATTTTTAAGATTTTGCATTAAGTCTGAAATTGTCTTAAAATCCCCAGCAAGGTTGGAGGGGATGTGGGAAAACTGAGACACTAACACATTGTTAATGGAGTTGTGAACTGATCCAACCATTTTGGAGAGCAATTTGGAACTATGCCGAAAATGCTACCAAAATGTGATACAGCAACATCTCTATTAGGTCTGTATCCCAAAGAGATCATAAAAAAAAAAGGAAAAACCCACATGTGCAAAAATGTTTATAGCAGTCCTTTTTGTAGTGGCAAGGAACTGGAAACTGAGTGGATGCCCATCAATTGGAGAATGGCTGAATAAATTATGGTATATGAATGTATGGAATATTATTGTTCTGTAAGAAATGACCAACAAGATGATTTCAGAGAAGCCTGGAGAGACTTACATGAATGGTGCTAATGAAGTGAGCAGAACCAGGAGAACACTGTACACAGCAACAAGATTATGTGATGATCGATTCTGATGGATATGGCCCTTTTCAACAATGAGGTAATTCAGGCCAATTTCATTAGACTTATGATGGAGAAAGCCATCTACACCCAGAGAGAGGACTGTGGGAACTGAGTGTGGATCACAACATAGTATTTGCACTCTTTTTTGTTGCTATTTGCTTGCTTTTTTCCCCCTCCTTTTTGATCTGATCTTTCTTCCTTTCTTCCTTCCTTCCTTCCTTCCTTCCTTCCTTCCTTCCTTCCTTCCTTCCTTCCTTTCTTTCTTTCTTTCTTTCTTTCTTTCTTTCTTTCTTTCTTTCTT